>CM032455.1:98946552-99101552 GCA_019049505.1 Pachyrhynchus sulphureomaculatus
GTAGCTAATTCCTCAATGTTTTTACATGAAAAAGGATAACTCATAAATGATGCGATATTTGCCAATTTACTGAAATCATAAAAACGTATTTCGGCCCAAAATATTTGATATTCTGCCTCATAATTCAACTGAGGAATCCTTGCTTTCAAAGACGGAAAATTTTTCAGATCCTTTCTTTTCAGTTGATCTATCATAAGTTGCAATTTACTTTTAAATGCGTTTATTGCGTTAATCATCTCAATAATAGTTTTTCCTTTACCTTGAAGCTCCAAATTAATGGTGTTTAAATGCATTGTGATGTATGTCAAAAATGCCAAATCAGTCAGCCATTTTCCTTTTTTCAGCATCTGAGTGTCATCACCTCTTTCGTCCAGAAAAGCTGTTATTTCGGGCAATAATTCTTCAAACCTTTCTAGGAATTTTCCGCGACTCAACCACCTGACGTCCGTGTGAAGAACTAAATCAGTGTGTTCAGCTGATTCACTATCTTCCAACTGCAATTTAAAGAGCCGTCGTTGCAAGCTACGTGCACGGATAGAATTCACAATTTTTATTGCAATGCCCATAATCTCCCCCATGTTTAGAACTTTTGAACACAAAACTTGTTGATGTATAATGCAATGGAAGGAGAAAAATGAAGGGAAATCATCATTAGCTCGACACAATGCCACAAAACCGTTTTTGTTTCCAGTCATTGCTGGTGCTCCATCGGTTGTAATGCACACTAGTTTATATATTGGTAGCTTGTAGTTTGTTACAAAATTGAAGAAAACGTCATATATATCTTCGGCACGGGTCTTTCGTTTCAGAGGAATCATTGTCAAAAACTCTTCCTTAGCCGACATGTCATTGAATGCCATTCGAATAAAAATACACAGCTGGGCAGTGTCTGTCATATCGGTGGATTCGTCGAACTGTAAAGAAAAGGATGTACATTCCATGATATCATGTTTTAGTTTATCTGCCATGTCCTGACTCATGACTTCAACACGCCTTGTGACAGTCGGATGAGATAACTGAAGTTCTCTAATAGCAGACATAATCTCTGTTTTATTTTTAAAATCTCCAAATAAAGTCTCAACCGCTTCAATAAATGCTTCCTTCACAACCAATCCATCATCAAATGGTTTCTTGTGTTTCGCCAATATATGAGATATTTTAAATGACGCGATCGTTGCAGCTTTTGATTGTTTGGCTGGTCTTGTGAACATGGTTTGTTCTTTTTTCAAACAAGTTATCAAATCACGTACTTTTCGTTTTCTTAATTCACTCTGTGACGGAAAATCCTTTTCATAGTTTTTATGAACCGTTTTATGATGCCTCTCTAAGTTCCCAAGCTTAGGTATTGCAACTGACGCACGGCAAATGAGACAAATGCACTTATCCTTTACCATACAAAAGAAAAATTCTTCCTCCCAATCGTTATTAAAATGATAAGTTTTACTTTTCTTCGCCGCACTCATTTTGGACTATTTATTAATAAACTTTGTATCGATGTATCGCCTTCAAGTTACAACTCAGACTGACTCCTATTCCTGCAGGCGCAACATTTATATCGGCGCGAACGAAGTCTCGAATGTTCCCGTCAAACACGCCGCCCGAAGTTTCTAGAAAAATCGGCGGAAATCAAAAACGCGGCTTTTCTTTGACATGTACCGCGCGTTCCTTTGATAAAGCCGCCTTTTGCCGCTAGCAGGGGGTTATTACGATAAAAGAAAGTGATGAGGGGGTTATTCTGGCCTAATTGTGGATCGAATAAATTTTAGTAGTTTATTCATTACATTTTGTTTTAGTTACCTAAAACAAAATCTGTGAAGAGTTCTATATTGGAATTTTTTTTCTCGAGATCGACTCAAAAAGCACTCGCGATCGACTTGTCGATCGCGATCGACCGTTTGAGCACCCCTGCGATAGATGGAAAATTTTATATGCACACACACACACTAATACAATCACTTTTAATGAAAATAAAGGTGGCAACGCTGCCAATGCGTATACCGCATGCTCTATAGAAGTAACGTTTTTTATAGGTTATATTTATTATACTTTGTGTATGTTTACTATTTAGATCCATTCGCGCATCGTCTCTGGTAGTGTATACTAACTGTGTGATTCCATGCATTTTTTGCTCTGGTAAGCAAGATTATTTTTTGCTGAACCAAATATTTGTACTCTTTTTTCTTGTATCTGATATAGAAGAAATTGTAATAAAGTAATAATATATGCTAATATATTTTAGAATTCTTAAAAAAAATAAATAATAAAGAAAGAAATGAATAGTTAAATATAACAAGGGGGGGATGTTAGAACCTTTAGACCCCGGAGTGGGTCAAAATATAATAATAAATTCGAAAATCCCGGAAGTAGGAGGCAAGGTTTCAAGGGAGGTTATACAGGTGGATAACCCTAATATTACGAATGAAGGGAATAGAGTTAATATAAAAGATAATAATCGAGAGGATTACAACACAAAAAATATTATTAAAGTTCAACGGTTGTATAGGTGTCAAGATCCTGGTCCGTATGTGGTTTATGCTGAAGCTACAGCTAACTCAGGGATTCAGTTGAGTAAGTTTAATGACTTAAGAATCGCGAAAGAAATTTGCGACTTAAAGTTGAACGAAATTAAAAAGATTAAAAATAAAAGGTCCAACCCGGTTAGCATAGAAGTAAATAATTACGTGACAGCAAATGAATTAGTTAAAAACGAAATATTAGCAAAAAAAGGGTATAACATGTATATACTCTTCAATTTTGTAACATGCAAGGAGGTGGTCAGAGGTGTACACAGAACTATTTCAGCAGAGGAGATCATGGAAAGCTATGACGCTCCGGTGAAAATATTAAATTTATTTTACACTTAACAGAAAAATCTTTTCTAAGGGGGAGAACAAACCTGTGTATGAACCCACCAACTCCTTGCTGGTTACCTTCGAAGGGGTATATTTACCGAAATTTATAAGAATCTATAAAATTGAAAAACCGTATATTGCTCCGGTGACCCAATGCTTCAGATGCTTGAGATATGGACACATCAAAAAAATATGTAAAGGTAGAGAAAGGTGTTTTAACTGTGGTAAAGATGAATCTCACGAAATTAATGCGGATGAAAATAAATCCAAAATCAAATACTCGTGTGAGGCTAGGTGTGTACATAGATCGAACGATAAGAACTGTACAGAATATATCAGACAAAAGAAGTATGGCTTTTGAAACATGACGTATTTTGATGCCAGCGTGCTGTGTCTAAAAAAAACACAGAAAATTATAATTTATTACAGATTTTCCGGCTTTGGGTGCTAGAAATAGATTCCTAGAAGACCACGATGATAAAATACCTCCTTCCCAAAGAAGATTGATGGAATTCAACACGAGCCTTAAGAGATCATACCAGCAAGCGGTTAAAGAACCTTCAAAAAAAAGAATTACTCAAAAAGGCTATGACAAGACAGCTCATGATAGAGCTCTTATATCCCCATCGGGTAGATCTATTAACTCAAGCAACTTAAACTTTGGATACGAATCTCCTAGTACATGTAGCAATAAAATTAATGAAATCCAACATTCAAGTATGCCTAATAGTGCCTCACAAATATATACAGATAATAGTTACTCTCAAATAGTCTATGATAACGCACCTATACATAATAATACAATGAGTAATAAAAACTGTAAAAATTCTTCATCAATAAATCAGCTCTCCTCTAAATATAAAATTCAATTCTCAAACAAATATGAATAAATATACTAGCAAAGATATCAAAATACTGCAATGGAATATAAGAAGCTGTAATGCCAATAAAGGAAATCTCATAAAATTAATCAATGAAGAAGAACCGGATGCCATCTTGCTAAATGAGACATGGCTAAAGAAGACTCAAACTTTTGTACTTAAAACATACAAAATCATTAGACAAGATCGAGATGATGGATATGCATAAAGAATAACATTGCATATTTGGTAATTCAAAACGAAATCACAGACGACAATCTACAGTACATTACAATAAAATGTAACAACATCAATATAGTCAATATGTATTCTCCTCCTCAAAATAATTTAGATAACATCCAATTAGACAATATTTGCAGTAATTTAAATGGCTATTGTATAATAATGGGAGATCTAAATGCGATTCATCGTGCATGGGGAGGTCCAATTAACAATGCAAGTGGAAACAATCTAACAGAGTTCTTGGATGAACATGACTTAGTTATGATAAGTGACGGTTCTCCCACTACGATTCATCACTCAACACCTAATCCACTAGACATAGCAATAGGAGACGCGGAAATCAGCCTATATTGCAGCTGGGAAGTATTGAATGACTGTGGCAGTAGTGACCATTTTCCGACGATATGTCGAATCAATGCGGACTGGGTGGTATTTAAGCAAATCCTTAATATAGAAGCTACAAGAATAAATTCGGATACGCCTCATGAAAAAATAATCGAAATAATGAATGATACGGCAGAACAAATAATCCCAAAAATCACAAAAAACTCCCAGGGAAAAGTTGGAAATCCATGGTGGGACGATGAGTGTGCCATGCTTGTAAATAAAAGAAGAGAATTGATCAAGAAATTCAAAGAAAACGCTAGTTTAGAGAATTATATCTCAGTCAAAAAGCAAATAGCTATCATCAAAAGAACATTTGAAAGCAAGAAAAGTCAAGGTTTTAAATAGTTTTGTGCTACGATAAACAGAAACTCCCAGTCCGACTTACATTTGGAATTAAATTAAAGCTTTTAACCATAAATATCAAACGGGAAATCAGCGTTATATTGCCGATGATATGCGCATGGAAATATTAACCAACCTTTCCACTACTAATATAGACCCATCCTTCAGCTTACAAAGTTGTGAGGACGTCAAAAAATTTTCAATAGACGAATTGCAAGTTGCCTTAAAAAAGAAGAAAATGTCGGCTCCGGGGATGGACGAGATTTCCTATAAGATGTTACAAAATATGCCGGAAAATATGCAGTTAATCATTCTAAACAAATACAATTTCATCTTGGATGGACGAAGTATTCCGGACGAGTGGAGAGATTACAATGTACTATGCATCCCCAAACCTCAAAAAGACCTAAGTATGGCGAGTAATTACCGGCCGATTATTCTATCGTCTGTGTTACTTAAAACGATTGAAACGATGATAAAGAATAGAATGGAATGGCTCTTGGAGAAACAAGGAGCCTTTTCCTGGTGGCAAACGGGTTTCAGGAAAGGTCAAGAAACCCAAAATGCCTTAGCTCTGATAACCTCAACAATCAATCTAGCTTTCACTCACAATCAATCAGTTCTGGGTATCTTTTTTGATCTTAAAGCAGCATATGATTATGTCAATCTGGAAATACTATACAGTAAATTGGGAAAGTTTAAAATCCCAAGTTTTTTGAATAACACTATATATAACATACTAAAACACAGGAGGCTTTTTTCCAGAAATGGTGAAGGCAAATACATAAGACCCAGAATTGCTATTACAGGAATACCACAAGGGTCTGCTTTGAGTACCACTTTATTCAATGTTTATGTTAGTGAATTGTTCTATATTTTACACGCCCGAGAATCATTAGTTGGATACGCAGTTGATATTGTATTACTGTCAAAGGGACATGACGTCAACGACACGCTGAGGAGAGCCACACAGTGCTCTGAAACCATAGTCAGATTGTGTGAGGCCAACAACCTTAGAGTGTCCATAAATAAAACGCAAGCTATATGGTTCTACAAAAATAGGACACTTACGGCTCCTGAAGTCATCTCTATTATTAATATAAACATTCCTATGCAAAAGGAAATCAAATACTTGGGTATGATTTTACAACACAATTTAAAATGGAATGCACATATAGAATACATTATCAACAAAGCTCGAGGCGGAATCAACACTATGAAGTCTTTTTGTAGGGTGAATTGGGGGGCACACCCCAAAAACAATGATTATATCTGCCAATGCATTGGTCAGGTCGCACTTGGAGTATGGGGCTATGCTCATGAAACCCAACAACCCTAAATAATATGAAAAAACTAGATAGAATCCAATTTCAGTACCTGCGAATATCTATGGGATGCATGAAAACTACAACAACGAACGTTCTGCTGGCCGAGGCTTCGGAGATCGACCTGGAACACAGACGGAAGCTTATTGCGGTGAAGTCCCTGTCTAATATAATCAGTATTGAGAATCATCCTTTATATAATATAATAGTTAATATAAATAATCTGGCGAGATATAACAGGGGTTTTTGGAAAAATAAAAGAGCTACCATATCTAGTGCAAGCAATCAAATACTTCACCCCGTACTTGAAGGAAATATATGTGTCAACGAGATATCCTACTTTTGACATAAGTCTGCAGTATCAAATAACAAACATTAAACATATAATACCCACACTGAACAAGGGTGATATAGTATGCAAAACTAAGTTCCTAAGCTGTATCGAACAGTTTAAAACAGAATATATTTTTATATATACTGATGCTTCAAAAAAGCATCTAAATGTTGGATATGGTATACACATTCCACATCTCGGATATAACTTTTCCTCAAGACTCAAATAAACATTTGTACGGCAGAAACCATTGCTATAAAAGAAGCGATAGTGCTAATATTAAAAAGAAAAATAAAAAAAGCGTTAATTCTGTCAGATTCAAAAAGTGCAATTTTAAAACTAAATAATAATCAAATTAACCCAAAAAAGGATTTTATTGTGATACAAACAAAAATGTTAATGTTAATAGCAGGCGAAATGGGATTGGATATTAAATTGATCTGGGTTCCAGGGCATGTACTAATTAAAGGAAACGAAACAGCAGACAGGTTGGCTAAAATCGGAAGCAACCTCAACGTTCCCAAGAGAATAGAATACAATAGTCAGAAGCTTATTCCTTCCATAAAAAATATAATTTTTAAAGAATACGAAGCTCTGTGGGAGAAATCTATATTAATCAAAGGTAAAAGATACTGTCAAATAAATAAAACATTTAATAAGAAAAGATGTGATTTCAATCATTAGAATGCGAACGGGTCATAACCTAACTAAAGCGCATCTTTTCAGGATTGGAATCGCAAACTCGCCCAACTGTGACTGTGGAGAGCCACAAGACTTAAATCACTTAATTTTAGAATGTTGTCTAAACAGAATACAGGGTCTTAACATATATTCAGAATTGAGCAAAATGAGTTTCGATCTCCCAGTCAGAATTGACAGTATCATAGCTAAATCTAGTCAGCAAACAATAATTTTAATTAACAAATTTTTGAAGAAAAACAATATAATAGTTTTTAAAAAAAAAAGAAGATATGCACACATATATCTATACAAGTATGTGACACGCATAAAGGGAAAAACAATAAAAATAATAATATATTTGATAGTAAGCAAAAAATACTTTCCAGTCAGTGACATATATCCTGCTTAATCCAATCCTGTGCTGTGTTAAGTATCTCCTATTGTTTTTTTTTAAAAAAAATACTGATCCTCAAACCAGAAGTTTATTATTGATGAATGGAACTAGTAGCAGCAAATGGAGTAAATCCAGTCGTAACGCTGCTACACAGAATCGTGCTGGCGAATGGCACTGATGGAGCTGAGCCAATAAACAAACAAACAAATAACTCTTTAGATCATATTACTTCTGTTTTAAAAAAACAAAAAATATATAATTAAGTAAAAAATGCCTTTTGATTATAATCAATTGCGACATAAAGGCAAATTTGCAAACGAAAAGCTAATTAATAAACGAAAAAAACAAACAACAAAAAAAGTATTTCGGGAATGAATGACGCGGAAAAAATTAAAAACTGAAGAGCCTAACCTGTGTAGTGGTCGTCGGATCGAGTTAGATGAGTTAGGAAAAAATTAAAGTGTTTTCTGTGTAAAAAAGTCCTTTCACGAGAAAAGATAACTCCTGAGAAACGTTTAGGTCGTAATTAAAAATTACGTATTATATAAAGAGTGCATCATGAAAAAACTAATATTGCCATCTTTAAAGGCTTTAAAAAGTGTTATTTCAGATCTTATGATTAAAAGATTAAATTGCATCTTTTGGAAGATCTAAAAAGTTCTTATTATAAATTGGGGTTCTACAGGAATAGTGCAATTATTATCTAGTCGAAAAGACAATGAGAAACCATGTGCAACCAAAGATGCGCGAGTATTAAATACGGTAATTAATTACTTTACAAATAGTTTATAATACTTTATTTATCATTAGTATCATTAATTATTTATTTAGTTTCACCGAGAAAATTTATAAAACCGTTTTTTTTCATTTGTATTTAATATTGTTTTCAATTGATATGTAACAATTGATAAATAAACATAATATTAATTTAAAATATTATCGAAAAATTATTGAACCTTCAAACGTATTTTTGTTTAAATATAAATCATTTAAATACTACAGAAAAAAATAATAAATATCAAGATTCAAATTTTTAATTAATACATTTAATATTTTTATTTGATGATTAAAGATAAAGCTGATAAATATATATATATATATATATATATATATATATATATATATATATATATATATATATATATATATCAATAAATTATTTAACCTACAAATGACTTTCTGTTTAAAAATTAACCACTTTAAATACTGTTTAAATGTTGGCGCGTAAAGTATGACGATATACAGTCATTTTAAATATTTATATCTCTAAAAAATCGATAAAAAAATTAATTAACTTCAAAGCTTTTCTAAATTTTTTTTACTAAATACTAGTTTTTTAATAAATTCGTAAGACTGGTTCTCAAGATATACACGAAACTATGCCTTTTTTTATTCTTCATTGGCCTATTGCATGTTAATTATGTGCACTTTAATTATGAACACCTATCTTCAAAATCGGTCAATTTTTAGATTAACATCATATTTCAATTTCATCAAATTCTTAAGAACGGTGGATTTACGAGTGAACTACCTTAATGAATGAAACTGGCTGAAAGGTAGTTTTGTATAAGGTTAATCATTAAGAAAGGGTGGAATGGGTGGTAACGAAGGAGACTAGCCATTTGGAAACGTTAAGAATTCAGTATCGTTTTAGATCTATTTCAGTTCGATTGATTTTCGTTTAATGTTTTTAAACCATTTTGCTAATTTTAAATAATTTTTTTTTTCTATTTTTAATGTTTCTGGACTTTTGGAATTTTATTTAAATTTCATTGGGTTCGGAGGATTAACCTATGCTAACGTTAAAAGGATTTTAAATTTTAATTTTCTTTCCGATTAGTTTGTTTCTTCCTGGTTACGATATATAATTTGGCAATTACTTTTAATTCTTAGAACGGTAAATATTGGGTCATTTTGTTCTTTTGTTCCTAATTTTTTAAACCTTGGTTTCTTTTTATTAATTTTTGCAACACCTGTTTAATTGCCATTGTTTCTCTATCCAAAACATTGGCAAAAACGCTTTTACGGAAGTTTCGCATTTTTATCGCAGAAGTAGACAACCAGCAAAAATCCAGTGTTTTGAATAAAGTCCGGCTGTAGTAAGGGAGGCTGTAGAATAAAATTTACTAATACATTTCAAATTGAATAGTTATCCTCATCGTAAAGTGCTTCTATCTGCAAGAAGGTGTTATTTAGCTCTTATAGAAAAGCTAAATATACAAATGTAGCAATACTTCTAGAGTCATACATGCACCTACAGTCTGTCAAGTAAGAACGTGTACGCGATACTTCATCTTTGGTAGAGGCGATTCTAGCAATTCAGCAATTTGGCAGGGGGAACCTTTCCTAGGACGCATTTTAGTAAAAGTATTAGTCGAATCCGAACTTCCGTCGAAGTCACGTAAAATCCAAAATGAGTCGGTTCGAGGCAGTCTTTCTTTATTCCCATCCAAAGGGGCCTGAAATGACACATTCTGCGGTCGCTAATTTAAAAGTCGGTGTAGTTTGTCAAGAAGTGAGTAAATCATTTTAACGAGACGAAAAATTTCGACGACTTGCCAAAACGTGGCTAGGTAGGCAAAGTCACTACGAAAGTCGAAAAACAAATCGTTGTCTCGTGACTCGAAATTGATGCTGCCTCAAGGAGCGACAAAGATAAGAAAATCAGGTTTGAATGTGTCCCAAGAGGCCATTCGATAATATCTTCGTGCTCATGATGTCAAATTCCAAAGCACGTTGAAGAAACCCTTGCTGGGAGAAAATGACGTCGCGAAGCGGCTAGCTTTGACCCACGATAAGATACTAAAGTGGCCCTCACAATCGCTGGACACCAGCCCTATTAAAACCGTTTAATCCTTCGTAAGTTGTCTCGCGAGATTCGAAAAATTTGCAGAGTATAAAAAAACTCGTCGACAGCATGTCTCGAAGACACCAGGCGATTATTGATGCAGGAGGCGACTGGACAACTTACTGATTGCCGCGTTGTTAGCACACCAAAGAATTGATGGCAAAAAATGTTCTCCAAACACATTTTTTCAAGAATACGAGCGGTCAGGTTCTTCCTTAACAGAGTGTATGTCAAAGATTAGGATTTTTAGAAACACCGGTTTGGAGTTTAGACGTATTCTCGAGGAAACTATTTCAAATTTGGGCTGAGAAATTTTGCCTCATACAGTGTATTTCTCAAACTGGGCCCGTTGGCAACACCATCTGACTGATTCTCAGTTCAAGTCAGTTAAATATATCAAAAAAAGCTTGGTTAACATTGAAACGACAATCATTTTGTCGATTCAGAAGCCCATAATTATCTGAGAGATGTCAACAATATAGCGCAATGGGCTAGGAAGCCTGTTGTGAATCCAGTGGTCGGCGGTTCAAGTGCGCCAATCTGCTTGGGTGTTGTGTTCGTCCTTAATAAGTTTGCATATGTATATAATAAGACTGCCTAGTCACATGACTGCGAGTCGACGGATGGCTACCAGTCAAGATTAAGGCTGGCTAATGGTTTAACTTGAACCGAGCCAAAAATCAAAACAAAAAAAAATATGGAGAAAGGAAAGGACTTTTTTTATATAAATAAATATGGTTGGTCTATAAGAGACCAAGAATTAATTAGAACATATAATATTTGATTGACTAGTCGAGAGGACTACTTTAAAATATAAATGACACATATTAACCAAACTCTCTATGTACAAATCTGTACCAGGAATACGAATACCAATCGTTAACATTGATTAACATATTAAAATTTAATTTTATGTACTAAGGTGGATTGATAAGTCCGGTAAATTTCCACGAATTAAGTGCCATGACTGTTGGTAAGCATGGACCCTGTAACGGTTGTATTCAAAGTTTTAAACAGATGCAACCTGCAGTTGTTTGTTGGCAGTATTTTTATTTAAAAAAGTGGACTGCGACCCAGATAGAAACTGAACTGAAGGAAGTTCATAGAGACTCTGCACCAACAGTCAAGATCATCGTTACTGGATAAATAAATTTAAACGGGGCCGTACGAACACTGGAGATGATGCACATTCAGGACGTCCGATTGGAGTTTCTTCTGAAGAAATGATCGAATATTGCTGAAATGGGAGGCATTCTGCATGAAGTTAGTGTGCGGTGGGTGAAGCGTTTGTTGAAGTAGATAAGGCTATGAGAGTTCTGGAGCAAAATCTCATGTATTTTTTATGGGCCTAAAAATTGCATTTTTGGTGCCATTTCTTGGTGTATGTGCGCATGCACGGGGTTGGCCAATGAGTATTGAGCAGCAATATCAGTTGCCTATATGAACGGAGAACTGACTGACATAACGAACGCGCAAGTTTGATGCATTGACTGTTGCCTATATGGAGTTGACATGGGTGTGGTTGCACAGGCGCAGGTTTGAAAATTGGCAGCTGGGGCATTTTATGTGAAGAGCACAACCAAAAAAAAATGTGAGATGTTCAAATTCTTTCCAGTTTAGTTTAATTATACCTCTGTTAGTCCTTATTACGAATTTAATTTGATTCTCTTATGCGGGGCCTATCTGCCGAATTACAAGCTTCTGAAAATTTGGCGAAGTATCAGGTATACCCTATTTTAAGACCTGCTACTCAGTTAACTCAGTTATGCAAAAGTAAGTTATCAATCAAAATCACTTCCAAATAAACGATTCAACTGTTGTTCTGGCTTAGATGCAATTCGTGAGCATTTGAAAATGTTGTTTGATGACAACCAAGTAACGAGTTTGAGACATGGGTTGGTACAATAACAACTCAAATACTTCCCACTGGTGATTTTGTAGATAGCTTATGTACTGCTTTGGATATGTTGAAACCTCACGCCTCCATTGTTGAATAGCAAGCACACAATTTTAAAACGCAAAAAGAAACAATCCCTGAAGGTGATATTCTCGTTCAGTGCGACTTTGCTGAAAATTACAGTTTTGTAGTACAAAAAGCAGCACAGTCTTTTAACTGGAATAGTGAGCAAGCCACCCTCCTAACGTCAGTGTTTTACTACAGTGAAGGACAGGATACAAAACACGGAAATGTAATTATGATATCGGATGATCTAAAACACGATACTGCCTCATTCTATGCATTTTAAAAACTTCTGCACCAATATCTTCTGAGTAAAAATATAATAGTATTAAAAATAGTCTACATTACAGACGGAGCCTCACAACATTTTAAAAATAGATTTAATTTCGTGAACCTCTTTCATCACAAAAAAGATTTTGGTACCGATGCTAAAATTCATTTTCACGCCACGTCTCACGGAAAAGGTCCATATGATGGTCTTGCCGGGAACTTCAAACAGTTAGCGACTCGTGCAAGTTTGCAACTGCCTGTAAATAGAGCCATCATTACCCCAAGGTGTTTATACGAACGGGCAACATCGTCTTTGCCTCAAACTGAAATTATATATTGCAGCAAAGAGGACATTCAGCGGCAGACTCTTTTTGAAACCACGCTTTGATTCTGCTGTAACAATTTTAGGAACTAGAAAGGACCACGCCTTCTTTCCAACGAATGACGGTAGTAAATTATGAATAAATAAAATATTTCATTGTTACAATCGTTATCTTATTTTTTTTTTTTAATTTATACATATTTATAAAAACATTTATTTCAAGTTGCATGCTAGCACTCTCGTTAATATATTTAAACTTAATTGTATGCATGCTAACTCGCTCTCTCTATATAAATATTATATTCTCTAATGTATCCATCTAACAGCTTATCACTCATGAGTGTCAACTTTCTTATCATGTTTGCTGACCTCTCTCTAATCTATTTTCTACATTTCATTTAACAATCCTATTCAACATGTAGGATGGACTAATAGATATAGAATCCGTCTTTTATACAAAAGGTTGGCGGTTCGTATCCAAATTATATAGGACTTTTTTTAATGTAAATAAAATACTTAATACCCCAAAATCAAGGCGTTGTTCCTTCATAAAAAAAAAAATATTTTATTTTGCTTTTTTTTTATATCATGCCAAAACTACCCCTAAAAAACTACCCCCTGGCAAAGCCTTATTACACAGGTACAGATTAAGGCCCTCCTGGTAAACATCCACCAAGGTTAAAGCCTCTGGACATGTGACATCATTGTCGACATATTTACACCTGCTAGAAAACGCCTTTTTCAGTCTTTCACGATAAAGCCTTTTTGGCAATGCTATTACAACACCTTTTTGACCACTTTTTTCCCTTTGCAAATAGCTAATTACTTCTTAAGACAGGTAACTACCTTTTCAGACAGGTACTGCCTTTTTGTCACCTAGCATTTTTTTTTTAACATACACACACACACAAACACACTTTATGTCTTTTGGCCAACTTGAATCGAGTGATTCAAAAATATTTATAATTACTTTCTGTTAAAAAAAACTGCCGAAAATAAAATACTAACTGTATACAAATCAAATTTTCGTTGTTATTTCATACAGAAAACCTATTTACAAAATTTCACACCACTTGCTGGATCATTTTGTAAGATGATCCAGCATTCAGTTTATGCATTCGTACATGTCATAATTCACGGTGTTTCTAAAAAAAAAATTAAATTATATTTGGTATTAGACCAAAGACTAGTAAGACCCTTTTGATTATAACCTTAAAACTTTCGAAGGTAATAACAATTTCTTATAAGAAGCCTTAATGGATCAATGGCATAGATGCAAGATTTGCAGTACGGACATCGAAGATACGAAGGTTTGAATCCTGGTCTATACTTAACCTTAACAATACATCGAACATACACCAATGATGAAGACGAGGCGTGCCAATACTTCCTAAATCAAGCTGAAACCATCACAGCATGTCGTCATCACGTAGTTTCTCTACGAGATCACACCCTAAAATTCCCTAGCCAACAATGTCTCAACTGAACCATCAACCTCGCACTCGTACGTGAGCATACCGATACTGTCTCAACTGTCACTTTTCAAACCTGTGCCTGTGCAACCACACCCATGTTAACTCCATATAGACAACAGTCAGTGCATCAACCTTGCGCCTTCGTCACATCTTCTATTATGTCAGTCCGTTCTCCGTCCATGTAGGCAACTGATACTGCACTCTGCCAACCCCATGCATGCGCACATACACCAAGAAATGGCACCAAAAATGATATTTTTAAGCTCATAAGAAAATACATGGGATTTTGCTCCAGAACTTTCATAGCCTGATCTACTTGTTGACTCCAGACCAAAAAGGCATGAGGAGTGGCATTTCGGAATCGTGTTTGACAAAGTTGCAGAGTAATCCGAAGGACTTCTGGCATCGTTTTATGACTGTAAACGAATCTTGGACCCATCCTTACAGCCCGGAGACAAAACGGCCGGCAAAATAGTGGATTAACGAAGGTACGTTAATCCACGTTGAGCATCGAAAGAAGCGAAAATAGTTTTATCCGAGGGAAAAGTGACGGCAACTGTTTTTGAGACTTACAGGGTATCATTATGATTGACCATTTGGAAAAGGGTGAAGAGACTAGTTCTTATTACGTATTATTATTGGACCGTTTATATAGTAACTTGAAACATAGGCGACCAAGATTAGCATGTAAAAAAGTGCTACTTCACAAGGACAATGCGCCTGCTCACACATCGATCGTTGCAATGGCAAAAGTGCACGAGCTGAGCTGTGAAATAGTTTCCCACCCGCCCTATTCCACAGACTTACCCTAAGCGATTTTTTGTTTCCTAACCTCAAATACAAATAAAATACTTGAACTAAGAAAGGAATCATTATGGCTTGAGGAAAAAGGGTGAAAGATGTGGAGTTCTTATTTTGTATCATTGCAGTAATATAAGAATATTTCCTGGTTTTTCATTGAGATGAACGAATTTTCAGCGTAATTATTATTATATTACCTAATCCCTTTAGAAGACATGTTCAAATCGTTAAAGTGGGAAAATAAAGCAAAACTAATGGACGGTGAACGATTAAATCACTTAAGGTTAGCAGATGATGTCACTTTGATCGCCAACACAAAAGAAGAATTACAAGAAATTCTGATGGAATTAAATAACAAGCCCACCAAAACCAAATATTTGAACAACGAAAGTGAAGACAACAGCCAGGAACTATTAATAGAAGGTGAAAGAATGGGAAAGGTACAAATATTCATATATTTAGGACAAAAAATTGAAATATCAAAAAACAATTTAAAGGCTGACTTGGATAGAAGAGTCTCGTTATTTTAGTCTGCGTTCGGAAGGTTACAATCTACATTTAAATTGGACATCCCAAATACAATAAAAGCCAGAGTATTCTATCCATATGTATTGCCGGTATTAACATATGGCACTGAAACGTGAGCTTAATAAGTTTGCATATGTATATAATAAGACTGCCTAGTCACATGACTGCGAGTCGACGGATGGCTACCAGTCAAGATTAAGGCTGGCTAATGGTTTAACTTGAACCGAGCCAAAAATCAAAACAAAAAAAAATATGGAGAAAGGAAAGGACTTTTTTTTATATAAATAAATATGGTTGGTCTATAAGAGACCAAGAATTAATTAGAACATATAATATTTGATTGACTAGTCGAGAGGACTACTTTAAAATATAAATGACACATATTAACCAAACTCTCTATGTACAAATCTGTACCAGGAATACGAATACCAATCGTTAACATTGATTAACATATTAAAATTTAATTTTATGTACTAAGGTGGATTGATAAGTCCGGTAAATTTCCACGAATTAAGTGCCATGACTGTTGGTAAGCATGGACCCTGTAACGGTTGTATTCAAAGTTTTAAACAGATGCAACCTGCAGTTGTTTGTTGGCAGTATTTTTATTTAAAAAAGTGGACTGCGACCCAGATAGAAACTGAACTGAAGGAAGTTCATAGAGACTCTGCACCAACAGTCAAGATCATCGTTACTGGATAAATAAATTTAAACGGGGCCGTACGAACACTGGAGATGATGCACATTCAGGACGTCCGATTGGAGTTTCTTCTGAAGAAATGATCGAATATTGCTGAAATGGGAGGCATTCTGCATGAAGTTAGTGTGCGGTGGGTGAAGCGTTTGTGGTGATTTTGTAGATAGCTTATGTACTGCTTTGGATATGTTGAAACCTCACGCCTCCATTGTTGAATAGCAAGCACACAATTTTAAAACGCAAAAAGAAACAATCCCTGAAGGTGATATTCTCGTTCAGTGCGACTTTGCTGAAAATTACAGTTTTGTAGTACAAAAAGCAGCACAGTCTTTTAACTGGAATAGTGAGCAAGCCACCCTCCTAACGTCAGTGTTTTACTACAGTGAAGGACAGGATACAAAACACGGAAATGTAATTATGATATCGGATGATCTAAAACACGATACTGCCTCATTCTATGCATTTTAAAAACTTCTGCACCAATATCTTCTGAGTAAAAATATAATAGTATTAAAAATAGTCTACATTACAGACGGAGCCTCACAACATTTTAAAAATAGATTTAATTTCGTGAACCTCTTTCATCACAAAAAAGATTTTGGTACCGATGCTAAAATTCATTTTCACGCCACGTCTCACGGAAAAGGTCCATATGATGGTCTTGCCGGGAACTTCAAACAGTTAGCGACTCGTGCAAGTTTGCAACTGCCTGTAAATAGAGCCATCATTACCCCAAGGTGTTTATACGAACGGGCAACATCGTCTTTGCCTCAAACTGAAATTATATATTGCAGCAAAGAGGACATTCAGCGGCAGACTCTTTTTGAAACCACGCTTTGATTCTGCTGTAACAATTTTAGGAACTAGAAAGGACCACGCCTTCTTTCCAACGAATGACGGTAGTAAATTATGAATAAATAAAATATTTCATTGTTACAATCGTTATCTTATTTTTTTTTTTTAATTTATACATATTTATAAAAACATTTATTTCAAGTTGCATGCTAGCACTCTCGTTAATATATTTAAACTTAATTGTATGCATGCTAACTCGCTCTCTCTATATAAATATTATATTCTCTAATGTATCCATCTAACAGCTTATCACTCATGAGTGTCAACTTTCTTATCATGTTTGCTGACCTCTCTCTAATCTATTTTCTACATTTCATTTAACAATCCTATTCAACATGTAGGATGGACTAATAGATATAGAATCCGTCTTTTATACAAAAGGTTGGCGGTTCGTATCCAAATTATATAGGACTTTTTTTAATGTAAATAAAATACTTAATACCCCAAAATCAAGGCGTTGTTCCTTCATAAAAAAAAAATATTTTATTTTGCTTTTTTTTTATATCATGCCAAAACTACCCCTAAAAAACTACCCCCTGGCAAAGCCTTATTACACAGGTACAGATTAAGGCCCTCCTGGTAAACATCCACCAAGGTTAAAGCCTCTGGACATGTGACATCATTGTCGACATATTTACACCTGCTAGAAAACGCCTTTTTCAGTCTTTCACGATAAAGCCTTTTTGGCAATGCTATTACAACACCTTTTTGACCACTTTTTTCCCTTTGCAAATAGCTAATTACTTCTTAAGACAGGTAACTACCTTTTCAGACAGGTACTGCCTTTTTGTCACCTAGCATTTTTTTTTTTAACATACACACACACACAAACACACTTTATGTCTTTTGGCCAACTTGAATCGAGTGATTCAAAAATATTTATAATTACTTTCTGTTAAAAAAAACTGCCGAAAATAAAATACTAACTGTATACAAATCAAATTTTCGTTGTTATTTCATACAGAAAACCTATTTACAAAATTTCACACCACTTGCTGGATCATTTTGTAAGATGATCCAGCATTCAGTTTATGCATTCGTACATGTCATAATTCACGGTGTTTCTAAAAAAAAAATTAAATTATATTTGGTATTAGACCAAAGACTAGTAAGACCCTTTTGATTATAACCTTAAAACTTTCGAAGGTAATAACAATTTCTTATAAGAAGCCTTAATGGATCAATGGCATAGATGCAAGATTTGCAGTACGGACATCGAAGATACGAAGGTTTGAATCCTGGTCTATACTTAACCTTAACAATACATCGAACATACACCAATGATGAAGACGAGGCGTGCCAATACTTCCTAAATCAAGCTGAAACCATCACAGCATGTCGTCATCACGTAGTTTCTCTACGAGATCACACCCTAAAATTCCCTAGCCAACAATGTCTCAACTGAACCATCAACCTCGCACTCGTACGTGAGCATACCGATACTGTCTCAACTGTCACTTTTCAAACCTGTGCCTGTGCAACCACACCCATGTTAACTCCATATAGACAACAGTCAGTGCATCAACCTTGCGCCTTCGTCACATCTTCTATTATGTCAGTCCGTTCTCCGTCCATGTAGGCAACTGATACTGCACTCTGCCAACCCCATGCATGCGCACATACACCAAGAAATGGCACCAAAAATGATATTTTTAAGCTCATAAGAAAATACATGGGATTTTGCTCCAGAACTTTCATAGCCTGATCTACTTGTTGACTCCAGACCAAAAAGGCATGAGGAGTGGCATTTCGGAATCGTGTTTGACAAAGTTGCAGAGTAATCCGAAGGACTTCTGGCATCGTTTTATGACTGTAAACGAATCTTGGACCCATCCTTACAGCCCGGAGACAAAACGGCCGGCAAAATAGTGGATTAACGAAGGTACGTTAATCCACGTTGAGCATCGAAAGAAGCGAAAATAGTTTTATCCGAGGGAAAAGTGACGGCAACTGTTTTTGAGACTTACAGGGTATCATTATGATTGACCATTTGGAAAAGGGTGAAGAGACTAGTTCTTATTACGTATTATTATTGGACCGTTTATATAGTAACTTGAAACATAGGCGACCAAGATTAGCATGTAAAAAAGTGCTACTTCACAAGGACAATGCGCCTGCTCACACATCGATCGTTGCAATGGCAAAAGTGCACGAGCTGAGCTGTGAAATAGTTTCCCACCCGCCCTATTCCACAGACTTACCCTAAGCGATTTTTTGTTTCCTAACCTCAAATACAAATAAAATACTTGAACTAAGAAAGGAATCATTATGGCTTGAGGAAAAAGGGTGAAAGATGTGGAGTTCTTATTTTGTATCATTGCAGTAATATAAGAATATTTCCTGGTTTTTCATTGAGATGAACGAATTTTCAGCGTAATTATTATTATATTACCTAATCCCTTTAGAAGACATGTTCAAATCGTTAAAGTGGGAAAATAAAGCAAAACTAATGGACGGTGAACGATTAAATCACTTAAGGTTAGCAGATGATGTCACTTTGATCGCCAACACAAAAGAAGAATTACAAGAAATTCTGATGGAATTAAATAACAAGCCCACCAAAACCAAATATTTGAACAACGAAAGTGAAGACAACAGCCAGGAACTATTAATAGAAGGTGAAAGAATGGGAAAGGTACAAATATTCATATATTTAGGACAAAAAATTGAAATATCAAAAAACAATTTAAAGGCTGACTTGGATAGAAGAGTCTCGTTATTTTAGTCTGCGTTCGGAAGGTTACAATCTACATTTAAATTGGACATCCCAAATACAATAAAAGCCAGAGTATTCTATCCATATGTATTGCCGGTATTAACATATGGCACTGAAACGTGAGCTTTAAATAAACGTATAATAAATAAACTCCTAGTAACCCAAAGAGCAATGAAGCTGAGGAAGCTAAATATTAGACTCCAAGATCGTATTCCTATCATGGAGATGTGAAGAAGATCAAAAGTGACAGATGTAATATAATGAATATTATTAAGGTGGAATTGGGTGGGGCATATCGCAAGGCTGGATGATAACAGATGGACACGCCGCACCGTGGGGAAAAACGAAAAATCGTGTTTCAAAATTATCTAGAGCCTTCAATTTTGGTTCGATTTGGACGATTCTTTTTTTAAATTGAAGCTTATTAAATTCCGAACAAAGCTGTCGGAGCCGATTTTGCAATTAAACTTTTGTTTCAAAATGGCGGACGTCTTCAAAATGGCGGATGTCTTCAAAATGGCGGTTTCTGATTTCAAATTGTGCTAAAATGCGTGTATGTGTGTTTTTTTATGTCGCAGATAATATATCTAATATTACAGTTACAAGATTAATAATAATGAACCCAAAATGGCTGCCATGAACAATAAAAGTATTATAAATATGAATAAACGTACCATTATTATTTTATATCCATAACATTTGCATAAATAATTTCTTTAAGGTTGTTAATTATAAATATGTTTCAACAATTGACTTAAAATGACAAATCAAGTATGGCGGATGCCAAAATTGAATTAAGCAAGAAAGTTTCTCTGTGGGATTTAGACTGTGGCAGTCAGGTCAGTCAAGTTATTCAAGTTTAGTTGCGGGATTTAAATTTTCATGCAGTTATTGCTAGAATATTGCTGCTGTAAATTTTAAGTATCGTAGACAATTTTCTAGCAGATACAAAAACAGCGATACACGCAGAAAAGGACAACTCACACAGCTAGAAAATGGCTACAACAGCTAAAACGTTTTGTTAAAATAGGGACAGCTAAATATTTTATGTAAGAGTAGGTTAAGGTTAGACATATTTATTTTCTTATTTTTCTAGTCTATTCCTATAATTCAGTAGTACTGTATATGTACTAAAGGGTTTTCTCGTTAATAAAGATTATTATTACTCTTACAAAATACACGCGGAGAAATGCTAAATTAGGGACACTTACATATTTTGCTGCATTAGCCACTGTTTAGCAACAGCAGCCACTTTTTTGCTACAACAGCAAACAATGTGGCTAGTGCAGCAAAGAGAGAAGGCCTAGAGAACACACGCACATGCAGAGGTTGATCACAGACAAGATGGAAGGGCGACATAAAAAGATTAGCAGGACACGATTGGATGCAAAAAGCAAACAACAGAGATCATTGGAGACACCTTGGAGCCTCCCCAAGGTGTCTCCAATGATCTCTGTTGTTTGCTTTTTGCATCCAATCGTGTCCTGCTAATCTTTTTATGTCGCCCTTCCATCTTTACATTCGACCATGAATGGAATAAGCTAATGATGATGATGAACCCCAATAAAAGAAAAGGTATATATATTTACTTTAAAATGCGATCACACATCTAACGTGTCCTGAAAATTGGTTGACTGAATCAACTGCTAACGAATCAGTCAATGTATGGTGTCGTCAAACTTCCAAAATTAAAAAAAAAACCTTGGTCACTGGCTATCTCAATATCATTGGAAGACTAATCTAATGAAATGGATAGTTTTAGCTAACTACTAAGTAAATAACATTATATTTATAAGTAGCACCTGAATATTTTCTAAATTTGTATGTTAATACTTAAGTTGTATATACCCGGCTATTTAAATTCATGAAGTTAAGGAGTAATACCAGTACGTATTCAAGGTAATTTTTGCTATAAAATAGTAGGCGACCGATCCGTTTTCTTAGCGGTGTTGCACGGAAGCGGAGTAAGGTAACTATTTGCAAAATACAGGGTTGCAATTTACTCCATTGTTTTCTACTTGTTGCTACCACTTGAAATGGATGACTGATTTAGAGGGAAAACGATTTTGTAAAGGACATTGTTTATCTCCTCTTGAGTGCAAAATGTTTTTGTTGATGTTCAACTATCGCGAACAGCCTCAGACGCATAGAAAAAGATAAAAAACTACTTAAAAAAAATAAATAAATAAAAAGGCTTGACATCAAATTTTTTAGAAAAATAATAAATAGTTTATTTTTCTTTACTGTTGTTGAGAATATTCTTTAAAAAATGTATAAATAATACAGAAGTATCACATTAATAAATCATAAACGCTAGAGTTCGAGTTGTAACGTGTATACATGGAAAGAAATATATTTTAGAATTCGTTAATTGCAAATAGGATAGTGTGGAAGTGTATTATGACCAGATATTTAAGTGTCCCAACTGCAGCTCTATAGTGTAATAGACAGTGAGAGAAATGACAAACAGAAACTTTAATGTAATATTAATTTGGGAAAATATGTAATAATTTTAAATTTTACTTCATTCTCCGAAATCCGTCAAAATGTGGATCTACTCTATATTAACTAGTAGGTGATTATGATTCCATAAAATACTACAATCTTTTACTGCAGTAATTATTGCTTCTGTATAATTATGCCCATGCTTTTACCTTATTCAACGATACGAGTCGTACGATACCGTTAAAAAATGTGATCGTTTGAGACACCTCAAAAATTGCTGCGTATCACTGCCATGTTGTTTGTCGTATTCCTTTGATTTTGTCACGCAGGTCAAGATCTCCAGATGAGACCCAGCGTTAGTTTCTGAACTGAAATAAAAAATGGTCAGCATCCTTTCTTAAATTTTTTTTATTTTCAGAATAACTTTTTTTCCTTTGGCATTTTATGGCTTTTTACCTCAGAATTCAAAGTAGAAAAATCTTTACAATTAAGAAAAACATAATAAGTTAATATAACTAAAACTTGAACATTATTATATGTTACCATGCCTACAACGACAAGAAAATATTAAAGGTACTAATAAACACTAAGTAATAAGTACTACAACAACATCTACAGCATTGTATGGTAGTGTTTTATATATTATTTAGAAAAATAAATCTAATATCACAAAACTAGAAATACTTGCAACAGAAATAAATTAACTACACGTAATTGTTATAAACCTAACATTAAGTAATGTAGACTTTTACTTCGGTACTAGACTCTAAATTTGTTCCAAGACAAAACTGAACTAATTCGAAATTAGTTCTGAATTATATGAGTCCATATATTTGCATTCTGAAGCGTCAGTCCAAAACTGGGTAAACTCAACACAATTTAGAACTAATTTCAAACTAGCGTAATGGTTTAGAACAAACTTATAGATGGAGAGCTAGTACTGTTTCTTTTATGTTATTTCAGGACGACTGATATGCATCTTATAGAGTTATTCTTTTGTGTTTAAATGGAGAAGCGTATTATAGTACGCCATATCATCGCTCCAACTTCATGAAGAGAATAGAGGTCATAAAAATATCAATCAATAATATTTTACAATATCTCACGAAACGTATATCCGTGACAAGCAGTATCAGGAGGCTGTATGCTAGAGTTAGATGATATAACATCAAACAAGAATATTAAGAAGGCTTTAGAGCTGGACGATCACGTAATGATAACGTTTTTGCTTAAAACAAATAATCGAGAAAAACTTATCACTAATTGAGATATCCATCTAATTTTTTTCATCTTTAAAAAGCCTATGGTACTGCAAAATTAAAAGGGTTTGAAATATACTACAAGATTTCATTATAAATCCCCTAAAGAAACTCTATAATTGATTGAAATTGAGAGTAAGGATAAGAAAGAGCATTTCTTGACTTTCCACAGTTAAAGAAGGCGCAAGATAAGACTGTTGCATATCATCAACGCACAAAATTTACGTAGCAGATGCCTTGAAATGGTGGAAACGGAAAATCAAAGGTATGAATATTTAATTTCCGGCCGCAGTAGCGTAGCGGGTTACGAGCTTGCATATGAAACCGATGCATCCTACTGCGATTCCAACAATCGGCTGGGTGTGGGTATATTTTTAGGTAGCAGTTAAAGCAGAAATCCAATAACGCCCGGTAGTAGAACTACAGCGTTATATTAAAAAGTGCAGTGAAATATAAATGTGTAGGTTTCGGCACCTGGGCAACGTTGACGGATATTATGACATTCACGTCAATATTTTCATTAGAGAAAATATTTAGAGAAAGGGTAGAAACCCTTATAGTGGCGCAGAGGTGGACTACATTATTTATATATATATATATATATATATATATATATATATATATATATATATATATATATATATATATATATATATATATATATACATACATACATATATATATATATATATATATATATATATATATATATATATATATATATATATATATATATATATATACACATATACATATATATATATATATATATATATATATATATATATATATATATATATATATATATATATATATATATATAATAATAAATAAAGAAAGAAAGAAAGCAAAAGTTGCCGTATCTAACAAAATTCTTAAATATTTAGTTGGGAAACTCGGCAAATATAGGTGTTCACACAATGTTCATTTAGCCAATATTTCGGTGTCAGTCTTTTTACCAATATTTCATGGCAACTTACAAGACAGATTATTGACTCCGAATGGGCATTATTCTCGCACAATACAAAAATAAATAAATCCTTCTTCCTTTCCATCATGGAATTCTTTTTTCAATCGACCTTCTTTAAATTTAATGAAAGTTTCTATTCACAAATTTTCGGTTGCTCCATGGGCAGCAACCTAAGCCCCATTCTTGCCTCTATAGTCATGTCTTATCTGTTGAAGAATTGTACAGAAAGATTATCCTTCAGCCCACCGTTCTTATTTCATTATGTTGACGATCTTATTCTAACCATACCAGCACATAGTAAAGAAGAAATTCTTAAAGTTTTCAATTCCTTTGATCTGCACCTACAGTTTACTATGGAAGAGGAGTCAAACAATGCTGTTCCTTTCCTGGACACCAAAGTCGTCAGGGGCGCCGACAATATCATCAGGTTTGATTGGTATAGAAAACCAACTTCCTCTGGCAGATATATTCATGCCAATTCCGGCCATGATTGGAAGGTGAAGGTCAATGTCATAAAGGGTCTTTATAGAAGAATAAGAAGTATAGTACACCCAGACTATCTACATCAAGCACAGACATTGCTCACAGGTCTCTTCGTGGAAAATGGATACAACAAGAAGCTCCTACTCAAGACCAAAGATAAAATCAACAAGCTCTTCCACACCAATCATATATCACCAGAACCTCCTCCTCCATCTGCATCCCCACCACCACCTTCCCCTATATTCACACCCCCTGTTGGTCATACTGATACAAACTTCTCGTTACTCTCTTTGACCTTTTTTTTTCCTGGTCTTACTAATAAGCTGGTTCATATTCTGCGTGCTATTCCTAATGTCAAAATTGCTAAATATTATTTCCTTAAGAACAGATGTATTTTCAGTAAGTTGAAGGCTTCTCTACCCGTTCTCACCATGTCAGATGTGGTGTGGCTTATCCCCTGTCGTGATTGTCCCGCAGTTTATATTGGGCAGACTTCACAGTCTCTTAATCGGCGTATTGTATTACATAAAAGTGATACCAGGTGTCATCCACAGAGGTGTGCGTTGGCAAGTCACTCCGTTGATAATGGACATTCTTTCAATTTCAATGAACCTAAAATTCTCCATTTTTCAAAACACCTTTCTAAAAGAGAATTTCTTGAAATGTGTTACATTAATGAGAATCCTAACAACATTAACAAAAGAACGGACCTTGATGGCTTGAGTAACATATATAGCTTTCTCCTTTCATGTGATTTGTCACCTCAACACGATACCTCTGGGTTGTCATCGGTTGCATAATACTTTTCTTTTCGTCTTTTTAGTCTCTACTTTTCACCATTTAATGTCTCCTCCCGCCACTATATTAATTATCGGTTGGCCTTTTTTAATCCTCATGTTCTCACTAATTATCGTCGTTAATTATTAACGTTTGGAATGTTTTGTTCATCATTTGGTCCCTTTCCAAGTTGTTTTTCTCTATTCTAAATTCCAGCTCGTTACATTATCCTAATTTCCATAGCGGACTTAAACGTGTTCCATTTGTACTTTTTCCAATTTACTGACTTTTCAATTTGATGATATATATTTATATTTTGTACTAAAGCCGGTCCTGTCCTGGTTGTTTTCGATGGGCTTTGGCCCTGTAGGTTAAATGATCCCTTGCTTCTCAGATGGCTGTTTTCTGTCAGCGTTGTGTCAAATATGTCATACAAATTGCAGGTCACACGTGGTTAATTAAAACTGAATTAATTAAATTGATGTTAGTATCCAAGGTTTTTAATGGTATCCCTTTTGTAAATGCCTTTTTACCGAATTAATATGTTAGTGTGTAGTGTAAGATTTACTCAACTGTTAGTCGCATTTATGTAATTGGTGTTTATGGCCATTTTTGTCAGATTAATATCACACCCCTCATGTAAGTGGTCTTTTCAGTTTTATTACTATATATTTTTTTTCTACAACAATATATTAAAGGAAAATAACTTATACTTTTGTTTATATGCCCGTACTACTTCAATCGTCGCTTCGTTCTCTTTTTTAGTTTGTGCCCTGATGAAGGTCCCAACCTAAGACGGAAATATTGGCTAAATGAACATTGTGTGAACACCTGTTGCGCCCTTTGCCGAGTTTCCCAACTAATTTCATATTTAAGTGTATGTATATATATATATATATATATATATATATATATATATATATATATATATATATATATATATATATATATATTGAATCATTTAAGGTTCGCAGATTATATCGCTCTGATAGCCAGCACAAAACAAGAATTACAAGAAATGCGGATGGAATTAAATAACAAGTCTCAACAAATAGGTCTAAAAATAAACTTCACCAAAACTTAATATTTGAACAACTAATCTGAAAATAACAGCCAGGAACTAATAGAAGCTGAAATAATAGAGAAGATATAAACGTGCATATATTTAGGACAAAAAGTTGAAATATCAAAGGACAATTTAAAAGCTGGCTTGGATAGAAGAGTCTCGTTAGCTTGGCCTGCGTTCGGAATGTTACAATCATATTTAAATTGGATATTCCAAATACAATAAAAGCCAGAGTGTTTGACCAATATGTACTGACGGAAACATGGGCTTTAAATAAAAGTAAAATATATAAACTCCAAGTAACCCAAAGAGCAATGGAGAGAAGAATACAGAAGGGTACAGATAACAGAAAGATCGGTTTCAGAATAAGTATGTGAAAAAAGACACATCCCACTTAACAGCGTTCTGTAAAGTAAGGAAATAGGCAAAAAAAAACAAAAGTTCAATATCTATGAAACAATAATGAAAAAAAGCTTCCTCTGTGGTAATGGAACTTGAAACCTTACAGAATAATGAGAAGTTAGAAGTTGTAGAAATGGATGTTATGAAAAAATTTCCCGAGTAAGAAACGATACCGCACACAAAAGAACAGAAATTGAAGGAACAATAATGCAGGACATCGAACAACTCATATGGTATAGACATGTAAATAAAATGGACGATATTGAACCAGTAAAACTGACGTTGGAGTGACACAAGAAAGAAGAAAGAGAGGATGACCTAGAACTTCATGGAGAACCGGAGTTGGGAGGGCAATGAGCGCAGGAAATCTTCAAAACTGAAAATTGGAGATAGCAACGATGTAAGACGCTATAAACCGAGGCATATATACATACCGATTCGCCTGAGTTAAATAATACCAAAAAGTGTAAAATAGGAAAAGCTGTTGCATAATAATCGGAATTATGTTTACTAATTTGGTGCAAGATCCATGTCTCAAGACTGATATTTTTAAATACCTCCGTTTTTATCACGTTAAGAACTAGATGTCCTACTTTCTTTTGTAGTTGGTCCAACACAATCTCTGCTACTACCACTACAAAAACTATTTACAATCGATGTATGTATCATGATAGCAATTACATCCCCTTTACTCTGTCGTTATCACATACGTGACAAATATGCAAATCTAAACTTAAAATTGCACAATAACTATTACTAAAACTTGATTTGTTATTTTTTTATATGCACATGAAGCATTCATATCAAAAATAACAAATAAGAAACTGAGAAAGAGGAACATATCTAAGTGAAATAGCCAAGGCCAAACTATTAGGACCTTTACAAAACCTAGAATATGTTAACAATAATGTTATTTACCCATAGGCGTAACCGGGCAGGGCGGCGGGGGGGCAGCTAACCCACCCCAGATCCTTGAGGGTTTAAAAAATTATAAACGCGACGGAATTTTGAGACTGGCTACGCCCATGTACTGACCAACTTTAAAATACTTGAAATTACAAAAATAAATACTAGCTAGTAATATCACGGGATCTATAAGGCACCTATAAATATTTATATGTTGTAAATACATAACTTAAATCACATCCAAAAGGTAACAATTTATAGACAATAATCTGTATTATTTTTCAAGTTTATGCGGTCTCTAAAAAACGTTTTAGTTAAATTTAGTTAAATTATTTTAAAGATTCGATTCTTATCAATTGAGCAATTAACAATATCACATCGTTTATGATTAAAGTGATATTTAAAAAATATATTATTGATGTTCATATGCCTTTACTGCGTGTGCATTTTCAGACCCTCTAAAAACATTTTAGTTGATATTGTTTTTCGGGAGTATAATATTAATTCTAATAATTTATACGTTTCTACGAATTTTTTAGTTACATTAAAATGGTCTTAATTATAGTTTTAAAGAATCACATATTATGTATACTGTTTTAAAATTAACTTATACTACCATAAAACATCTCAGACAGAATAAGAAAGAACAGCGAATGACTTACGAAACTTTAAGAAATCAATAAGATGGTATAATAAGCAACTACAAGCGTTAAAGCATAACATCTTTCTTATTTAATCATTCAATGCCACCATATATAAACTTAAGGACCAAACTACTCAGTATATATCATCACTACACTAAACACTTTATTTTTACACTCGATGCGTGTTTCGTTAACCATGTCAGCTATATCAGGCGTGATGACTGACTAAAGCTAAACTACAAATCTATCTTATTTATTATTTACTAGCTTTAGTCAATCATCGTTCCTGATGAAGCTAGTATGGTGCGAAACGCGCATCGAGTGCAAAAATAAAGTATTTGGTGAAGTACTGACATACACATTCCCAACATATTTTGGGGCCAAAAAAAAATTGTTACATTTTCAATTTACAATAATATTTTTTTATTACTACATATGTTCTATTCGGCATTGACTGTTACTCATCGGATGATACAACGCGGAACATATAATTACCTAAATAGCCGAAACAATCTTACTATATGAAGTGAAAAGTTCAGGTTTCTCAGAATATTTCTATTCTCGCCAAAAAAAATAGAAGTTCCTGTAGATTGCTTTTTAAGTGAACTCAAGGGAAAAGCTGCATACAAGTTATTCTGCAAAGTATCTGAACATAAATAGACAGTGTGTTTTATAAAATTGACTGTGCAATATTTTTCATATTCCAAACAAAGTATTTTCATTAACATTGCTCGAACTTCTTTATTTGCATTTCAAGTTGTTCTTGTTGCGTTTAAAAAAAAACAAGATGTTTTATTTTATTTTGGAGAGAGCTTACGGTCAACTTGAAATTTGACATAGCTTATGAAATTCCATTATTGCTAAACAAAACATTTTTTTCAAGATTGTCGCATGCTCTGGTGTTAAACAACATAACGCCAAAACTTAGTCCTGAAGGAATTTCTCTATTTGAAAAAAATATATATTTGGGATATCTAATAAAAAAAAACGGTGCTGTGTAATTTTGGTAAGTGAGATACTCTGTATTTTGAGTTAAATCATTTAAATATAGTTAAGTTATTGGAAAACAATCCCATTGGATTCAAAATAAGTCAAAAATATCTTTATATCAGCTCAGTATGCTTATTATTAAACAACAAAACTAACATATTTTTAATAAACGATAATCATAAATTTTGTTTTAAAGAACATTCCTATTTCGAGGTGGCTAGCTGGCTGCCTGCTTGTCTTTAAGTAACACGAATATAAAATTATTTTACTCAAAATTGTGGACCCTATTACATTAACAATAAAGAAAATCCTTCAATGGTAAATTTTGCCAACATTATCCAGAAGCATCGGATATGGGGCTCAAATTATACAATATTTCTTAGCATTTCAAATTCCATCTTATCCCCTTCGTGAAAGGTCTCCAAGCAGTATAATGCTTGGTATCATTGGGATCAAAATTGCCTCTGAAGTTGCCCAGGGCTTAAAATTTAATTAAAATAGCGACATTTTATACCTGTGTAATGCCATGTGTCAGTGTATTATGAATTGTATTTTTCCTGTTTTTAACTATTATTAGTGTTAAAGACCTGAGTAGATTCACACTTTAGCACTAGATCACTACATATCTGCAATCTAACCGATGTCGATATATTAGCCCTTTTAGGTTAATACTCGTACAGAAAGTGAATAAGAGCAAAGCATGAGGACACCCTCATCACATCATTGAATTATGATTAAATTATTACGAAAAACCATTTTTATTAATTGGAAAAATTACCAGTAATAAATGTATATTTAAAGATAACAATGGAATCTTACTTCTCCTTAATTTCCCGTCTCCTGACGAAGGTTGGCGATCCAAATGGCTAACACAGTCCTGGAAATTGCAACTCTAAAAATATTTATTAATGGACAATTAAATCATCTTCGGATGTCCTTTAATTAGGAATTTTGACGTCTTTCGACCGATCGTCTTTCTTGAATTTTGCCTTCAATGACCAGTCCCAGAAAATCATACTTTGCTTCCCTCATTATATGACCGATATAACTAGTTTTTCTTTCTTTTATAGTCAGCAGTAGTTCTGTGGATTTGCTCATTCGCCTAAGTACTTCAGCATTTGTTACTCTATCCACCCAAGATACCCATAGAATCCCTCTATAAACATACATTTTGAAAGCTTTGAGTTGTTTCTCTGTACTAGGATCAAGAGTCCAGTCTTCACATCCATATAGGAGTACTGAAAAAACATGGCATCTAATCATAGGCACTCGAAGTTCTAGACTAAGATCCAGTGAAAAGATTTTTCATGTTCATGAAGGTCCCACGAGCCTGCTCGATTCTCGATCTAATCTCTATTTTTGGATTACAGTGGCTATTAATTGGTGTTCCCAGGTATTTAAAAGACAAAAGCTGCTGAATTTTACTGGTAATTTTAAAATACTCATTTCCAAGGCAGAATGGAAAAACTAATGTAACAATGTGCTTTTTTAAATGACATAATTATTTTGAAACGATTTTACTCGAAAATTTGCATTATATAAAAATCAAATATGAGTAAAATTAGTGGCAGCAGTGATATAAACATTTCTTAACTAAACGAACACATCAAAATTTTAAGATTTTGTGCAAAAATTCTTATAATTTTGCAAACAAAGAAGTTGCGGCAACGTTTTATACACTAACCTGTAACCAGGAAAATAAACATTAAAATAGAGAATATTTTGCAGATGGTCAATTTTATAAATCAAAATCTCAACCAATATATGTCCTAGAAATATCCAACTATAGTTTCGGGACTCGTACTTTTAACATCGTAAGTCTGCTGACATTAAGTAGAATATTTCGCTTATAAGATGAGTAAAAGTCAAAGTAATGCCCATCAATAACGTAAGATTAGAGGACGATATAATTCTAGCAGGAATCAATCTTGATGACTTGTAAATACTGATTAATAAAGTAACCTGGCCAAGAGGGGAACATAGGATGAAATTAATCATCAAAAAACAAAATAAATATATGTTAATTGCGAAGTAAATACAAACTAATAGGCATATCTAAATAGTAACGTACTGTTAGACCCTGTAAAAATGCGTGCGTGATTAAACTCATCTTTCGATTATATCAAAATAATTTATTAACTCTTATATCTCGAACCAATTAAACTTAATAGCTTTTGTAATGCATGGATGCTATTTTTACTAATTCAGAAAATCTCTTGTCTCTTAACATTTCAACCCGATTTAGATACGTGTTGATTTATGTAATTGCTTTGTTTATTAAGGCACAGTATAAAAGCGGCCAGAAGCAGGAAACTAAAAAAAAACAGTTACTCGTGACATTACTTAGGACCTCACACAAAACCAGTTACTCGTGACTTTGCTCGACAACTCTAAGAAGAATATTAAATTGCGAACACTAATAAGAATCTTTCCTTGAGAACTCCAAGTACAATCATTATTCGTGACGCTCAAAGTATAATTAATTTTTGCGAACATTAATAAGAATATTTACTTGAGAAACTAGTCACGTCACCAACAATCTCTCACTAATTTCTATTTATTATTGTTTGTTTCGTCAAGTATAGTTAAATCACTTAAAATATATCAGTGTTAATAGTTAACAGTGTTTAAATTCAAACTCGACGAATCCAAACCGCTCGGAATTCCAACATTCATTCCAAATCAACGAATCCAAATCGCTCGGGATTCCAACAGTACAGTAAAAAAGCATCTAACACTATATCGAAAATGATGGAAAAAAATAGCTAAATTTTAAACACTAACCTATTAAACTGTACACTTTTTCTTTAAAAATTTTAATAGTTTCAAATGAATTCAAGCAAAACTAAAAAAAATCATTTTATACCAACTAAAGAGGTAATCATTTTTAACATTATGCAAAATAAATTAAATAATTAACATTGAGAAATGTCAAAATATTAAATTATTATTATCACAACTTAAGAGTATCTATTTATCAAAAAAACATACATATTAAAGAAAATCATAACATGTTGTTTATCCAGAATTACGATAACAGGCGTCAAGCTCATTTATAACATTTACAAATAACAGAAACAACTTACTAATACAGTGACAATATAAAAAAAAACTCGTTTACCTTAAAACAAGGCTATTATAGCCATTGTATCACATGAAACGAAATTAGTTTTGAAACATTAGCAAATTAACAACTACTCTAATAACAAAACCAACTATGTCTTTACTGAAAATTAAGAACTTTTAAAACATGCTGGGAGTCCAATTGTCTCATTTTTATCCAAACACCAGTCAAAATCCTGAAAAATATCAAGATTTTCCAGAAGTATCCATTTCTTGCTCATCTAGAATAAGTTCCTCTTCTATGTCCATAGCTTCGTGGGCGATTTGACAAACTTTTTGATGTGAGGCCCAATCTTTAAACTAAAATATATTATTTTTATAATAATAATAATAATAATAACCATCAACAATGAAACACTCGATAACATGTTCGACGAAGAAACATACAAATATCTAGGCTTCCAACAAAGCACCAAACTCAACCACACTCACATCAAAACAGAGCTCAGAACCGAATTCCAAGACAGACTGACGAAACTTTTACAAACAAAACTCAACTCTAAGAATTTCACTAAAGCCATCAACACGTTCGCTATACCTATACTCACATATTCATTTGGTATCATCAAATGGTCACAAACAGACATAGAAAATATTCACATCCTTATACGATCTCAATTCACCAAATACAGGAAATTACACCCCAACGCATGCAAAGAAAGACTTACCATCGAGAGGAAGGCAGGAGAAAGAGGACTTATAGACATCAGATCATTACACACAAAACAAATACAAGCACTTAAGAAATTCTTTCACACCAAGCAAACCAGCCTCCATACAGCAACAGTCAAAGCAGACAAAAACTATACCCCACTCGACTTATCCCGGGTAGACCACCCAGCAGATACACACAGTCACACCCAATTACAACAGGAAAAAATGAAAACGTGGTCAGAAAAAACACTCCACGGAAAACACAGATACAACATAGAACAAGGCCACGTAAATAAAAAACAATCATACACCTGGTTGCGGGATGGGCAGCTATTCCCGGAAACAGAAGGCTTCTTACTTGCCATCCAGGATAAAGTCATATTAACCAGAAACTACCAAAAGCGTATCATCAAAGACCCAACTATTACAGAAGACAGATGCAGAAAATGTCACCAGCAGAAAGAAACGATCGAATACATAACAAGCGGATGTAAAATATTAGCCGGAACGGAATACACAGCCAGACATGACTCAGCGACAAAAGTAGTTCACCAAGCACTAGCCACAACATACAAGCTCATAGAAAACACAGATCCCTACTACAAATACACACCAACATCCGTACTTGAAAATAAAGATTACAGACTCTACTGGGACATCAGTATCCATACAGATAAAACAGTCTCCGCCAATAGACCCGATATTACTTTTCAGTGCAAAAAAGAAAAAAGTCACCTATCTAATTGACATAGCTGTCCCCAACGACACAAACATCCAAACGAAATACACAGAAAAAATTTCCAAATACACAGACCTTGCAACGGAAATAAAAGGGCTATGGAAACAAGAAAAAGTCATCATTGTCCCCCTCATTATAACAGCCACAGGCCTTACACCAACATTCACACCACACTTAGTACAATTAGGACTCAAGACAAACATACACAAAAACATTCAGAAGTCAGTGATTTTGAAAACATGTAACATTGTCAGGTCATTCCTTAATACACAATGGTAATGCGTTTGTGCTGACTTGGTTTGCGCCCGTCAGCCAAACATGGAACCACATTGACCAAATGTGAGAAAGAAAAACAATTTATTGTAATTAAAGAGTAGGATTACAATTGGCGGAGTTCAAGTTACACTGCCTATCTCAACCATTAAATGCGAATACATATTGTATACAGCAACATTTGGGAACTAGTATGGCATATAACATACAAAATACAAAATATAATAATCAATACACAATATACTATCATGATAGAAGTTAATATTAATACTGTGGGTGGCTAAGGGTATGGCTACTGCTATATATGTAACATTAGAGAGGTCGATTGCATATAAAATACAAACTATAGTAATCAATTCACAATGTTCCACTATGATAGAAGTTACTATTAATACTGTGGGTGGCTAAAGGTATGGCTACTGCAATATATGTAACATTAGAGAGGTCGATTGAGGTGACCATTGTACGAGCTGCCGGATTAAGGAGTCAGCATAAGCTATGAACAATGGTTTTTACTGCTCTTTGAAACCTGTGACCTGACGCATCCCTCAGATCAACAGGCACTTTATTGTACAATTTGGTAACTGAAAGACCGCTCATACAATGAAGTCAACTGCATGGGCGGAGTCAAGGTGAATTTATGCCTTAGATCCAGGTTATGTGCATCGTATCTAAATTTTATTTTGCTATATAAGTAGCCAGGACACTTATTACAAATAATCCTATTGTATAGTACCAAACTGTGTAGCACCCGTCTTTCATTCATTCTGAACCACTTTATGTCACGCAATTTTGCACTAACACCTCTCTCACGGCCTCGAATACCGCCAATAAAATGCACGCACGAATTTTGCATAAGTTGGATCTACTTAGCGTCACAGTCTAAAAGGCAGGGCCCGTACACCACATCACAGTAGTTTAAGTGCGATAGAACAATGGAGTCACACAACATCTTTCTAAGATTCTCAGTAAGAAGAGCGCGTTGATTGAAAACTAATTTAAGGTTAACGAATGCTCTTTTAATAGATAAATTTATATGTCCCGTGAATCTCAGATCGGAGTCCATTACTAGGCCCAAGTTTTTGGCATCAGTACATGCACTTAGCACTACATTATTCAAGCTAATTTGTAGTAGATTCTGGTGCCGAATTCGAGACTGAGTCCGTCCAAATAACAGAATCCGTGATTTAGTTGGATTTATTTCCAAGCTGTGTGCACTCGAGGCCTTCATAAGGGCATCCAGATCAAGCGTCAGTTTATCATTAGGCTCCAGTATTTGGCCTGGCTTAAAAGAAATGTATAATTGCGTGTCATCAGCGTAGAAATGCGCTGAGGAATATTTTAAGTCTGAAATAAGTTGTGACGTATAAATGGTGAAAAATAGCAGGCCCACGATCGATCCTTGAGGCACACCGCAGGACATTTTCAGAGGGCTCGACAGCGCATCACCAACTCTGACCATCTGTTTCCTACCAGTAAGGTAGGAACAGAACAAGACGCCGTGCGCTGTCATCAAAGCCGATATAATTCAGAATGCTCAGAAAAAGATCATGATTTAACCGGTCAAAGGCCTTTGAACAGTCCAAAACAACCAGTGCTGTCAATTCGTCACGATCCGCAGCCTCCAGGACATCGTCCATTACCCTCAACAGATCAGTAGTACAGCTATGATCCTTACGGAAGCCCGATTGTACAGTGGGCAAAATTTTAAAACTGGCGACATACTGTCTGATTTGTCCGTCCATCACTCTTCTAATTATTTTGGAAAGAGTGGGCAGAATGCTAATAGGTCTTAGATCTTTTAGTTCATTTGGACAATTGACCTTGGGGAGCGGTAGAACAAATGATGTTTTCCAGATTTCAGGAAAAGTACAGGTTTGAATACAAAAATTTACCAAATGGACAATTAATGGAATAATGTGAGGTCAGCAGCGAAGTATCATTGTCAACCCGATCTGATCACAGCCAATGGCCTTTGATTTAATGGAAGATAAGGCCTTCTCTACATCCTCCACCGTTGCCAGTCTAAATCGAAAATTACCCAAGCCGAGTTTTCTATTATTATTAAAAAAATTTAAAATCTCAGGATTCGGTTGGCCCGATTGTGCCGCACCTGCGAAGAACCTATTAATATCATCAGCACTACCCAAAAACTCAGGTATCACCTTTTTATTTTTTGAGTAGATATCCATTTCCTTCATAAGTTTACAATTATCTCTTGGTCCATTACTTCGAATACTATTTTCAAGATATGCTCTTTTTTCCCTAACAATGGCCGAGCTGACAAAATTTCTAAGCTGCCTCTAAGACCCCCAGCTGTCTAGAGTTTTTCTTTTCTTATATTTGGAAAGAGCTTTATCCCCGAGAGCTATACAAAATTTTATATTTTGCGTTAACCACGGTGCCTTCGGTTTTGTAATCCTTGAAGTTCTTATTGGTGCATGTACATTAAATATCCCCAACAGAGAGAAAATAAAAGCCTCAACCTTCAGGTCAATATTAGGTAAATAATAGATATTATCGAACGGTATCGCCTGAAGATCCCGATAGAAAGCCACATGATCAAAATTCCGGTAATCGCGATATGTTGTCAAGAAAGGCCTAGGTTTAAGAATTTCTAGCTTTAATTGACATTTTATTAGGAGGTGATTAGAAGCATCGAAAGTGGGATCGACACCAGACTTCACTATCAGATTCTTGTTGGAGCACAATATTAAATCAATAAGCGTCTGACCACCAGCTCAGTACCTGGAGAGTTCATCAATTAGCTGAGATAGACTGTATGCAGACAAAAGAATCAAAAAGCGCTGTGTATAAATACAGTCCATATTCGAAACATCTATATTGAAATTACCAGTACACACCAAAGCATCACAGCCAAGCAATCGTCCACATATATTCTCCTCAAACTCGCCAAAGAAATCTTGCATATTACTATACCCAGGGCGTCTATATAGTGTACCAACAATCATTTTTACTTTTTTAATTTCAAACCTTATCCAAATCTGCTCAGTATGATTTGTGTTGATATCAAGAATTTCAGTGAAATTGATGGTGTTTCTTATGAACATAAGAACATCACCACAGTTATTATATCATCATCAATCAAATTCGTGAGTCAGGATTCAGAAATTGCTAGTATATCGATCCTATGGTCCTCAATATAATCCCTAATTATGGTCATTTTTGAAACAATTGACCTAATATTTATATGGGCAATATTAAGCTTATTAAAACTCCTTTCAGCATTTTCACTCATAGGGGGCATCACCGCACAAAAAAGAAAATATGTTACTATACTATTTTATAACTTACAGTCAGTATATTAACTAATCTAAAAAATCACAATTAGAAAGTTCTTTAATAAGTATGTTTATATTCATTGGCATCGAAAGATAAATCCTAACAAAGTTCTATTTAAGTTTACTTAGTATGTCACTACTCAGTATATATCACCACTACACCAAACATCCTGAAACTAAAGAGTTGGATGACAAACTTTTGAATACGCAATCGGATTATGTACCACCGTCGTATAATTTTAAAAAACCATATAGAATTGGTTCAATACAAATCTATGATGAAGGTGAAGACTCCTACGAAGGCAACGGGTTTGGTTTATTACACAGGCGGATCAAAAACTTCGAGCGGAGTAGATGCTGGCATATAGACAGAAGACCCATGTGGAGCTTTAGCATTCTACTAGGAACAAGGGCAGCAATACTCCGGGCAGAAATCTCTGCAATATAGGCATGTGTTCACTAGAATATTAGACGGGACTACTGCAACCAAGCAAAATATATTCTTTCAGACAGTCAAGCTGTTCTAAAGGTTTTAGATGTCTATCAGGCCAACTCCAAGATCACGATGACGTGTAAACGTGACCTGTTAGGATTATCCTTCAGCAGCAACAAGGTTAAACTACTGTGGGTTCCAGGATATTCGGGGATAAAAGGTAATGAAAAAGCAGACAAATTAGCAAAAATAAAATGGGCATTCACAATAGTCTCACGACATGCAGACTTCGTAGTGAAGAGGAAGAAACCTCTATGCACATTCTATATTAATAGGTGTTTCGGTTAATAATGTCGATTTTGTCGCAAAATTTAAGCGTTTATTTCCATCACAAAATGAATTACCTTAATAATCAAAATATTGGCCGTCGTTAGTAATGAGTTTTCCCCATCTTTCTGTCAAATGGATTCCGCACCAGAAAAACTTTTTATCTTTTGAGGCCAACCATTCATCAAGCCAAATTTTCACTTCTTCGTAAGAATGTTGTTCTGAAAGTCCGTGCTGCATCGATTAAAATAAGTGGTAGTCTGAAGGGGCTAAGTCCGGTGAATATGACGGGTGGAGTAGAACGTCCCATTTGATGTTTTCCAAGTAGTTTTTAACACATTTTGTAACATGGGGCCGAGCACTGTCATGTTGAAAAATGACTTTATCGAGTCTTGGGGCGTATTCTGATCGTTTTTTTTTTCCTTCAATGCTCGGTTCAACTTTATCAATTGTTGTAGGTATGGATCGCCAGAAATCGTTTCAACAGGTTTCAGCAGTTCGTAATACAAAGCTCCTCTACTATCGCACCAAATACACAGCAAAGTTTTCTTTCCCTGTATATTGCGCACTGGTTGTGATGTTGAAGGCTGGCCTGGGTCTACCCAAGTTTTTTGGGTTGGAGCATGATCACCATAAGCTTCAACCAACAATCGATAACTTTCAGCCGCCGTTTTCTTCAAATGAAAGAAGGTTATTAAACTTCCCCACAAAACGTCTTTTTCTGGTACGAAACACGACATATTGAAAGCTATGAAGAACTATGTTTTTCGTGACAATTAATAACGAACTGATTTTTGATGGCGTATGTTTACCTTCCAAAACGCCATAGATGTCACTAGTCTATACTAACAAGTGTATTAGTAACGCCATCTCTTAGTAAAATCGACATTATTAACTGAAACACCTATTAGTTATATTAATGTACGGCTTTAACTTGAAACAGACATAAATTGTTTGGAAAGCCATATATATCATGGCGATAAATTACCACCTGACGAACTTGGAAGGGAACTAAGAAACCTTTTTAAAGAGACGCCGCTCATGTAACCACCATGTCAAACCTTTGCAATGCAAACCAAGTTTAAAGTAAAAAAAAAGAAAATGATAGCTAGGAGCAAGATCAGGCCTAAAAAGTGGAGTAATTGAAGATTTACCCGCCATTGATTGAGTACTGATTGAGTACTGCTTAGTCTCGACGTTCAAATGTTCAAATGAAATGAAATAATTTATCACCTTCATTTTCGTAACGCTGCAAAAATCGATGAAAAATGCAGCCAAAAAGTTCTGCTTGTGTGCCTGTCGGTTAACATTTTTGGCCTCCACTAGCACACATAATATTATTTCTCAATTTTTCAGTCAGAAATTCATAAATCGTAGGTCCTAAAATATCGGGATATATTGCTGCTAACAGATAACTATTGATTGATGTCAATGAGCAAGGCAAGGGCCATCTGTCTACACACAGCTGTATGCAGTCACCAAATTCAAAACGGAATTTATTTTGAAAACATGCCTCATAGTTACCACGAGGGATGGACGATAATGGATTTTACTTATAGACGGTCGATAGCAACCCACTATCGTTATCGATATTTCTTGATAACTATGGGGTGGGAGAGACTTCCAAAAATTGTTTTATCATCTTTTAAAACGAGAGAGGGTGGAAGTAAGTGATGCCTGTCGATGTATCGACAACTATCGACATATTGTTATTGATATATCGCTAACTATCCATATATTGATAACCACTGTTATTTTGATAATTTAGCACCTTCTAAAATTGATGCCCCGGGGTGGAAAGACATAAGTGATGCCTATTGATCGGTCACTATCGACATATCGTTAATTATCAATACCAGGTGTACAAGTATGAAATGCGGATTTCAGACAACAGATGGTGCACCAATGCAGTTTGTGCTATAAAGATTTGACACTGCGCCATTTTGTTGTGTCATCAACAAGTGTCAGACGCGCACGAGTGATAAATTGGAAAAGTGTGTGCATAGTGTTGTGTTGTTTTTTTTGTATGGGTCTAGCACACGTGCTACAGGGAAGTCCTTAAAGTGCTACAGGAGCGACACGTGTGCGGAGAAAGCGATTCACGTTGTTCTTGAATCGCTGCAGATTGTACTCGGTGGGAAACACAGTCATGGGCAAATTATTCCAAAGGGATGATGCTCTCCATATAAAAGACTGCTTGAAGAGCGTTGTACGAGGAGTAACAAGCTGAACCTCACACGGATGTAAAGAATTAGCACGACGTGTACTTCTAACATGCACCGCTCTGGGAGGAATTAAGCGGGCCACATCCTTCGAAGACTTTCCATGAAAGTACTTGTAGAACAGGCTGAAGTCGCCAACCGTTCTTCGATGTTCCAGCGAATCAAGGCTGTCGGTCAGTTCCGGGTCTCCAATCAGACGAACAGCTCTTCTCTGAATAGAATCCAACAAATGCAGTGTATGTTTGGGAGCGGAGCTCCAAACATGGGAGCAGTATTCCATAGTTGGTCGAATTTGAGCTTTGTAAAGAATTAATAGTTGTTGTGGAGTGTAAAGCTTTCTGGTTCGAAATAATATTCCCAACTTTTGAGAAGCTCTCCTTGCTATGCCTGCAACATGTTCATGCCAGGACATATTTGCTCCCAAATTTACGCCCAACAAATTGAGTGACGATGTTAGAAGAATGGAGTGCCCAGACATAACTATGTCGGGTTCAGCAACGTTAACTTTTTTAGAGAAAACTGCCGCCTGGGTTTTTGTAGCGTTAAATTCCACTTGGTTACTATCACCCTAAGATAGAATTTCTTCCAGGTCTTTGTTAAGTTGAATGACTTCCTGATGTCTGCGGATATTCGTCTGAGTAGCCGATGTCCGAGCGTTCGAAGTGAATGAAGAGATAAGTGTACTAGATTGGATTCTCGGTCTTTTCCAGCAGATCGTTAATGTAAATGAGAAACAGAGTAGGAGACAGTATGGAGCCTTGGGGTATACCGGCGTTGATAGTGAAGGTGTTAGAAAGAAATCCGTCGACTGCCACTCGTAAAGAACGCTCTTTGAGGAAACATGAGAGCCACAAACAGATCCTTTCAGACATACCATAAGAACGTAGCTTAGCCAACAGCCCATCGTGCCAAACACGGTCGAATGCCTTGGATATGTCAAGAGCAACCGCTCGAGATTCTCCAAAGTGTTCAATTGCGTTGTTCCAGACATGTGTTACATAAGTCAGAAGATCTCCTGTTGATCTATTTTTACGAAAGCCATATTGGTGATCGCTAATAATGTTGAATCCTTCAAGATATTTTAGAAGATACTGGTTGATAGCCTTTTCCATGACTTTCGATATTATTGAAAGCAGTGCGATTGGTCGGTAGCTATTTGGCAAGATCAATATGTCGAAATTTATACCGAACAAAGAGTATTTACGGACAACATTAATTTTTTGTTTTCATTTGAAGAAAACTGCTGTTGAATCATACCGATTACTTCGAGAAGCTTATGGTGAACATGCTCCATTGCAAGATACGTATGAACGATGGTTTCGGCGTTTCAAAAGTGGTGACTTCGATGTGGAAGACAAGGAACGTGGAAAACCGCCAAAAAAATACGAAGATGCAAGCATTGTTGGACGAAGATGATTCGCAAACACAAAAACAACTCGCCGAGCAATTGGGCGTTAGTCAACAAGCTGTTTCCAATCGGCTACGAGAGATGGAAAAGATTCAGAAGACCAGTAGATGGGTACCACATGAGTTGAACGACAGGCAAATGGAAAAGCGCAAAAACACGTGTGACATTTTGCTCGCTCGGTACAAAAGGAAGTCGTTTTTGCACTGTACAGTTACAGGGGATGAAAAGTGGATTTATTTTGAGAATCCCAAGCGCAAAAAATCATGGGTAGACCCAGGCGCACCATCCACATAGACCGCAAGACCCAATCGCTTTGGCAGAAAGACGATGCTCTGTGTTTGGTGGGACCAGAGGGGCGTGGCCTATTATGAGCTGTTAAAACCTGGGGAAACGGTTAATACTAAACGTTACCAACAACAATTGACCGATTTGAACCGTTCGCTGCTTGAAAAAAGGCCAGAATACCGAAAGAGGCAACACAAAGTCATTTTTCTTCATGACAATGCTCCATTACATACGGCAAAACTAGTTCGCGACACGTTGGAAGCACTCAGCTGGGAAGTTCTACCCCATGCGGCTTACTCACCAGACTTGGCTCTTTCCGATTACCACTTGTTTGCATCGATGGGTCACGTACTTGCTGAGCGCTTTAGTTCGTACGAAGATGTGAAAAAATGGCTCGATGAATGGTTCGCAGCAAAAGGGGAAGATTTTTACTGGCGTGGTATTCACAAATTGCCCGAAAGATGGGAAAAAAAAATGTGTAACAAGCGATGGATCATACTTTGAATAAAGCCCTTTTGATCATTCTTCCAAATTTAGCATGTTTTTTTAGAAAAAAAAAATCCGCATTTCATACTTGTACACCCGGTATATCGAAAACTCATATTGATAAGTATTGATATATCGAAAAATTTCCATCCCTATTTACCACTATTGTAAAGTTAAAAAATTTCGATGTAGGACCGTTAATCTTCAAGATAATTCTTTTTTTATTAGAGTTGTTTAATACACTATCCTAATAAACCTGCTGTAGAGTATTGGGAACATACCTGACATTCTTGTCCACAATACCACGCTTCTTCACAAACACAATTATACTTAGCAGTTTTAGAACATATGCAAAGTCTTTGAACATTCACTGTATAAATAGTCGTCTCCTCGTCGCCCTAAAATAAAGAAAAATGGCGTAAATAGGTATTTTTTTTAAAGTTACAGGACCCAATAATATAAGTAACTTCACCAAATAAATCTATATAAAAATTCATTCATTTATACATCTGAGATGCTAAACAGAGTTGTAGCAGTTTCAAAAATTACACGAAATTTAAATTAATCGAAATAGTAAAAAAAGCTAACTTAATAAATTAGTGAAACCGTATTTGAGTATCAACAAAAATATTTGTAAAATATTTCTTTTTTACACAATTTAATGGTTAATTACACTGGAGAACCAATCGGTCTTTTTTTTTGTTGCATGACATCTGTTAAGTGTTGTTTACTAATTTGACGTCCACCCTCAGATTGTATCTAGCAGTTCTAGTTTTTGAGATACAGGTACCGTGTTAATATTTATTATTCAGTTGACAATTGCCATCAATAGCGTTATTAATAAATTAGTTTCTGTGCACCTAAAGTGATGTTTTCGTCAAGAAGAATATGCGTAAACAGTCCAAATTGTTTTTGTGTCATTTGTGGCGAATATATGTTTAAAGAATTCCCTTTGAAAGTGCCAGACTTTGTAAAATAAGCATATGTTGATCACTTTTGGTTTCTATTAAAGACAAACATCAAGCCCTGGATTTCTGGTTTGGTGTGTGAACTGCATTTGAAGTGGATGTATCCTACCTTACAATCTGCCACTAGACCTGTTGTAGGTTCCAGCGATACATTAATACCACAGTCATTTACTTCCCAGAAACATCCAAATGAGTTCAGCCAACAAATCGATGATAGTAATCATAGTAAGGATAGTGACTTTGATTGCCTTGGAAATCCTAGACCACTCAATTAAAATGACTTAGATGACTTGGCCAGAGATCTTGGACTGTCTTTTAGCTTCCCGATTAAAAGAAAAACATCTATTGATAAAAGAAACGAAAATCTCGTATTACCGCACTAGGGAAAAGAAATAACTCCTTTTTTTCTGTATTTTGCAGTGATATTCCTGGTCTAATGGCTGCAATGGGATTACAAAAATATGACTCAAATGAATGGCGTTTATTTATACACTCGTTAAAACGTAGTCTTAAATGTGTGCTATTGCATAACGGTAACAAGCTAGGCTCTTTGCCTATTGCACATTCAACCAAAGTGAAAGAAGGCTATTCTACAATATCTTTACTTATGAACAAAATGAAGTACAATGAACACAAGTGGAATTTATGTGTGGATCTGGAAATGGTCAATTTCCTTTTGGGCCAACAAGGCGTTTATACGAAATATCCCTGTTTCATATGCTTATGGGACAGCAGAGTTAAAGCTGAGCACTGGACTAGGAAAGACTGGCCTTCTAGGGAAGCTCTAATCCCTGGGATGCTGAATGTTATAAATCAGCTACTAGTGGCCAGAGATCGGATAATATTGCCTGCTTTACATATCAAACTGGGGCTAATGAAACAGTATATAAAAGCGCTCAACAAAAACGGGGAATATTTTCAATACATTTCAAGAATGTTTCCAAAATTGAGTATTGAAAAGTTAAAAGCTGGCATTTTTGACGCCCCACAGATCAATAAATTAATAAATGATCCAATTTTCAACAGTTGTGTGATAGATAATGACAAATATTCGTGGGATGAGTTTGTTTGGGTACTCAAAAATTTCTTGAGAAATAAATAGTCTGACGACTACTCTCAACACATTGAGCAGCTAATGCTACACCTCTAGTAACTTGGATGCAACATGGGTATAAAGCTACACTTCCTCCACAGTCATCTAGACCGTTTTCCCGAAAATCTCAGTGATTTAAGCGAGGAACAAGGGGAATGCTTCCATCAGGATATTCGCACTATGGAGGAGCAATACCAGGTTCATTGGAATGTAAATATGATGGCTGATTATTGTGGGAGCATTCAGAATAGTACTTGCTAGGCGACTCATGCGAGAAAATCATATAAAAGGAAATTTCATTCAAGTTAGGTGTGTTTAATAAAATGTTATAACTCGAAAAATTGTATTTTTTTGTTAAAAGTCCCTCCACTCATATCTGTAAAACTAGAGCTGCTACAAGAAAACCGACTAGATATTTGAAATAAGCGTGAAAAACACATTCAGAATCACGTAGAATATTTCGTGTAACAGAAATGCTGTTGCGCGGTGTTATTTAAATAAAAAATATCTACAGCAGTTTATACAGGGTGTTATGGAAATCACTGCATATATTGAAACTGGCACCTCCTTGTAGCAAGACCGATTGCGGAAAATTCACCTTAAATAGCGGATGTTACCACTAGTAAACAAAGCAGCTAAATAATATGGCCGAGTGTTAACAAAAACGTGACATTCACAGTGTTGGTGAGATTTAACTCAGCGCAGACACGTTGTACGAACAGCAACAAGAGATTTTTGCAACATACGAGGTTTAAACTCGAATATAAATTCAGTGCACCAACACCTGCAATCAAATAAACCTCATGTACTCGCTCTCTGTGAAACCAAGGCTGGCTTAAATATTCAAATACTACCGACGAACAAGGTCGTGAAGCTGAATCATTCCCAATCAGTTCTGGCTTAACTCAGCTTACTGACGAACCAACACGGATCTCTGATCGAGACGGGGAGTTCGCTAGTCTTCTTGATCTGTTTTTAACCACCAATCCGGAGATTTACAAGGTCACCGTAAATCCACCGTTGGGTTCTTCCGACCATAAACTGCTTTCGACATCGAGTATTCTAGCAGTCAGTGACAGAGAGGCACCTAAATTGCGCCAGATTTGACATTACAAATCTGCTAAATGGGAAGATCTCACGGAATATTTTCGAACTTTCCTTGGTTAGACGTTTGTTTTCGATCCGACGACCCATCTGACTGCGCCAGGGAGGTTTCCGATGTTATCTTAGCTGGTATGGAAGCTTACATTCCATTTCGCAGAAATGTCCTTCTAACGGCAAGCCTTGGTTTGACCGAAAATGCAAAGAAGCTGTTGCCTCTAAACATCTTGCCTACCGACAATGGCGTGAAAATCCTAACACCATAAATCGTAACACCTTTGTTCGTGCCCGAAACAGATGCAAAGAAATTATCGACGAAACCAAGGAGGCACACAATCAGCGAATTAGAAACAAACTTCTCGCTTGTTCCAACAATTCCAGGTCCTTTTGGTCAGTCGCTAAGGCAGTTGGTCAAAATTTCACCAAATCCACCACTAACACGGCCAGATAGTTTATTGCAACAACACCTGTTGAGAAAACAAACTTGTTGGCCGAACTGTTTGCTTCACATTCTGCTGTCGATTTCCAAGGAAAAACACCACCTACTATTCCCAGAGTGCAGTCAAGGATGCCCGATGTTGTCTTCAGACAGCGTATCATAAAACGTATTTTAATGAAGCTAGACACCAAAAAAGCTTCTGGCGCTGACGGAATACCTGCCATAGTTCTCAAAAACTGTGCAAGGGAACTAACACCAGTTTTCTGTAGACTTTTCAACCTATCCTACAGAAAGAAAATATTTCCTTCTTGCTGGAAATGTGCCACAGTTCAGCCGATACCTAAAAAAGGCAAAAAGACCTTGCCAAACAACTACCGACCAGTCGCACTGCTTTCAATAATATCGAAAGTTATGGAAAAAGCTACCAATCAGCATCTTCTAAAATACCTTGAAGGATTCAACATTATTAGCGATCACCAATATGGCTTTCGTAAACATAGATCAACAGGAAATCTTGTGACTTATGTAACACATATTTGGAACAACGCAACTGAACACTTCGGAGAATCTCGAGCGGTTGCTATTGACATATCCAAGGCATTCGACCGTGTTTGGCACGATGGACTGTTGGCTAAGCTACGCTCTTATGGTATGTCTGAAAAGTTCTGTTTGTGGCTCTCATGTTTCCTTAGAGAGCGTTCTTTACGAGTCGCAGTCGACGGATTTCTTTCTAACACCTTTACTGTTAACGCCGATGTGCCCCGAGGCTCCATACTGTTTCCTACTCTCTTTCTCATTTACATTAACGATCTGCTGGAAAATACCGGAAATCCAATCTACAGCTTTGCAGATGACAGTACGCTTATCTCTTCATTCACTTTGAACTCTCGGGCATCGGCTGCTCAGGCGAATATCCGCAGACAGCAGGAAGTCATTCAATTTAACAAAGACCTGGAAGAAATTCTATCTTGGGGTGACAGTAACGAAATGGAATTTAACGCTACAAAAACCCAGGCGGCAGTTTTTTCTAAAAAGCATCTTCACTCAATTTGTTGGGCGTTAATTTGGGAGCAAATATGTCCTGGCATGAACATGTTGCAGGCACAGCCAGGAGAGCTTCTCAAAAGTTCTGAATATTATTTTGAACCAGAAAGCTTTACCCTTCACAACAACTGTTAATTCTTTACAAAGCTCAAATTCGACCAACTTTGGAATACTGCTAACATGTTTGCGGCTCCGCTCCCAAAGATACACTGCATTTGTTGGATTCTGTTCAGAGAAGGGCTGTTCGTCTGATTGGAGACCCGGAACTGACCGGCGCACAGTGATTCGGCAAGAACATGCTAGCGGGACAATATTCATGACGTAATTTCCAGGAACCACTGATAACGACTTGTAAACAACCCCTCCCATTTAACGAATTCCAAGAATTAATTTGTTTATCTCCTCATAAAGGTATCTTATCAGGGAGTCAAAGTAACCCTTATAGGAGAGGTCATTTTCATTTGCAAATCAGTTGCATTTTATGCACACTTGTGATAACATATTTTAAAATTGGTAGCAAAGTGAAACGAGTTTTTTGTGATGGAATATTCTGTTGAAGGTATGTACTCTATTTTGACTTATATTTTTTATAAAAAATATGTATACTTTTGGTGTAATATCAATTTGTAAATGTATAGATAAATCCAGCAAATTTTACATTAATTGTAAACTTTAAAAGTAGCAACTTTTTTTATCCACATATATCCACCTAGATTTTTCTATATGTAATACCTACAACATTCAGGCACAGATTCATATATATTATAGACCCCGAAAAGGCCCGAAAGTAAAATTATTTTATTTTTTTCAGAACGAGTCGTGACTATGGCGAAAATGGAGTTTTTTGAAGAATGGCTAAAACTTGACAAAACTGAACGAAACAGTGGCATTTTTTATTATATAAGTGAAAAATTCAATATGTCTGATGTTTGAAAATATCAAGCCTTTCAGCAAAATTCAATCAAAAGTGGACTTCTTTAAAGTGTAACAAAGAAATGTTTCTAATCAAACATAAAGATTGGTTAGAGGGATCCGGAATCGAAATAAAGATGTGTGTTAACCAGCCGTGCACTTCAACATCATCAGCGGCTCTTTCCGTAGGGCGACCCAGAAAATCATTTGAAGACTCATCAACGAAAACGAAGAGACGGAGAGTAGAAGATCTTTTGGAATCGCGAAGTGCAAGTGAGCTTATTACAGCAGCTGAGTTAGCTACTCGAAAAGAAGGGCATCGAAGTGTTGCTAAACAGATCCATAACATCGCGGTCAGTGAAACTAGAGAAAAGAATAAGTGTTCTGAACAAAGTCGGCAGTTAACACCAGACGAAGCTTTAGCTTATTATGTGGACTCGAAATCGACTTCTCACTCATATAAACAAACAAGAAAATGGTCAATGAAAGCGGGACATCAAGTGTATCCATCGTTTTATAGTTTAGGTAAGTCCAAAGCTTCTTGCTGTCCTTCTGACGAATATATTTCTGTGACTGAATCTCGAGCTGAAATTAAACTTCACGCGATTTTGGATAAAACGGCTGAACGATTAGTTAAAGCTCAGACGGAAGTCATTAGAAGTGTGTTACCTCGTTCATATTATACGTTGGTAAGCAAATGGGGCTGTGATGGGAGTTCGGGGCATAGCACGTATAAGCAGAAATTTGAGAACACTAACGCTACAGACGAATTTTTGTTCGTATACTCATTTGTCCCTTTGATACTGCTTGATGGCGAAACTGTGATCTGGCAAAATCCAAGACCTTCCTCTACTTTATATTGCCGTCCTATTAAGTTTATTCTTGCCAAGGAGACAAAAGAGTTTACGAAAGAAGAAACTTCTAAAATTTTAGATGAAGTAAGGTAGCTTCTTCCAACATTATGTAACGTTGCTGGATCTCAAATCTCTGTTAAACACAATTTGTTGTTGACAATGACTGATGGCAAAGTGTGCAATGCCTTAACAGACACAAGTTCAACACAAAAGTGTTATATTTGCGCTGCCACCCCGTCTACTATGAACGAGGAGTCAAAGAAATATCCCAGCAACGAAGAACGCCTTGCATTTGGTTTATCTACTTTACATGCATGGATCCGCACGTTTGAATGTTTGCTTTACATCAGCTATCGTTTAGAAATAAAAAAGTGGCAAGTCAGGGGAGATAACGACAAAGCTATTGTGAAGCAACGCTCACAAGAGATACAAAAAGTGTTTAAAGATCGTATGGGTCTCATTGTAGATAAACCAAAACCTGGGTATGGTAACACAAACGATGGAAACATAGCACGTAGATTTTTTTCCAAAGCTGAATTGAGCAGCGAAATTACAGGATTAGACGTAAACCTTATTCGTAGATTTCATGTAATTTTAAGAACTTTGTCATCGGGATATGACATAAATTATATAGAATTCGAAAAGTTTTGTGTTGATACTAGAAAATTATACCTTGATCTGTATTCGTGGTATTCCATGCCCGTTACTGTGCATAAAATTCTTGTACACAGCGCGGAAGTTATAAAGTCTTTTCTTCTTCCCATTGGACAACTCTCTGAAGAAGCACAGGAGGCAAGAAATAAAGACTGTCGTAGATTACGTGAACGGCACACCAGGAAGCGGTCACGTATTGCCACAAATATCTTTTGAGAATGCTTTTAATTACGTCTGATCCTGTTATCAACTCGTATAGAGAATTACCGCGAAGAAAATTTACTTGTTTGCCATCGGAGGTTCTGCAGTTGATTATCCCACCTTCATTGCCATTCCGAAACACCATCAGTAAGTCATCATCACGAATTAAATGAGGAGGATTATTTACTCTCTGAATATTCTACTGAATGGGAGAGCGGTGATGACGACTCATCTGATGGTGATTAGTAGGTTTAAGTATTTTTTTATTGTAATTATTATTCTTATTTTATTGTGTGTTGTAGTTGCTTATAATTCATGCCTTAGTATATAAGTTATTTAATATTATATTTCTTTTACTTATACACCTTGTTATTGTAAATAATTGATATATAGATACTGTTATTGTACTAATTTATTTTAAAAGAAATAATATTTTGTAAATTAATAAATGTGGGTACTATCATTATGATTTTTATTTTTTTCCTAGAAATTTCTTTGTAAACAAACATGATTGTGCTTTTCACACATAATGAGTAGGTAGACGTATGTAGCTAACTAAAGAACAATTAGCGACAATAGTGAACAAATGAGACACATTAGTAAACCACTTCCGTCTTGCAGCTACATATTTCGATTAATACACATACAGTACACATTTTTCAACCTTTTTTTTCTTAAAATAGCTTAAGATACCTGGAATATAGATAAACAATTGAAATAAGTGAAGAAATAATATTGTCCCGCTAGCTTGTACTAGTCGAGACACTGTGCGGCGGCCTTGATTCGCTAGAACATCGAAGAACGGTTGGCGACTTGAGTCTGTTCTACAAGTATTTTCATGGAGTGTTCGAAGGATGTAGCCCGCTTAATTCCTCCCAGAGCGGTGCATGCTAGAAGTACACGTCGCGCTGATACTTCACATCCGTATGAGGTTCAGCTTGTTACTCCTCGTACAACGCTTTTCAAGCAGTCTTTTATATGGAGAACATCATCCCTTTGGAATGGCTTACCCAGGACTGTGTTTCCCACCGAGTACAATTTACAGCGATTCAAGAACAACGTGAATCGCTTTTTTTCCGCACACGTGTCGCTCTTGTAGCGCTTTAGGGACTTCCCTGCAGCACGTGTGCTAGATCCATAAAAAAAGGGGCCTGCGGCTGAGCTAGTTCGTACGATGGCGGTCTTTCAGGTACGGGTTGGTTTGGTGGTAAAATCCAGTTGTCCTTTTTAATTTTTCAAAAATTTTCGGATTTGCGTGCTCCTTGCTCTCGCATCAAAAGTACGGGAGTCCAAAGCTATGAACGGACATGCATGTTTCGCTTGTCAGCTAGCCTATGTAAAGACGAAACTCGCAAACATAATAACAGCAGTTTAAGTTAAACAATTTAGGACTAATCTAGTTACGAACAGTAATATGAAATTAAATGAAAGCGAGGTGCAGTAAATCCAAAATTACAAGTATTTGGGTCATGAATTACAAATTGGCAAAGATAACCAAACCCTGTGATACCACCATGTGGATCTGAGATGGACGTCTTTTGGAAAACTAAGAGATACGCTGCATTTGCCAATGTGCTTAAAAAGGAAAGTTTATGAACAATGTATTTTGCCGGCTTGTCCTATCCCACCCCGTTCTTTGTGTATTAATATAATTCAGTACTAACCTGAATTGGTGGACTAGATATACCACTATCGGCCGGAGATGATACCTGAAAATATTAAAAAACATTTTAAACCTATTTATTTATTTTTGTTTTCGGTCTAAAAACACCCTAAAATAACCTCATTATATCGTAGTTAGGAGGATTTAATTTGGTGGAAATAAGATTTATTAAAAATGCTTTATAAGTATAAACAAAACTGCTCAATTAGCAACAAAATTAGATGATCCTTCGTTCGCGGCCTCACCAAAAAATAATTATAATATTTTTATTATAGTACTCTCAATAAGTTCATACATTCTTTAGTTGTCACAGTGTTAAAGTTTGTTGCTGTAGAATTTATGGTTTTTAGGTTAGAACGAGTTTAGTGCGACCAAGTGTAGCGTTTTTAGAAAAATGGAAAAAATTGAACAACGTGCGGTCAAGTACCTGTTTAAAAAAAAAGATTAACACTAAAGGAGATCCACGATGATATGAAAACAACACTAGGGGAATCTACTCCGTCATATACCACTGTAAAAAAATGGGTTGCAGAATTTAAACGTGGACGAGAGAGCATCGAAGATGACCCTCATTGTGGTTTCGAATTGCTGCCCCACCCGGCTTATTCTCTTGATTTGGCACCTTCGGACTTTCATTTGTTTCCAAATCTAAAAAAACACCTCGGTATCCAGAAATTTTCATCAAATGAAGTCGAAACTGCAGTTAACCAGTATTTTGAAGATCTTGAAGCTTTGGAAAGCAGGTGGAAGAAGTGCATAGAGCTAGGTGGATATTACGTCGAAAAATAAAAATATTTTTGTACGTATTTTATGTTGTTTTCTTGACTAGACCGCGAACTTTTCAATCCATCCTCGTATTATGCGATATGAAGAAAATATTATTGCTGGTAATTCGACACACAAAAAAATATATATATTAGTAATAATTAATTTTCAGTATACAGCTTTTTATAGTAGGTGGTACAAATTAGAACAATAAGATTCGCGAACAATACGACTTTGTCCGCCTAGCTCGATAAAAAGCATTTAGAACTACTACAATGGGTAAGAACGAACAAGTTCAAGACCCAATCAAACAATTAAGAAAAGCAAAAAAAAAACAGATAAATCAAATAAGAGCAGAGCTAACTAAAACTTCTTAAAATCACCGTCGGCAGTAGTACGGGGAACTCTAGCACAGAAATCAAAATATTTATCATTTTTTAATATTACGTACGGCACCTTTATGGGATCACTTCGGTGTCCGTCTGTCTGTCTCTTCGTCTGTCACACCCGATTTTCTTCGAAACTATTTGATATAGAAAGTTAAAATTTGGCACATGAATTTTTTTTTACCAGGTCATTAAATGGGGTGTCAAATGAAAGCTTGTGAAAACACGAGTACAAAAATATATATGACGTAATTCTTGCGCACACCTCTCTTAGTATTATTTAAAAAAAAAGGCAAATACACCCTTGTCCATCCACCTTATCTCTAAAAGTACTAAAAAAAAAAATTTTGAAAAAAATTCTGGAATAGTCTTCATAAAGTGTAATTTGAGCGAAAATCATCACAAGTGTATACGTTCGATAATTTATCTGGTATAAAAAAAAATACAGAAAAATACTGAAAACTATGTTTCCCTACAAACCATGGATTATTTTCTGTACAAAGACCCGGAAGAAATTCTATCTTGGGGTGACAGTAACCAAGTGGAATTTAACGCTACAAAAACCCAGGCGGCAGTTTTTGATAAAAAAGTTAACGTTGCTGAACCGGACATAGTAATGTCGGGGCACTCTATTCCTCTAGCATTGTCGTTCAATTTGTTGGGCGTTAGTTTGGGAGCAAATATACTCTGGCATGAACATGTTGCAGGCATAGCAAGGAGAGCTTCTTAAAAGTTAGGAATATTATTTCGAACCAGAAAGCTTTACACACCACAACAACTGTTAATTCTTTACAAAGCTCAAATTCGACCAACTAAGGAATACTGCTCCCATGTTTGGGGCTCCGCTCCCAAATATACACTGCATTTGTTGGATTCTGTTCAGAGAACGGTTGGCGACTTGAGTCTGTTCTACAAGTATTTTCATGGAAAGTGTTCGAAGGATGTAGCCCGCTTAATTCCTCCTATAGCGGTGCATGTTAGAAGTACACGTCGCGCTGATACTTCACATCCGTATGAGGTTCAGCTTGTTACTCCTCGTACAACGCTTTTCAAGCAGTCTTTTATATGGAGAACATCATCCCTTTGGAATAATTTGCCTAGCGCTGTGTTTCCCACCGAGAACAATTTACAGCGATTCAAGAACAACAAGAATCGCTTTTTTCGCACACATGCCGCTCCTGGAGCGCTTTAGGGACTTCCCTGCAGCACGTGTGCTAGACCCATAAAAAAAAACATTACCACGCGTCGCTCGTGAAAATATATATTGGATCTTAAGATATATACGTGCCAAGAACCTTAGCCTAGCTGATGATTTTATGTTATTTTAAAAGCAATCGCGGTACGGAACACTAATTGCGCAAGTTCAACTTACACCGGTTTTTTGTTCATTAGCGTCCAAATAGGGTAAAATCAGAAATTAAAAAATGCAAACAAGAGATGTGTTAAGTATCCAATAAGCCAGTATAGATTTTTTTGCGCAACGCTATTCATAGAAATTACTGTGTCAAAACGAGGCATAGAAGCGGTAAAACTAAATGTTTATGGCTTCTTTTTATTAGTTTTTTTATTGATCACTTACCGCTTGAATAGGTAGGTTACTTTTTTTAAATGCATATCGACGAGAATGTCGTAATATCTATCAGTCAACGTCGTTCAAGAGTCCAAAACATACATTTTGTATTTGATGGCCCCTTTTAGACAATGAGGGAATGCCACTACGGGCATTATTAAATTCTTGGAACAACTACTACCTATGTAAGGTAAATATACTTAAATAAATTAATTACTAAGTACACTGACCTGCCGGGATTAGCACCCGGGATCCTTGATAAGGTATGTCGGATACCACGGAACTAAGGCAGATACACCATTACAAAAACCGTTATAAAATTCTTGTGTTGGCAACCGACACTCAGTTGCCACTCACGGTTGAACAGGTAAAGATGTTTTGTGGGTACTTGTGACTAATATTTAGTGTTCTGTACGGAACACTTATAAGATCAGTTCGGTGTCTGTTTGTCGGTCACATCCGATTTTCTCCGAAACTATTTGCCACAGATAGTTGAAATTTGGCACTAATATAGGAATTGAAGGCCTCATCAGAGCCGTGTAGTTTTGAACGTTAAATTTTTACTTAAAGGGGTTTTGGGGGGTGCAATCGGAATTTTTTTTAATAGGTCATCGATTGTGGTGTCAACAGAAATCTTTGCTGGGCGAAAATCACGTCATAAAGCGGCTCCGGCGTCCGGCAATTGGCCCTCACAATTGCCGGACGCCAACTCTATTGGAAACGTTTGGTCCCTTGTAAACGCAAAGTTCAGAGGAAAGACTCTAAGGTCTTTGACGCAGTTGTCTCGTGAGAGTCGAAAAATTTGAGAGAATGCAGAAAATCTCCTTGACAGTATCCCTCGAAGATGCCAGGCGGTTGGACAAGTTATTAAGATAATTACGCCATTGTCAGCACACCAAAGATTACATTGATGGCAAAAAATGTTCTCGAAACACATATTTTTCAAGAATACTTGACAGACTGTAGAATGTTCTATCCTAAAAAATGCACTACATATTTCTTGTAAAGCTTTCGTTTTTCAAGCCTTAACTTGAGGTCTTACCATATAATATTAGAAATTAGTCCTAGTTGTAAAACAACAAATCCCTGAGAATATGACGTTTACTTTATTTATTGTTTTAAACAGGTGTCAAATTTGTTGACGAAAGAATTCCAAGAAAGAAATCCTTTTTTTACAGTGTTTTCCAACAAACGCTTGTTTTTTTTAAACAAGGTCATATAAAATCTTCGGATCTCCATTTGTATTTTTAACTGGTATTACGAAATTAATTTATATACTGGTTTTACAAAAATTAATCTTACAAGTACACCGATCTGGTTAACAGTGATTTCCATTTAGTAGGGAAAATGGTATTCCAATTAGACAAAGACATTCGTCCATTACCACGTTCATAATTACAAAACCGTTAATAAAAAAAAAATAACCGGTCAAGTGCAAGTTGAACTTGCACAATTAGTGTTCCGTACGTTGATTGCTTTTAAAATAAGAAATTTTGTTACGGTGGATAAAATGACTAGTGACACAAAACACTCCGCAAATAAGTTTTTAACAAAGTTTGTTTCCAATCTTTACTGAAAACTGATGACCTTGAAATTTTTGTTTTTTTTATATACCAAATAAATTAGTAAAGGTAATGCACTGGTGATAATTTAGTTCAATCTACATTCCGTGGAGAATATTCCAGAATTTTTTCAAAATTTTTCGATCAGTACTTTTCGAGATAAGATGGGGGGACAGCGATTTTTTTCGCGATTTTTTAAAAATAATACAGAGAAAAGTGTGCGCAAGTATTACATTATATACATATATATATATATATATATATACATATATATATATATATATATATATATATATATATATATATATATTACTCGTGTTTTCACAAGCTTTCATTTGACACCACACTCGATGACCTAGTAAAAAAAATGTTTTTTTCACTTCCGATTTCACCCCCCAAAACTAACCCCTTAAGTTAAAATTTAACTTTCAAAACTACACGGCTCTGATGAGGCCATCAATTCCTATAATAATTACCAAATTTCAACTTTTTATGACAAATAGTTTCGGAGAAAATCAGGTGTGACAGGCAGACAGACAGACGGACGGACAGACAGAGATCGAAGTCATCTTATAAGTGTGAACACTAATAAAGAAAAGTAAAAAAAACAGTACAACTTTAAAATAAGTTATCAAAACTTGCATTTCTAAACGGTTTTATCTCATTTATGACTACTTTTTTCTTCCGCATCTCCATAAATAAAAAAGCTCGAACTAAGATCACTAATTATTTCTATGTTGAATGAGTTTTTCAACAAATAATGCTACAGTGCTATACTGAAAAAAATTAGTATACTTTAGTAATTTTAAAAGCCAATATCTTTGTTTTTATGCAACTTGTATATGTATTTAGTACTTAATAATTTCTTCAACTTATAAATCAAAGAAAAGAGGAGAAAATAGAAATCCAAAAACAAAACCAAATTCAAGGGGTACTCTATTTTCTGTGTTTTTTAAAATTTGAAACTTGTTAAACATTTACGTACTGTTACATATTGGCGTTTCCAATTAATTAAAACCTACATAAAAATTAAATTCTACGTGAACAACGTAACGTTCTTTTTTAGTGTTCTGTACAGAACACTTATAAGATGACTTCGGTGTCCGTCTGTCTGTCACACCCCGATTTTCTCCGAAACTATTTGGCTGAGAAAGTTGAAATTTGGCACTAATATAGGAATTGATGGCCTCATCAGAGCCGTATAGTTTTGAAAGTTAAATTTTGACTTAAGGGGTTAGTTTTGGGGGGTGAAATCGGAAGGAAAAAAATTTTTTACCAGGTCATCGAGTGGGGTGTAAAATGAAAACTTGTAAAAAGACAAGTTCAAAAATATATATAATGTAATACTTGCGCACACGTCGTTATGTATTATTTTTAAAAAAGTGCTAAAAATCGCTGTCCCCCCCCCTATTTCAAAAAGTATCGATCAAAAAATTTTGAAAAAATTCTGGAGTATTCTCTACAGGGTGTAGAATGAACGAAAATTATCACGAGTGAATTACCTTTAATAACACAGGCTAACGATGAAAAAACTTTTTTTAATAATTTTACCTGATTCCTATGTTTTTTGGTGTGCCGAGTCCGAAAATAATAATAAAAAAGTCGTATCACCTACCAATTTTTCACATTTTAATATTCAAAATGTGAAAAGTTTATTTTTTATCATTCGTTATTAGGTTGGCAATAAAATCAGAATTTTATAAGGTTGGCAGTAAAATCAAATGTTATTAGATTGGCAGTTCCGATAAATGTCACAGCTGTTTGTTTTCTTCCAGTTAATATAACCTCGCATTGCAGTGTTTAACCCATGTGTTTTAATTCACGCTCAAAGTATGGCTAATCGTGGTTGTAAAAACTCTCCCAACACTTTTTGTTATATATGTGGTGAGTTTGTAGTTAAAAAACATCAAAGAAACATTACTGACTTTGTAAAAAAAGTATAATTAAGAAAAATGTTAGGTTCCTGACAAAGTATGCTATGTTTGTGTCGAGGATCTTAGGAAATGGTATAAGAAAGAAAAGAAAGCTTTTAGATTTGCAGTACCCATGGTATGGAGAGAGCAAGACAATCATTCAAACTATTGTTATTTTTTCAGAGTGGATGTTTCTGGATATAACTCCAAAAATAAGAAAGTAATTGTCTATCCTAACTTTACTTCAGCTAATCGGCCGGTAGGACATGGACCGGGACTTCCTGTTCCTGAGCCACCTCAGTCTATTGATGACGTTTTACAGTCCAGGCCCGAATTTAATGAAAGTCGACCGGATAATGATGAGTTTCAATGTTTTCTAGAAAATTTAAAACCACAGTTGTTTACACAAGCTGAGTTAAATGATTTAGTGAGAGATTTGGGATTGACTAAGGAAAAAGCAAAATTGCTTGGCTCTAGGTTGAAAGAAAAACATTTATTGGAATCTGGAACATCTATTTACCATTATAGAACAAGAGATCAACAGTTTGCTCAGTTTTTCAAGCAGGAAGAGGATTTGGTTTACTGCCACGATATTGGTAGTCTAATGAACGAATTTGGCATTGAGCACAAGAAGGAAGATTGGAGGCTTTTTATAGACTCAACAAAAACTAGTTTAAAAGGTGTTCTGTTACACAACGGAAATATTTATGTTTCACTACCTGTTGCTCAATCAGTCCATATGAAGGAAAGAAAATTAACTATCCAGCTCACGATTGGATGCTATGTGGAGATTTAAAAGTTGTCTCCATGATCCTTGGTGAACAAAAGGGATTTACAAAGTTTCCATGTTTTATATGTGAGTGAGACAGCAGAGCAAGGGATCAACATTGGTCCAAAAAACGATGGCCCGTAAGAAAAACCTTAACACCTGGCGAGAAGAACATTTTGCATAAAACTTTAGTAGACCCAAAAAAGATTCTTCTACCACCACTACACATCAAGTTAAGCTTAATAAAAAAATTTGTGAAAGCCTTGCTAAAGATGGTGAATGTTTTAAATATTTGTGTAAAACATTTCCTCATTTATCAAAAGCCAAACTGAAAGAAGGGGTAAAATGATGTTCGATTCCAACTTTGAAGCAAAGATGATTACAAAGGAAAAGGAAGCTGGGATATCATTTAAAGAAGTTGACTAAGTTTTTGGGCAAAGTGAAAGACCTTAACTATGAACTTATCGTAGCTAATATGATAGACAAGTTCAAAAATCTGGGTTGTGTGATGAGTCTTAAAGTCCGCTTCTTGCACAACCAACTTGACTTTTTTCCTAAAAACTTAGGCGATGTGAGTGAAGAGCAGGGGGAACGGTTCCATAAAGGAGATGGAGAAACGATACCAGGGACGGTGGAATATCAACATGATGGGTTGGTCACTTCATAGAAAACAACGAAATGCATCACATCGGAGAAAAAGCTATACAAGAAACTTCACAGAAAAAAGGGAAAGGAAATACAAAAATATAAGCACCTAAAATATTCGCATTGAAGTGAAATATGTTATCGTGAGTAAAAATTGTAGCCTAATCAAATAAAAGTACGGTTTAAGTGTTTATTTTTTATGTATCAAATTTTCCCTATTTTGAAATTTAATCGATGTCATATTGTGAGAGAACTGTGGGTGATACAAAAAAAACTGATACCAGATACGGTTTTAGAACCCAAAAGTATATAACGCTTAGATGTATTGGTCTAAAAAGTTTTAACAAATATTTTTTTTGTTGGCCTGGTATATAAAAAAAAACAGAAATTTCGCGGTCATCAGTTTTTCAGTAAAGATCGGAAAAAAACTTTGTTCAACACTCATTTGGGATGTGTTTTGAGAAGTCACTGATCATTTTATACTTCCGTAACAAAAAATTTTATTTTAAAAGCAATCAACGTACGGAACACTAATTGCACAAGTCTAACTTGCACTTGACCGGTTTTTATAATATTAAAATGTGGCCTATACAAATACTACAAAGAATAAATAATATAATGGATAGAGGTTAGGGAAGGCGGAGTTATAACAGATCATTTACCGCCATACAAGGTTTTCTTAAGGACTATATTGTGCTATTTTATTGGTTATTTTACTGATTTCTTTGAGGACAATAAGGACATTTTTAATTTGGGTCGGTTCGAGTTTAAGAATGCGGTTTATTAGATGGATATAGTTTTCAGTGGGAGAAATTCTTGAGAAGACAAAATATACTTTATGATAGCTAAAGGGGATTGGTAAATAGGACAAAGAGCAGGAGGGTCTTTATTCGAAATTAAGGGTTTTGATTTCTAATAGTTTGTTTAAATTTTCTTGGAGATTCCAGTGAAGCTGAAACAGATTGCTAAATATTTGTTTAAGCTGGTTTCTAAAGTTTCGTAAAGAGCCTAAGTCTGTTTAGGTGGTGATTTTAGTGCGTAAGCTTGTAATTTCATTTCCCTTAATATCAACATAATCTAGAGGAACATGCATGTTACATTTCTTAGGGAACTAATATATAATAAGTTAAAAATGTGCGGTCCAGTGGGTTACAGGAACTCGACAGACTTAAGATTACTCAAAAAATCGGATACAACTAAACAGTTTTGTTCCAGTTTGCATTTGAGAGCTATCCTCGGTGATTCTCTGATTGCTAGAACTTCAGCGGGAAGAATAGAAGAAGAGGGATATAGGTTACATCTTTTGATGGTGCTATAACACGTAGGCTGAAAAGTTTTTCGTCTGACAAATAGATGTCGCCCTTTTCAAAAAAATCCATATAATTTTTAAGAAGTACAAGCCTTCAAACGAATGTGTCAAAATTTCATGACATTTCGAGGATTAGTTTATAAGTTACAGTGGTTTTAGTGACGCTACTTTTGATATTTTCAAAACAATGGAAAAAATCGAATTTCGTGTATAGATTAAACACTGTTTTTTGATGGGAAAAAATACCGTTCAAGCAAGCAATGGCTCGATAAGAGTTACTGGGACCCCTGGAAAAACATTCATTATTTACTGGTATGCTGAATTTAAACGCAGTCGTACAGACACAAATGATGCTGAACGCACTAGACGCCCAAATAAGGTGGTTCTACGGGAAAATATCAAAGAATTCCACAAAATTGTTTTGGATGACCGTAAAGTGAAATTGCGTGAGATAGCTGACACCCTAAAGATATCAAAAGAACGTGTTGGTCATATTTTGCATGAACATTTGGGTATGAGAAAGCTCTGTTCGAAATGGGTACCGCGTTTGCTCACAGTAGACTAAAAACAACAACGTGTTGATGATTCTGAGCGAGGTTTGGACCTGTTTAAGCGCAATAAAAAGGATTTTTTCATGCGATATGTGACAATGGATGAAACATGGATTCACCACTACAAATCGGAATCAAATCGGCAGTCAGCTGAGTGGATAGCAGCCGATGAAAGTCGCCCGAAGGAACCAAAGGCACAACAGTCGGCTGGGAAGGTTTTGGCCTCTGTATTTTGGGATCCGATTTGGCTTCAATGAAGAAGTTATCGCCGAAACTGAGGCTTATGTTGAAGACAAAGACAAATCCTTCTACAAGAAAAGTATAGAAATATTATAAAAGCGTTGAACTGATTGTATTGCTCTTAAAATAGACTATATTGATGAATAAAGTCGAATTTTGCAAAAAAAAAGTGTTTTAAGTAGCTACAGCGTAAACTTTTCAGCCTACGTGTTACATGATGACTACTGAGCCTACTCCAAAAGAATAGAAGAGAAATAATTATAGTTATATACTTAAAAAGTAAAACCACTTACCACCCGTTCTTCTTCACCTCTAGTATTTTCTTTTTTAACGAAAACAAAATCAATTTCACGTTGTAATTCTTGCCCATCTAAATTATCTATCCAAGTTAAATCAATTGTTTCTACGTCGTCTTCTGCAGCTGTGCTTTCTCGACGATTCAGAGCTTGGGAGGAAGACGATTGCGATTCATCAAAGGGGATTTCAGAAATGGGGGCCTGTAGATTTTTACCTTGAACGTCGGAGGTTGGTAATTGTATGTGCTGGCTCTGCATATGAGATGTAGGAAATTGTAGATTTTCAATTGAGGCTTTCGACAAGCATGTTTGTTGCTGAACTACGCTCTGTTCACTAGTGACATGTTGTTCAGAGCCTACTTCAGATACTTTCACCTGACACTCAGTTTGTTTAATTCTGTCGGATTCCGGTTTTTCAAATGTTGCTTCGTCATCAGTTTTGTCTTCGGAAGGCATATCTTCGTCGCTACTAAAAAGTTCAACAATTTCTATTGGTTTAGATAAACCCTTTTTCCTCTTCTTCTGTTTTGTTTGACTAGTTTTTTTCTTGGGTGGAGATTCAGATTGGGCAGCTATACATTTAAATCTAAATTTTGAAGGTGCAGCTATTTGTTCCTTTTCAGTCGAGCCGGACTGAGAACTACTATTTGATCTACGTTGATTTGAATCCACTGTAGATGTATTTATATCGGTAAGATTCTGATCGAACATATCTAATCCTGTGTCGCTCATAGAGCTTTGGTTTCGTGACTGTAATGTAGAGTTACTCATCATTGAACCGCGACTAGGTGTTTGAGAAGGACTTTGACCATTCGATTGAGAAGATGAATTTAACATTGTCGACGCTGGCCCTATAGAACTTAGTGCTGCCAGTCCTTTATTTAACACGACAGTGCTTTCAGGTTGATCTCCTACGACCTTGGTATTAAATGTTGTATTGTTAACTAATACAACTGAAGCCTGTGAAGTGGTGGGCTGATCTAATAAACGTTCCTGATTATGTTTAATATTGGATTGTGAAATTGTTACTATTGTATTCGAATTCGGAGAACAAACTTTTTTAGTAATACATTCAGAAACTATTATTGATTGTGGAGGACTGAAATTTTGAGTTTGTATTTTTGGGGAGATGGCTTGAGAACTTACTGAATTAGGTACAGAAGCAGAAGCTATAGGTTGAGAGCTTGTAGTAGTAGTAAGAATAGATGAATTACTGGAACTAAATGTTGTAGTAGAAGATACTTGCTCTGGTTTAGTAAATGTTGGGGAGATGGCTATAGAATTTACCGATTTAAGTACAGAAGCTGTAGATTGAGAGGTTGTAGTAGTAGTGAGAGCAGATAACTTACTGGAACTAAATGTTGCAGTAGAAGATGCTTGCACTGGTTTAGTAAATGGCAGCTTTATTTTAAAATTATCATTTGCACAACTGGAAGGTTTAATAAAAAAAGGGTCATTCTCCGATGTAGATAATAATTCTTTCAATAAATTCTCATTACGCTTTTTTAATTCTTCATTATCTAACTGATTCGATGACGACTGCCTAGAAACAGTTTCCTCGTAACTTGGTAGCCGTTTATTTGAACCGCTTTCATGTACAGGAGTTAGTGCAATATGTGTTGGACTTTGAAAAACAATGTTGTGTTTAGGACCTTGTGATGCTATATTATTGGTAGAATTTTGAAGGAAATTTAAATTGGAACTTTCGTGGCGTGGACTTTGTGCAACAGAAACCGATATAGGTCTCTGTTGTGTTAAAACATTTCGTAAAAGACAAGAATTGTTAATTTGATTAAAATTATTTGGGCTTGTTGAAACATTTTCCAAACTTTGAGGGGTATCCCTTGGTTTTGGGCGAATACTTCTCAGTGACTTTGTAGTTTTTAAAGGACAATTTTGTTGCTGCTTTGGTCTTCCTAATGAAGCATAAACATGACATTGATTAGTTGAGCCATAATCATGAAGGTATCTTGGAGTACATCCCAAGGTAGTTGTGTTGGCCCCACCAGGCAATTCACGTATGGGTGTTGATTCGCCCGTCACCTGCCCTGAGTTTGACATTATAAAATTACCAGAGTATCTAGCATTGGCAGCTCTACGTTGTTGACTAAGAGGAATGTTATATCTTGGCGGATTCATATTTTGACACATGACTGGTGTACTTCCTGCTGGTACTGCATTATTTGTATTCATGTTAGCTGCTAATGTTACAGTACCACCACTACTTTTATTGAAGGGTTGTTGAGGTAAATTAAACTGATTCCATATTTCTAGTGGTAACGAATTAGTTTGCTGCCGTATATTAGCTGCTCTCTGATTAGAAATAGGGATTTGTTGCTCAGGGGCAGCTATTGGTTGACTTCTTTGATCTCTGTGTTGATGGTTAGGCCTAACGACTGTTGGTGTATGTTAACAGCTGGCTGATTAACAATGGGGAATTGTTGCCCTATTGGACTAGTTGGACCTGCTGTGGTATTCTCGCGACTTGAAACATTCCGAGTATCCCTTAAAACTGATCGACTTACTGTCGGAGTATTCCTTAATATTGGTGGACTATTTAGCAGAGTACTACTTAAGATCGATTGGCTATTGGGTATTGTCCGGATATCTGGATTTGTAGCGTGATTCTTTCCTAAATCGGGTTTTTTGGTGTTGACCGATACATACTAGATTGGCTCAAGTTATTATTTGTTCTAAACATCCTATTGTATTCTTCAATTTGGTGAATTAGAATTCTTCGTTGTTCTTCGGTCAGTAGACCAGGGTTTCTAGAGTATAATTTGTTTACCACAGTGTTACAAAGGCAAATTAATGATTTTAGTAGGGGAACTCGCATAAATAACTCACAATGAGGTTTTATTAATTGAGTCATCAATAAATACACCATTGACTTCGTGACTTGTTTGGGCATATTTTTGTTACGTAAATTTACGGTGATTTGTTCTACTATGTCAGAAGCAATGACGCTTAAATCTTTAGTTGCCCTAATATTTAAACTTTGAAGTTCTGTAGCTAGTCTTAGAGACTGACTGTTAAGTCGAACTTGTTTTTGATCTTCAAATAGTGTTATTTCAGCTTTAAAATAATTTTGACAATAAGGTTGCTGTTTAAGGTATTCAATATATTCATGTTGTGCTCTGCATAGGTGTGCCAAAAAGTATATATGTCTAGTAAAAATGTCTACTACGAGTCTCACATCTATCGCGGACATTTCCCCATTTTCTTCTGTAAGATCGATAAATGGGTTATTGTTAACATTATTGTTCTGTATTTCAGCAGTCCTGGAATTCTGAATTTGTGCTGGAATGGTGTTAGAGCTAGGAGAAATATTTTGTGTTTTATCGTTCCCGAAATTTACAAAATTAGTTTGAGTGGCATTATCGTTGCCACAAATACCTAGTTTTCCATTATTATCTTGATTCTGTTTTTGTGTTGAACTTATAATTATTAAAGCTGGTGGTACGTTTGGGTTAATGTTTTTAGCTTTACGGATAGGCCTATATTCACTAAGAGTTTGAGGCAAACCTCTATGCTGACCCAAAGATTGTTCCTGATTGAGTCTATTTTGAGCCTCTCCAAGTCTTACATCTAAATGATGCTGGCTTCCGGAACTATTTAAATTCATTTCTGCTCTTGTTGGCCTAATTATGATTCTCGGTTTCTTATTTATATCAGTGATGTCTGAAAGCGTCTGACATTCCTCATATGGTTTATTTCTTGGTGTCTGATATTCATCTGCATTTAGAATGCTTTGCTGACAAGAATATTTTTCTTTTTCAACTAGTTGGTGTTTTGCTACAGTTTGAGACTTTAAAGATCCTTCTATATTCTTAGAAATAGCCTTCCCCTGATGTTGATTTGTACGGATTTCTGGTAAATAATGTATTGCTGTTCGTGGTGCTGACTGAGTAACATTAACCATCGGGTTTATGTTAACTGTATTTATTGGTTGAGTTGGAGTATCAATACTAGCTGTTATTAAGTTTTGAGTAAGACAAGGTTGCATAGTATTAGATAAGTCAGTGTCATTGGATTGTTGACTAGTCTGCTCAGCATTTAAAATAGAAGATACCGCTATATGGTTTTCTTCTTCCAAAGTTTTATGAGCTTCTTGTATTGAAAAATTCTGAGAAATTTTAGTAGCCTCATTATTATTTTTCTTAAAATTTACTGTATTATCGGATGCTGCGTTAATTTCCTCATGAATTTCCAAATCTTGCACCAAATTAGAAAATAGTTGAGAAGTAGAAGGCGATGTTGTCTTCATTACCTCTTTTGTACTATCAAGTTGATTGTTGATTTTTTTATTTTCCACATTGATTTCTTCTCTAACATTAGAGGTGTCCCCTTTTTCCTGATTATTTGTTTCCTGATTTGAAGATTTGAATGTTGTAGCTTTCCGTGGCATATCCTTATCTTCTTTAAGTTTTAATGATTTTTTTTCCGGTAATAATAATGGAATAGATGCTGATACAGCTTGAATATCTTCATCTCCGTTTGCATCATCTTCTTCAGCTCTGTATAATGTAATAGTACCTACTTTCTTATGTTTTTTTTTTTTTTCTCTACCGCTTTTCACTTATTTCGTTTCATTTCCTTTTTCTGGTCAAATTTGCTTTTATATATTTCCGTGTTACTTAATCCGATACGTGTAAGTTTTTGATTTAAGCATTCCGATGATTGTTTATCCATTTCTGTCCGGTCTTCTACACGTTTGTTGTCTAAAGTTTCGTTTTTCTCTTTAGACAGTTGCTTATTTCTGGTTTCTTGTTTTTTTCTATCACTGTCATCTTTATCATAATATATTTTTTGTTTTTTAGATTGACTGCTACAGACTACTCTATTATCAATCTCCTTGCTCTTTGCTTCGATTAAGGTTTCTTCGTCTTCTGAAATACTGCCAAATAAATCCAAAAATTTTTTCCTACATCTTTCCTTACTATTAACTTTTTTTAAAATTGTTTCATTGTCTGCTTCACATGTGAATGTAGCACGTCTATGTTTAATATTTTTGGCATTCGGTATTGGCTTTTTATAAAACGAAATAGGAGGCACGGGAGATTTTTTACAAATTCTTCCTTTGTAAGATATTTAGGGGAAGATTGGGAAGATGAAGATACATTTTCTGATGATGAAGCAATTTGATGTAACAAAGAAGTTGACTTTTTCATTACGGCAGTTTCTCCTTGATATCCAGTTTTTCTCGTTGAAATTCCTGCATCTATTATAGATTTTGTGAGTTGCTTGGCCTTCTCGTTGGTATCTAATGAATATTTTCTTTTTCTACTTAGCTTTTCTTTTAACTTCTGTTTTTTTTTCGGCTTAGGTTGGTCCTCGTTAAGACGTTTTAGTATACTCGACGTTTCTTTTTCTGAAGGTTCCTCCTCACTGCTACTAGGTAGTCGTCTTACTCTTTTCCTTTTTACTTGTATACTGTAATTCGTATTACTTTGACTTAATTTCTTCATACTGAAAGCACAAGAATTATCAGTAATATCCACAACAGATTTATTTAACTCATCACCAACTTTTGTTGGTCCTAAGTTTGAATCTTTATTATTTTCAGTATGTTCTTTAGGCGAAGGAAACGTACCTTTCTTTTTAAAGACAGTTTTTTCATTAGATTGATTTGTTTCAGTTGGTGTATAAATCTTAGTGAGGTTAATAACTAGTTCCTTAGAAAAATAAGAATCAATTCTGTCGATTAATGAAATATTATTTAATGATTTAGTGTTACTAAGAGCTGTCTGATAGCAGCATGTCGTATCCTCACGAGTAAAACTAAAACTGTTGCTTCTTTTCAGAGGTCTACTATTGCAATTACGACTTTTTATGGAAGAAATGAGTTGGTCTTTGGATTTTACTTCTGTAACTCTGAATGTTCTAGGGTTCATTTGCAGTTGTCCCGTTAACACATCAGAAGCCTTGATATTTATATTATTATCACTATCTTTTCCAACACACTCTTCTAATTTACTTTCATCCTCTTTGCAATCAGCAACCTGTGTGTTTGACTGGTTAGCTCTCAAATTATCATCTCTATTCCTTGCTTTGCTATAATTTACATTACCAGCCAATTCGTGGGATTTAGTTATTTCAGTAGTTTTTCCCTTAACAGTATTTTTTTCTTGTATTTCATTCCATAAAGCATCCATATCTTTTAAAACTCTGTCTGTTTCTTTTTGCTGATCCGTTATTACAGGTTCTTCAATGGAAGGAGAAGGCGACTGGGAAATGTCCATATCCAGATGTCTGGTATCATCAAATTGCTGATGAAATGTCCAAAGGAATGATCCTCGTGTATCAAAACTACTAAATTCCCCAAGTGATTGCTCGTGTCCTACGGTTCCTTCAACTTCAGTGTTTGTGCAACTTGGTAAATTCCTTTCGTGATTATTGGGACGTTCAATTTTTATTAGATCAATAACAGGCGATCCGACATATTTATTCTTAGCAACAGAACCTATATCGGCATCACTATCATCTTCTATTTCAATTGTTTCAGGTATTTCTTTAATTATTTGGACATCCTTAGAATCATTTCCAAGGAAATTTATAATTCTGCGTGAACTTCGTTTCGGAGTTGAGCAAATTTCCATTACTTCACAATGCTTCGAATTGTCCATATTGTCATCTTCTCCTGATGGCGTTGAAGGCACTTCAATTATTTCAGCAGGGTTGTCAATATTTTTTATTGCATCTTCCAAAATAAAAATATCTTCTAGAATTGGGTTGTCTTTGTCATTAGTAGTAGTTACACTGGTAATCCTGTTAGGACTTCGGTGATCTTCAAATTGTGTTGATTTATGGGAATTATTAGCATTCAATTTATCAAGAGCTTGCTCGGGGTTTAAATTATAGACTTCTTCGTTGCCAATTAGTTCAACTAATCTAGTAGATCTATTATCTGATTGACTACTGCTGCACGATTTGCTTTCATTAGCACTTTTACACTTATTATTCATAGGAACCAGAATAATGACTTTACCGCAATTTTTATTTGTATTATTAGTTGCTAAAGGACTTTTAGGCAGTGGTAGACGAATTAACTTAATCTTAACGTCCTTTTTAATCGCCTGAGGACTTGAAGGTTTGGAAGCAGGAGTTACATCTTGAGTAAGGTTTTCTTCTTCAGAAGTTACCGATTCCCTTTTTGGATTAACACCTGATTGGTCACTGTTAACTTCATATGTTTGCCCTTTTTTATATTGTTTTTCAAAACCTTTCTGTCCAGCTGACGACGACTGCTTATGTGTATCCGTGGACTGATTACATTTAACTTGGGATTCATCTTCTTCTTTAGATTGTTTTTCCCTAATTTTCTGTATAGCTTTCACATCTGATTGATCAATTTTAACGCTAGATTTTGGTTCTCCTTTCTCAGAAGTATTTACTGAGGCTTGAAGTTCCCTTGAAATATCAGATTCTAAATCAACTTTATTTTTTTCGTTCATGGTTACTGTCGAGATACTAATTGCTTGTTGCTTACTAGTACTATTTAAAGTATTACTATGTCCTTCATTAAGGGTTACAGTGTCTGTTTTACCCCCTGTAAAAATATCGATATCTTTTTGTCGACTACTCCTGTTTGCAGCCTTACTGTGATTACTACTTATAGTATATTTCTTTGTGCCATTTTCTGGCACCTTTTGCTGTTTGTATTCAGATTTGTTATCTTCATTATTTTGAAAATTTGCATTACTAGTTTTATTATCTTTAGTACAGTCTTGTGTTTGTCCTAGGTTTCTAGTTTCACTGCTTATGTTGTGTTCGTTATTTTGCAACTTTTCTTTATCTTTGTTGTCAATGCATTTTTTTAAACGTTTCTAATTTAATAGTTTTATCAAATGTTGTATCTTGTGTAAGAATTTTTTGTGAAGTGAGAAAATCTTTTTCTGCTGACTTCCTTATTTCAGACTTACTATTCAGATTCTTACTACGATTATTAATTGACTTAGTAGGTGTGATTTCTTTCTCATTTTTAATATCATTGGATGTTTTAGAAATCATTTTATTACTTGATGAAACAATTATTTTGGAAGAAGAAACGTCGTTAGACTGCTTTTGAGTTTGTTTCTCTGTATTCCATTTCCTTCTAGCTAGCTTATTAATTTTTGTTTCATTCGATTTTTTAAGGTTATGTGGTGACAATGAAAGACTTTTTCCTTTTGACCTTTCCTCAACTGTGCTGTGTTGGGAAAATATTCTATTCTCTGTAGACAAGCTGCTGGATTTTGTTTGATGGTCTTCCATTTTTAATTCACCCCGAGTACTATTACTTTGTGTTAGCCTTTCAAGGGGAATTATCGTTTCTTGATTAGTTACTTCATGGCTTTCACGTGCAGAAATCGTATTTCTCTTAATATTTTCTTCTGATATCATTCCCTTTGACATATACTGCTTAATGCTGGTGTTTCTTGTGGTTGTAACTTCCACTCTTACTGGAGTTCTGACTCTTAAACGACGAGGACTAATTTGCCTAAAAAGAAAGTAAATTATAAATTCAGATAATTAAAAAATAACATCAAATATTTTGTGGGACAAAATACGAAAAGTGTACATTATTTAGCATCTTATAAAGAAATTTTCAAACCTATCCATATCGCTCTGAATTCTCACGCTGTTATCATGATTTGAGTTTTTATTAAAAGCTCATTGATAACAACATTCGTTTTTTTAGTTCTACAGGCAATATAAAAAAATCTTTTAAGGTGTTTCTTACGAGAAGACAGAGAGAGCATTATGTAAGAGAACGACGGGAAATAATTTGGATTCCAAAGTATAATGAATGTCGCAACGTAGCTGCTCGTTTGCTTCCCGCCGCACACAATCACGTGTTATTTATAATAACCCTGATACTTTTACATGATATTCAATAAAAAATATGTTTAATTAAAATTATACTTTGGATTATTTATTAAAAATATGTCAATTATTAAGTATTTATAACTAAATACACGCCCGTGAGAGGCACGCATTTAATCTAGTGTCTTTTAAAAGAAAGTCCGATCAGTACGATGCATATATTAGTCCGGGAGCGTACGATCAAAATGCGACCTCATCGAAGAGTGGCAGATAATAGTATCACTTTGTTAATTATGCCCCTCTTAGTACCTCCGGGTAGTTTGGAGACTCAAGTCTGGTTCCTGTTCCTGGAAATGCGCTTTAAAAAATATTTGCCGTGGATATTGGGCATTGGTACATTTGAAATTTTTGATTTTTAACATGACAGACAAAAAGAGTGATAAAAAAAAACTTAAAGATTAAAAATTTTAAAAATTTAAAACGTACAAAATTTTTTGCCCTATTCAGTTAAGGCCAATACAACAATGACCAAATATTCCATCAGCCACCTCGGGTTACACTATGTTCTTTTTAAACTTTGAGCGTGGCAGCCCCACTCTAGAGTATTTTATGTTTTTTTTTTTGTTATTAACAATTTTTTAAGCAATTATATAAAAAATTGAACTTAATATAATTTATTTTTATACTAGTGAAACCTAAGTTTATTAAGCGCTCCACCCAAAGTTTTTTAAAAGTATTTTGACCCACTGAATACGAATTCAAAGTCTATTTTTGCAAAAACTTAACCTTTTTATTGTTATAAACAATTTATTATGGACAATTATGCTAATAAACAGAATTTCATAGAAATTATCTCCATAACAGCAAAATCTAAGCTTTTTACGAGCTCTACCCAAGTTTTTTAGAGGAATTTTGTCCGGCTGCCTAAATTTCTAGTCCATTTTTCCAATTTATTAAAATTAAGAGCTAATCAGTTTATTCATATGAAATTAAATACAAATTTTATGTCAAATTCCCAAAGAAAAATTAATATAATTCTAAGAAATTGTCAAATAATTTAGTTTTTGAAAAATGAACAGAGAATTTAAATTTCGCGAGTTAAATAATATTACATTAAGTTATTATAGAAAAAAAATATTTATTTGTAACAAAAATTAATAAATCTTTAGCAAAAATGGATTAGAAATTCGACTTAACGGGTCAAAAAACATATGAACTCATGCATCACAGCTAGGTAATAATGCGAATAGGAAAAATCAATTCGTTTCTAACTTAAGCTTTGCATTAAAAATACAAAAATTCTGCTGATAAAAGTAGGAACTGGACTTCATGCCACATATTCGGGATTTTACCTCGTATTATCGTAATCGAACAATGGTTCATTTATCTGTCGCACTCGAATGAGTTTAGGTGGGTCCAAAAACTCTACAGGTTCAAAAATTCGTAGAAATTCAACCAGGATCTACGGCAAACAATATTTTTTTCACTTCTTTTTGGTTCCTAAACTACTATATCTCGAATATCTGCCACTCGGCGATGAGTTCATTTTTTGAGCCTTTTTTTCAAGAAAAAAAAAGTTTACTCCTACAGGAGCCGGTCTCCGTGGCAGGTATTAAAGCTATAGTATCTTCATAACATATAAAACGACCACTCTGCGATGGGTTCACTTACCCTCAATTTTTTGCAACTTCCCCCTCCATAACCACGGCAGGAACCGGAATTTGGATGTATTTTTTGGTTCAGTTTATCACATTTAATAAATGATATATTTATCTGCCGCTTTTCGATAAGTCCAAAATCTTGATGAGCCCCCGGACTATATGTGAGTCTTTTTCAAGCTACGTTGCCACAGCGAAAATTTACTTCATAAAATTCAATAAAAATAATAATATTTATCTAATATTTTTGCCACAACTAGGTGGTAAACTGCCTTCATATTTTAAAAAATGATAGCAAAGTAATTTTTTTATGTATATATATTTTTTTGTGACTTTTTACTTTTTCATGCACATACGACAACAAAAATTGTAAAAAACGCGCGTTTTTGAGCGAAGAAAAAATCTTATACGTGTTAAACATCTAAAACTTTTATAATTAATTATGGCAATACGGCGTGGTAAACCATCTTTATATTGAAGCAGTGAATGTATGTTGCTAGAATCTTATTATTTCTCAAAATTTCAAACAAAACTACTTTTAACAATTACTTGTAAGAAATACCTTAATGGAAGAAATACTGCTAACATGACGCTTCTGAAAATACAAAAAGTAAAATGAACAAGGTAGACTAAATAATGTTAGATAAGATCTATGTTGAGACTTTGAAATCCTTGACACAATGCCACTACCCAACACTTATCCCCACTACACCGAACACTTTATTTTTAGACTTAATTCGCAACCATGTTGCATCATCGGGAGCGATGATTCAGAATCATACTAACATGGTTAAGTGTAAAAATGAAGTATATGGTCTGGTAGTGATAACTGGTGGTTAATTGGATATTATCATTGCAATATTTCGAGATACTGTGGATGTTAGAGAATATACTTTATATTACTATATATGACTCCGCCAATGGTGGTGGGATGACGACTAGGTGGACTGAGTACCTTAGAAGTCATTTCCATCATCATTGCCTGTTCCAAGCCAGGATAAAGGAGGATGGTTTACAGCTTAGATCAGCGCCCTACCTGAAATAGAACGTACTTTGCTCATAGAACCGAAACTGCCTCGGAATCAGGATGAACTGAAACAATGATGAACCACGCAACGAAAAAGGACAAGTGACACTAGAAACTAAAACGGAATATAACTAGACTTGCCTCTTGGAACACAACATCGTGACTGGTATAATATACCATAGATATCTGCGGGTTATCCGAGACGAAGAGGAAAGGGCAAGGAACGACCAAAAATGCAGAATATATTTCAATTTACAGCGGGAAAGCCAAATAAGACAGAGCATATTCTGAAGTGGGCATGCCACTCTATGAGAAATATACGAACAGCATTGAACACATCAATTATATAAGTGACAGAATTTTAAGAGTATCCTTGAAGCTCAACCAGACCAACCTACACCTTGTAAGCATTTATGCCCTAGATATCTACAAACCTATCGAAGAAACCATTGACAAACTAAATAACAGCCACAAAATAGTAATATTCGGAGATCTTAATGCTCGGGTAGGTAACGACATCATACCGGGTGTAAAACAACAATATAACGAAGAAGTCATCAATGAAAATGGAGAGTTGTTGATAGATTTTTGTGCCACAAATAAGATGAGAATTAATAACACTTACTTTCTACACAAAGACCAACAAAAAAACACATGTAACAGTAGAAGTAAAAAATCAATGATAGATCTCATAATCACTAACAGGGTAATTATGCCACCGCAGGTACTTGATGTTAGAGTCCTAACTTCAGCCAACCGCGGAACAGACCACAACCTAGTTTCGAGCAGAATTTTAATGGAACAGCCCCTTAAAGTTCCAAGACCACGTACATAGATTGAAAAATACAATATAGAATCATTGTCATTGGAAAGCACAAAAAGACTATACAAGAGCAGATTAGTTAGCAGGCTGAGGCACAATAACACCAAAGAATATGGAGTCGAGAAATGCTGGAACGAAATCAAAGACTGCATCCAAAAAGCTGCCGAAGAATCTCCTGGAAAAAGAAAAAAGAACACAAATCCCAAAAAAAAAACAATAAGCCGTCGTGCTGTCAAGAAGTTAAAGCATTTGCAGAAAAAAGAGGAAAGGGTATTTGACATATAAAAGCTTCGGAACATAAGAATAACGTACCATTTACAAAGAAACCAGAAATAGAGTTAACGCCAGAATAAAAGCAATCAAACAATAACATGGAACATAATATGTAGAGTGCACAAGGGAAGGTATCGAGAATGCTGAAATAGAAAAAATAAACCTGTTAATGAAATGAATACGTGCAAACAAGAGGAATCTCGGCTGAGACATGGGAAATATACTTCAGAGAAATCTATGACATCGAGGAAACTAACGACATGGAGGAATATAAAACTGAATCTAAAGCGAGCTTTGAGGAAACAGAAGCAACAATAAGAACGAAGAAATTGAAGAACAGAAGGGCACCAGGAAGGGATGGAATACCGAATGAACTGTTGAAAAATGGTGGCCAGGAACTTGCTAAGAACCTTACAACTTTGTTCAATAAAATATTAGACACAATAGAGGTACCGAATGACTGGCACACCACCGCCACAATTCCGGTTTTCAAGAAGGGACAAAAAACGTGTCCAGCAAACTACAATACTATAACGAAATTGTTCACAGGCCTATTGAAGGAGAAACTCGAATTACAGATAAAAAATAGAGAACAAGAGGGGTTTCGGAAAGATAGATTTACCACAGACGCAACATTCATTGTGAAGCAAATTAAAGAAAAATCTATAGAGTACAATACGCCAGCGTACGTATGCTTCATAGACTTAACTAAAACCTTCGAGAAAGACCGACTCAATAACATATTACAGACGCTGATACAGAAAAGGATACCGGCAAACGTTGTGAAAGTCATAAAGAACATGAATATGAGCATATGAGCAGTAACACACGAGAACATTACAGAAAATATACCAACTCAAGGAGGAATTAGACAAGGAAACAGTCTCAGTCCGTTTTTATTCAATCTTTTAATGGACGAAATAATAGAAGTCGTAGAGTCACTAAGAATTGGCTACAGAATGAGTAACAACAGTTTGTTACGTAGATGATGTAGCTCTGACCGCCGAAAGTGAAGAGGATCTACAGAGACAATATGTTAAATTTTATCAAGCTTGTCGACAGCTTAATATGAGCATATCTACTAAAAAGACCAAAAGCATCACTACTGCCAAAGACTCCATCAGGTGCAAACTCGTAGTGGAAGATAAACTCATAGAACAGTTAACCTATTTGAAATACCTTGGTGTGGACCTATCAAGCTATCACGACCCATTTAGAGACCTTAGAGAATTAATTAATAAAAGAGCAGTTATCTCAGGCTGTTTGAGACGTTATATGGACCAAACAATACATGTAAACAGACACAGGTTCAAATATACAAGAATGCATCAGATTCATAATGACCTACGGTATAGAATCACAAGAAGACACCAATAAAACAAAAAATAAGCTACGTTTTTTTTTATGGGTCTAGCACACGTGCTACAGGGAAGTCCCTAAAGCGCTATAGGAGCGACACGTGTGCGGAGAAAACGATTCACGTTGTTCTTGAATCGCTGCAAATTATACTCGGTGGGAAACACAGTCCTGGGCAAATTATTCCAAAGGGATAATGTTCTCCATACAAAAGACTGCTTGAAAAGCGTTGTACGAGGAGTAACAAGCTGAACCTCATACGGATTTGAAGTATTAGCGCGACGTGTACTTCTAACATGCACCGCTCTGGGAGGAATTAAGCGGGCCACATCGAACACTTTCCATGAAAATACTTGTAGAATAGGCTCAAGTCGCCAACCGTTCTTCGATGTTTCATCGAATCAAGGTCGCCGGTTAGTTCCCGGTTTCCAATCAGACGAACACCTCTTCTCTGAATATAATCCAACAAATGCAGTGTATGTTTGGGAGCGGAAGTCCAAACATGGGAGCAGTATTCCATAGTTGGTCGAATTTGAGCTTTGTAAAGAATTAACAGTTGTTGTGGACTGTAAAGCTTTCTGGTTCGAAATAATATTCCCAACTTTTGAGAAACTCTCCTTGCTATGCCTGCAACATACTTGCTCCCAAATTAACGCCCAACAAATTGAGTGACGATGTTAGAGGAATGGAGTGCCACGACATAACCATGTCGGGCTCAGCAACGATAACTTTTTTAGAAAAAACTGCCGCCTGGGTTTTTGTAGCATTAAATTCCACTTGGTTACTGTCACCCCAAAATAGAATTTCTTCCAGGTCTTTGTTAAGTTGAATGACTTCCTGCTGTCTGCGGATATTCGTCTGAGTAGCCGATGTCCGAGCGTTCAAAGTGAATGAAGAGATAAGTGTACTGTCATCTGCAAAACTGCAGATTGGATTCTCGGTCTTTTCCAGCAGATCGTTAATATAAATGAGAAAGAGAGTAGGCGACAGTATGGAGCCTTGGGGTACACCGGCGTTGATAGTGAAGGTGTTAGAAAGAAATCCGTCGACTGCCACTCATAAAGAACGCTCTCTGAGGAAACATGAGAGCCACAAACAGAACTTTTCAGGCATACCATAAAAACGTAGCTTACGTGCCAAACACTGTCGAATGCCTTGGATATGTCAAGAGCAACCGCTCGAGATTCTCCAAAGTGTTCAATTGCGTTGTTCCAAACATGTATGACATAAGTCTCCCGTTGATCTATTTTTACGAAAAGCCATATTGGGGATCGCTAATAATGTTGAATCCTTCAAGATATTTTAGAAGATGCTGATTGATAGCCTTTTCCATGACTTTCGATATTATTGGAAGCAGTGCGATTGGTCGGTAGTTACTTGGCAAGGTCTTCTTGCCTTTTTTAGGTATCGGCTGAACTGTGGCACATCTCCAGCAGGAAGGAAATATTCCCTTTCTGTAGGATAGGTTGAAAACTCTACAGAAAACTGGTGTTAGTTTCCTCGCACAGTTTTTGAGAACTATGGCAGGTATTCCCTTAGCGCCAGAAGCCTTTTTGGTGTCTAGCTTCATAGCTACGTACCCCCCCGAAATGAAAACACTAAGAGCAATACGAGGCTGGTTTGAAAACTCCGTGCAAAGTCCGAGAGATGGCACCACCGGCGCGTATCGAGGTCATGTTTAGTTAGTAGCATCTCTTGAATGAACGTACACCAAATTTCAGCCATATTGGTCTATTTCTTTGTGTTTGGCATTCGTGTGAATCAAGGAAGTCGAGTGATTTTCAAGAAATGGACGAAAAAGAATTTCGTGTGGTGATTAAACATTACTTTATGAAAGGCAAAACGCCTCAGGAGACTAAAGAGAAGCTTGATAAACGTTATGGTGACTCTGCACCTTCGATTAGAACAGTTTATAAGTGGTTTTAAAATTTTCGGACTGGCCATATGGGCACAAGTGACGCTGAACGTTCTGGACGGCCTGTGGAGGTTACGACTCCAGAAATCATTGATCAAATCCATGATATGGTGATGGATGACAGAAGAGTTAAGGTGCGTGAGGTTGCTAGTGCTGTGGGTATCTCGACTGAATGGGTACATAATATTTTGCATAAACATTTGGATATGAGAAAGCTATCCGCAAGGTGGGTGCCGCGACGTGTGAAGTGTTGCAAGGATGGTTTGCAGCTGTTCCAGAAGAATCCGGAGGATTTTAAGCGTCGTTTCGTCACTGTGGATGAAACATGGATACATTACTATACTCCTGAGACCAAACAACAATCTAAACAATGGGTTACCAAGGGGAATTTGCACCAAAAAAGGCGAAGACCGTTCCTTCGGCCGGAAAGGTTATGGCGACTGTCTTTTGGGATTCGCAAGGGATAATCCTCATCGACTATCTAGAAAAGGGTAAAACTATTACAGGTGAATATTATTCATCGTTATAGGACCGTTTGAAAACCGAGCAGCAAGAAAAACGCCCGCGATTGGCCCACAAGAAAGTCCTTTTCCATCACGACAACGCACCAGCACACACCTCAGCAGTTGTGGTCGCAAAATTAATGGAAATAGGATTCCAACTCGTTTCACATCTCCCCTATTCTCCAGACTTGGCTCCCTCGGATTACTATTTGTTCCCCAATTTGAAGAAATGGCTGGCGGGACAAAGATTTTATTCAAACGAGGAGGTGGTTGCAGACACTAATGGATATTTTGCAGACTTGGACAAATCCTATTATTCGGAAGGGATCAACAAACTAGAACATCGTTGGACGAAGTGTATAAGCCTAAAAGGAGACTATGTCGAAAAATAAAAAAGGTTTACCCCAAACACATAAGTAGTTTTTATTTTTGCACGGACTTTTCAAACCAGCCTCGTAGTTGGTAAAACAAAGAGTATTCCTCTTTGTTACAAAATATTGACATCAGGGAGCAATGTGGTGTACAAGACGTAGTAAGATGGGAAGACGTCGGCATAACCCCGTAAGAAGAATGGAGGAGCACAGACTACCACGGTTCGATCTGGAGGGAAAACCAAAAAAACAAATGTTCACCGGGGAGACTACCAAAAAGATGGAGAAATAGTTGGCAATCTACCTCTCAAGAACTCGTACAACCTCGGAATTAATAGATCATCAAATCTATAAAAGGTATAAGGAGAGGACTTTATATTTACAATAGTGTTTTTCTTTTCTACTACTTAAGCTATTGACTTGGGAACTACTTATACAAATTCTTCGTCTCAATGAAACAAATCACAATAAAAAAAACAATAACCGGTTAAGTGCAAGTTGAACTTGCACAATTAGTGTTCCGTACGTTTTAAAATAACAAATTTTGTTAAGGTGGTATAAAATGATCAGTGACTTCACAAAACACACCCCAAATGAGTTTTCAACAAAGATTATTTCCAATCTTTACTGAAAACTGATGACCTTGAAATTTTTGTTTTTTTAGATACCAGATAAATGATTAAAGGTAATGCACTCGTGATAATTTTCGTTCAATCTGTACCTCGTAGAGAATATTCCAGAATTTTTTTAAAATTTTTTGATCAGTACTTTTCGAGATAATGTGGGGGGACAGCGATTTTTCGCGACTTTTTAAAAATAAAACAAAGAAAAGTGTGCGCAAGGATTACATTATATATATATTTTTTACTCGTGTTTTCACAAACTTTCATTTGACACTACACTCGATGACCTAGTAAAAAAATTTTTTTTTACTTCCGATTTCACCCCCCAAACCTAACGCCTTAAGTCAAAATTTAACTTTCAAAACTACACGGCTCTGATGAGGCCATCAATTCCTATATTATTACCAAATTTCAACTTTCTATGACAAATAGTTTTGCAGAAAATCGGGTGTGACAGACAGACAGACGGGCAGACAGACAGACAGAAAGACACCGAAGTCATCTTATAAGTGTTCCGTACGGAACACTAAAAAAGTTAAAATTAAGACCTTTAAAATGTTTGAGAACAAGCAGCTTTTCCAGTTTTTAAATTATTGGTTACGATATTTCAAAAACTTGAAGTATATCGATAAAGTAATAAGTTATAGGTCAGTTATACCTTCATCGATTATACTGAGAATCAAAAATAACTAGCTCTACAGTTTCACAGAAAAATGGTAAAGTAATAAATTAAAGGTGGAAAAAATAAATAAATATAAAAAACATTCATAAAGGCTGGAAAATTGCTATCTAGTTTGCACTACCTGTATTAGTTCATAAAAAATGCAGGCAACTAAACATTTTTTACCATTTTTAGTTTTATTATACAATTTAAGCATTCAGTAGACGATAGCTGACATGTAGCAGAAATAGTTTTTTGGTTAGAGCACTTGCACACTTCATATGGATGGATAGAATTGTTAGTTACTTTCAATTAAAGATTGTCTCATTAAAAATCAGTTATACTGCATGCCATGCATCTTCGTAACAAAGCCTTAATAAGAGAAATAAATCATTGGAAAATTGGGAGAGTTATAGACGACTTAGGAATTATGTTACACTAGCAACGGAAAATGAAAAGAAGTTGTATTTGGAAAGTAATTTTCGGTCTAATAATCCGAAAAATAATTGAAAATTGTCGAAGGATTTGGATATTTCTTCTAAAGTATCCAGTTGTGTTCTTGAACAGTTGGGGATGTAGAAGATATTAACACATTTTTTGTTACTGCTGCTAGCTCTTCGGCTCCAGATCCAGCAACCTTAATCTTTTATTTACAAAATAAAAACAAGCCACAAGTACATTTCATTTTAGAGTGGCAACAACTGGTGAGATTGAACAGGCACTTTTCTCTATTGGCTCTGGAGCGGTGGGTACTAATGGAATTGGTATATCTATGTTGTTCAACTGTTGTGCACGTATAATTCCTATTATTGTACACTTGGTTAACTCATGTATTGAAACTAATTGTTTCCCCAATATTTGAAAAAGTTCTTTCATAATTCCGTTTCCTAAGGTGACCTCCCCTAAGGATCTAAAGGACCTTAGGCCCATAAGCATATTGCCAACGCTGTCGAAGGTCATTGAAAGAGTGATGAGCTGCAGATGCGCGGGCATATTGAGCGGTACTGGGTTCGTCCGGATTTCCAATCTGGTTTTCGCAGGGATCACAGTTGTGCTACTGCACTTTTCAAAGTTACGGACGATATTCTGTCGGCCGCGGACCATGGTGAGCTTATTGCCCTGGTGCTCTTGGACTACTCGAAAGCTTTTGACCAGATAAATCATACTTTGCTTTTGGCCATTCTTGGTTTTCTTGATTTTGGAAGGGATGCTTGTGGGCTTATTAAGAGCTACCTCAAGAACAGAACACAGTGTGTAAAACTTAATCGTAAACAATCCAGTCAGGTAGTTGCTAAGTGTGGTGTGCCTCAGGGGTCAATCCTTGGGCCTCTGCTTTTCACATTGCACACTTCTCAACTTACTGTCAACTTAAAGAACGTCTCAACGCACTTATATGCAGATGGCATCCAGATTTACATTTCATTTCGACCAGAACAAATTCTGGCAAATGACAAACTTTCGAATGAGCTTGAGCAATTCAGAAAGTTTCGCTAAACCACTGTCTTGAATTAAATCTTAAAAAAGTCAGTTTATTTTATTTGGACGAGAGCAATGTAGGGATCAATATCAGGATCTGATACATGTCAGTATAAATAATGACATAGTACAGGTTTCCAATGTTGCCAAGAACTTGGGTTTTGCTGGTCGTTAAATTGAGATTCTCGGAGCATGTTGGTGGCTGTATCAGGAAAGTATTTGCCAATTTAAAACCTATTTTTTTAACCAACGACACCTTTTGAATGCCACTCTAATAAAAAAATCCTTGTACGAATCATTGGTACTGTCGCACTTTGCTTTCTGCGACACTGTGTATGGACCCTGTCTTGTGGAGCGGGATGTTAGACGTATACAGCGTATGCAGAACTGTTGTGTGTGTCTAACTGGTGGCATAAGAAAATATGAGAGGGGATTGAGTGCTAGAATGAGAGAGATTCGGTGGCTAATTATGAGCGAAAGAAGGCACTTACATAGTTTGGTCCTATTTAATAAAATAATTTTCAAAAAAATTCCCAATTATCTGTATCACTAAAATTAAATTTAGATATGATGTTCATGCCTTAAATTTGAGGCATAAGTTTACCATCACTCCTACTTATCATAGAACAGCTTTGTTTCAACAATCATTCAGCTATCAGATCTCAATGTCTTACAAGTTGCCTGCAGACTTAAAACAATTAGAACCCACCGCGTTTTAAACATAGGGCACGCAACATGTTGATAAACTTGCCATCCCGTGCATGACTTGCCTTCTGTTTTGCTCCGGTCTCTTACATCGCCGTTGCGTCGAAATGTAGTACTATTGGGTTTTTACCGTGTCTCGAACAACAATTGTGTCACAGTTATATTTATGTATTAGTTTTTAGTTCATATATATAAATTTAGTTATTATAGTTGAATGAACAGTATAGGTTAAATGAAGAAGCCTGACTTCAGTTTCGCCTTTTGTAATATGACCTTGTAAATTACAATAAAGACATTATTATTATTATTAAATTATTTAACTTTTTTTTTCTTCTTTCTCACATTTGGTCAATGTAGTTCCATGTTTGGCTGACGGGCCTAAGTCAAGTCAGCACAAACGCTATTACCACTTCTGAATGTTTTTGTGTATGTTTGTGTTGAATCCCAATTGTACTAAGTGTGGTGTGAAAGTTGGTGTAAGGCCTGTGGCTGATATATAATGATGACTTTTTCTTGTTTCCATAGCTTTTTATTTCTGTTGCAAAGTCTGCGTATTTGGAGATTTTTTTGTGTATTTCGTTTGGATGTTTGTGTCGTTGGGGACAGCTATGTTAATTAGATAGGTGATTTTTCTTTTTTGCACTGAAAAAGTAATATCGGATTTATTGGCGGAGACTGTTGTATCTGTATGGGTACTGATGTCCCAGTAGAGCTTGTAATCGTTATTTTCAAGTAACGATGTTGGTGTTTATTTGTAGTAGGGATCTGTGTTTTCTATGAGTTTGTATATTGTGGCTAGTGCTTGGTGAACTACTTTTGCCGCTGAGTCATGTCTGGCTGTGTATTCCATTCCGGCTAATATTTTACATCCACTTGTTATGTGCTCGATCGTTTCTTTCTGCTGATGGCACTTCCTACATCTGTTTTCTGTAATAGTAGGGTCTTTGATGATATTCCTTTGGTAGTTTCTGGTTAATATGACTTTATCCTGGATGGCAAGTAAGAAGCCTTCTGTTTCAGGGAATAGCTGCCCATCCTGTAACCAGGTGTATGATGTTTTGATGATGATGTTTTTTATTTACGTGGTTGTTGCCAGCTTTAGCTGTTGCTGTGTGGAGGCTGGTTTGCTTGGTGTGAAAGAATTTCCTAAGTGCTTATATTTGTTTTGTGTGTGATCTTATGTCTATGATTCCTCTCCCTCCTGCCTTCCTCTCGATGGTAAGTCTTTCTTTGCATGCGTTGAGGTGTAATTTCTTGTATTTGGTGAATTGAGAACGTATAAGGATGTGAATGTTTTCTATGTCTGTGTGTGACCATTTGATAATATCAAATGAATATGTGAGGTCTGTTTTGATATGAGTGTGGTTGAGTTTGGTGCTTTGTTGGAAGCCTAGATATTTGTATGTTTCTTTGTCGAGCATGTTATCGAGTGTATCGAGTGTTATTATTATTATCATTTTTAAAATACGTACATGCATAGGATGATCAAATGAAGATTAATAAAACACTCTAGGTTAACTGATACTGATAAAAAAAAAACTAGTAAGGTTGTCGACGATTTCTTTCAACAAAATACTGCAGTTAGTTAAAATTTAAAAAAAAGAAACTGTGCAGACAGATCTTGGAAACTAGATGATTTAGGTATAGGGTTTTTAACATTATTCAAACTTATAGTGGTATTGCAGTACAAGTATAGTAGTTTATTTCATAAAAACTTTTGAGCCATCCTGTATAATGCAACAGGTTTCTAAAAAGAGCGCCCGGGTGCTTTGATTAAAATTGCCATCACCATTTTGACAAAGCTCTTCCATCTTCCCAGTTATAAAAATCGATCCTCGTTTGGCTATCTTGTAATGTCTGCTTTTAACGCTTACATAATATCTAAATTTAACCCTTGCCATGAAGATAAACTTACACCTCTTTAGCTGAGCATTCTTCCTCATCGTCATGGTTTTCCAAGAAAATATCGTCCAAGTGGTGTCGTCTGCGAGGAGTATGCTGTCGATGGTAGGGTGGCTGCCTTCAAATTAGGGAAAAATTGGGTACGTTTAATGGAGATAAAAGGCAGTACGTACACACACAAAACAACCGTTGTCAAACGATCAAGCAATGCAATCTTAGTATGATAATTATAAGTAAATTAAAAAATAAATAAAGAAATATGCTACAGAGAAAATATCATGCAGGATTCAAATGGATTTCAGAACTAGGTTAAAAAACGTTAGTTTAAGCCAGAGCTTTCCAAAATTTTCTGGACCACCGCTCCCTTTGCAAGAAAAAAAAAATTCCAACGCCCCCTTTTCCATAATAGTTAATTATACCAAATATTAAAATATTGTTACATATTGTCTACCATATACCTACCTATTTTATCCGTCTATCCATCTACAGTCCCTGGCCAAATTATTAGACGCACTGTATTTTTTTTAGTAATTTTATGTTTCTTAAGAGTTTTTTTATGCAATAATGGTATATTTAAACTACAATATTATTGATTTTTATTTAAAAGAATTGTTGTAGACTACATATTTGTATTTATTTTTAACATATGGCAACACTGTGTTGACAAAGTGATACATGAACGTAAACAAGTACAAACCTGTATCAGTCGCGATCGGAATCGAGTCAGGTACGGACGTGTTTCTGTGGCTTTATGGACTGTGATTGTTTGTTTAACAGTTTTATACTACTCAGTTATTAGTTTATTTTGTATGCAGTGTTTTAAAAAAGTAATTGGACTATTTTCATTATGGGTAGAAAAGGCGATCTTTCACCACGTAAAAAAGCTGAAGTGAAGGCCCTTGTGATTGCGAAAACATTTACAAACCGAGAAATATCACGAAGATTGGAGGTCTCTGAAGCTAGTGTACGACGCATAAAAAAGAAAATTGAGTCAGGGAAGGAATTAAGCCCGAAAAGAAAGAAAAGATGCGGTAGAAAACCAATTTTCACTCCACGGTCAGAGAGATGTTTGAAGAAAATTTGTGTAGAAAACAGATTTGCTACCACAAAGGTAATAAAATCACAACTCCAGGATGCTAGCGTAAATGCTTCTGAGCGCACTGTTCGAAGAAAATTGAAAGAATTAGATTTTAAGGCCTGTCGCCCCGCCAGGAAGCCCAAGTTAACAGCTGCAATGAAAGCAAAGCGCCTGAAGTGGGCCAAACAATGGCAAGACAAAGATGTGGATTTCTGGAGATCGGTAAGATACAGCAATTTAATCAATAATTGATACATTATTATCATTTTCAGTTAAATAAAGCAAATAAACATGGAAGTTTATATATTTTTCCTATTTTTGACAGGCCTGCTTCAGTGACGAAAGCACATTCGAAATTTTGCAGAATAAAGCTCAGTATGTGCGTCGTCGTCATGGAGAAAAGTTTCATCCTGATTGTGTCGTCCCGACGGTATTTTTGTTAAACATGCCACCAAAGTGATGATTTGGTCAGTCATCAGCGGCAAGGGCACTGGACGTCTGTACGTCGTCAAAGGAATAATGAGGCAAGATCAGTACAAAGAAGTATTACAAAATCGGTTGATTCCGCAGCTCAGAGAATGGTTTCCAAATGGGGAACCATTCAGTTTCATGCAAGATGGAGCTCCCTGCCACACTGCTCGGTGGGGGAAAAAAATATCCCTCTGTGGGAGCTGATGAAAAGAGAAGTGGCTAAAGATGTGATTACCAACAAAACCCAGCTCCTAGAAAAGATTATTCATGTGTGGAATCATCATCCTCAAATGCAGGAGACAGTACAATCTTGCATTGATAGCATGCCGCGCAGAATTAAAGCTTTGATAGCGGCTAAAGGTGGCTCAACTAAATATTGACTTTTACTAACATTAATTTCACTTTTCTTTAAAACTTAATAAACTTATGCTTTTCTAAATTAATGCTGTTTTATTTATGTCAAATAAATAGGTAATTGATTGGATAATATAAAAATAAAAAACAAATCAATTTAAAATAATAAAACGGTACAATATCACTCGGTAATTAATATTTTACATGAAATCTTGCAGTGCGTCTAATAATTTGGCCAGGGACTGTATTAAGAATCACAAAACAGAAATTAATTAAAACGATTATCAAATGTAGTAAAAAATTAAAAACTTAAAAATTAACACAAAATCAATAAGGAATAAAAAAAATAATGGGAGGGTTGAGGCTGGTGAAGTTTTAACAATTTGTTAATGTCGGGTTTTAATTCGCAAATTGCCACGTTCAGCGATGTGCAGTCTGTTCCTTTTCTTAGACAGTCAATTAGCTACTGCACTGAACCAATGCTCAGCCAAATAAGATGAAGGAGAAGCAATTAAAAATTTCTGTACGCTTGTCCACAATCCAGAGTAGAAAGCTGGTCTTGATTTTTGAAGCCAGAACTCTTGGTATCCATTTCTGAATTTTACTAAGTTCTTCGTTAGTTAGTTCTACGAGTTCCTCTTCTAAATTGAATGATTCTGCTGTATCTGCATTTGCGAAAAGATCCAAACCCAACTTGTTTAAAATATCCTGGAATCGCTTCGTAAAATCAGGATGAAGAACGTCCAAGTGTTGGCAGTAAGTAAGTAAATCTTCCTGTTTTGCAGACTCTGCCGATCATGTGGGAAAGTGGCTGTATTCACCTCTACGCAGATTTCGTTTGAACAGAAGAAGTCTTCCCACGAAAGCAGTTATGACGATTTTTGTTTTAATTAAATTCAACTCATCACCTTGCAATTGTAAATTGACTTCATTAAATATTTTAAACAAGTCTGTCAAATAAGCGTGGTAGTTTTTCGTCTCTGTTTTCAAGGAAGTCCAGTACTGAGTCAAACAGATGGAAAAAACGATTCAGATAGATACCTTTTGAGAGCCAACGAACTTTTGTATGCAGCAGCAAGCGATTGTAACCTTCGTCACTTGCACTACAAAGTTGGACAAATAATCATTTGTTTCGGGAATGACGAAAAAATGTTAAATTCTATAGTTTTAGGGAATCTTAAGGTGCACAGTTTAAAATTATTTTTGAGTATACAGGGTACTTCAAAAAGTGTGGTCGATATAACATATGTTTTTTTTAAATGGAACATCCTATTTTCTAATTTATTTTTAAATTCTGCGTAAAATTTTATAACTTTTTTATTAATAATGTTATATACCTAAACCTAGTAGTTTTTCTATTCAATTCATTTTTTTTTTTAAAATACTAGTTTTCAGTTTTGTAAAAAATTACCAGTAGCGCCATTGTTTCTGAAGGTGGAATACTCATAATTGGTACGAGCGTCCTATGGAGATGGAAAAAAAAAAAAATATATGTAGAGAAATTTCAGTTCAAAATAAATTTCGACTATTTTAAATTGAAAAATCTCAAATTTTTTAAATGGCACACCCTGTATATTATTATTTTTTTCTGATAGATTTTACAAAATCCACCAACTTTTATTATGTATGTCGTATGCCTATTTCTAATAGTTTTCGATTTATTTTGAATTTTTCAATTTTTATCCAAAATAATGTTTTATACGCTATAACGTCATAGTTGCCAAGAAAAAAAAACAAAAATGTAGGCATTGTCAAATTTTGACATGTTTATTAAGGAAGTAAAAATAGTCTAATTTGTTGTAATAACTGACGTATAAAGGTAATAGTTATGGATTTTCCTAAAAATAAATTAATTGATATGGTTTATATACTGGGCGAGGCGGGAAAAAATTGTGTTTTGGCAGTCAGGTTTTACGGAGCGAAGTACCCTAACAGACGTATACCATATAGAAAATCTTTTCAGTGTTTAATGGAACGGTTTGATAGTAGTGGTAGCGTTGAGTATACGAAACGGAAAGTAGTAAACCAGAATGCTACCAATGAGAAAAAAGAAATGGAGATTTAACTTCATGTTGAAGATAATCCCAATCTACGGCTAATCGCACCACGAACTTAAAGACCGTGATTTTGAACGAGTAAACTTTTGTAGCACCATGAATGGAGCGATAGAGGCCGAACCAAATTTTTTATCCAAAATAATGTTTTCTGATGAAGCTACTTTTCGCAGTAATGGAGCAGTTAACAGCCATAACATTCATTATTATTCAACAGTTAACCCATTTTGGGCCCGGGAAGTTTAAAACCAAAACCATTGGTCGCTTAATATATGTTGTGGAATATTAAATTTTTGAATTATTGGTCCATATTTTTTCCGCGAACCGCTTAACGAGCCCAGATATCTAAATTTTTTGCAAAACGAATTACCCCAGCTTCTTGATAACTTTGAAAGGGAACAAATGTGGATTCAACAAGATGGAGCTTCTGCTCATTACCACCGGGAAGTTCTGCAATTTTTAAACAATTGTTACTCACAAAAATGGATCGGTAGGGATGGATTCATTCAGTGGCCCCCTCAAACATGTGACTTAACACCTTTAGACTACTTTTTGTGGGGCTACATTAAAGATAGTGTTTATGTGAATCCCCCTACAATACCAGTAGATATGGAAAATAGGATACGGGATGCGTGTAGGACAATAACGCCCTTTATGCTAGGAAAGTGAAGGAAAATATAGTAAAACGACTAAACATGTGTATTTGTATAATGGAGAACATCATCCCTTTAAAATAATTTGTCCAGGGCTGTGTTTCCCACCGAGTACAACTTACAGCGATTCAAGAACAACGTGAATCGCTTTTTCCGCACACGTGCCGCTCCTGGAGCGCTTTAGGGACTTCCCTGTAGCACGTGTGCTAGACCCATAAAAAAAAGGTAGACGGGCATATTTTTGAACATTTATTACGTCATAATAATTAATCATTAGATAAGTTAAACTATATTAAAATTATTATTAACTATTTGTTCATGTTTTCACAATAGCGTAAGTGTATTAAAAAAGGGTAAAAATTGAAAAATTAAAAATAAATCGAAAACTATTAGAAATAGGTGTATGACATACTGAATAAAAGGTGGAGGGTTTTGTAAAATCTATCGGAAAAAAATAATAATAATACAGGGTGTGACATTTAACAAATTTAAGATTTTTCAAATTAAAATAGTCGAAATGCATAAATTTATTTTGAACACCCTGTAGCATCTAACTCAAATTTCTTTACATATATCTTCTTTTTTCATCTCCATAGAACGCTCGTACTAATTATGAGTATTCCACCTTCAGAAACAATGGCGCTACTGGCAATTTTTTACAAAACTGAAAAATAGTATTTTTTAAAAAAAAAATGAAATATTAGAAAAACTACTAGGTTTAGGTATATAACATTATTAATAAAAAAGTTTTAAAATTTTATGCAGAATTTAAAAATAAATTAGAAAATAGGATGTTCCATTTAAAAAAAACGTGTTATATCGGCCATACTTTTTTGAAGTACCCTGAATACTCAAAAATAATTTTAAACTGTGCACCTTAACATGCCCTAAAACTATTGTATTTAATATTTTTTTCGTCATTCCCGAAACAAATGAGATAATGAACTTTACTCTATCGTTGACTCACCCTGTACAGCGAGTACATATTGTACTGCTTGTTTCAAATGCGCTATGAAACCATTATGACATCCCGTCATTGCTGAAGCACTATCAGTAGCAGCTGACAAACTATTGCGAATAGGAATTTCTTTCTCTTGAAAAAACTTGTTCACGGTATTAAATATCGATTCTCCCTTTTATCAGTTTCCAAATTTTTAGCAAATAATAACTCTCTATCAGCATGCATTTTATTCAAATGCTCTTGTAGCCTAGAAGGCTTCATAGCTTCATTTGAAAAAACTTTTTGGCACATAAGTAATGAATGGTTTGTAGGAGAGTACGTAAATACATATTTCAAATACTCACTACTGTACTACCGGCATTTCTTCTTAGATTCAGACATTTTGAAATATAAGACTTGCCTCGGTTTAAATAAATTAAATTCTCAACAGATTTATAGATAGTTATAAAGATAATGGCTATAATGACTTCTATCACTTTCCCTTACGAATATGGATTATTGGCGAAGCACACAAAAATAATAAGACATTCCTAAAGCTATCCCTGCCTTTTATAGATTTGATTCGTGCACGCATCAGGTTGTATGCTTTTGCTTGTTTGCGATGCCGGTGCACTTGCTCTGTAAACAAGTCATTACAAGCTTCCATATTTTTATCGAAACATGCATGAATCGTGTTTCTGCTTACTAACTTGCAAAAACTTGTCAACCGAATTAGGTGTACATATACCTAATGCTAATTTAAATTTTTTAATGCTTATTTACGCGATCACAATAAGATAAAAATTTTAGATAGTTAGATAAAATATTTATTCATGAAAATTGTAGGTATTTTCAAAGCATTTTATTATAGTAATTTTCTAAATTGGTAGGTACTCCACGGTCACTTCCCTTGACTATCTTAACGCCCCCCCCCCCCCAACTCTGAGCCCGCTATTGCCCCCCTGAGACTCCAGCGCACACTGGGAGGTCGGTACCACCCCCCGTTGGGAACCTATAGTTTAAGCGATTCTCATTGGTCATTTGGTTAGTCATCACAAAGTAGGCTAAATAAATAATAGAGTGAGCTGTGAATCAAGACCGAGTTTAGGACTGCGTTCTTGTTCGAAGTGGTCCTTATCCCTCCAGTTCCACTTTAAATAGCAGTCCCACTTGGGAGCGACACCATTTACATGATCCGTCATTTCTGGTCCAAAAGATCTCTACCAACAACATGCCGGTTTGTGAAGGTTGGCCCCTGATTCATTCACTTCATAGTTGCATTCTACTCGGAACGGTAAGAACACCGCCTCTGTTGCCAGTATTTTTGATCCGAGAGACCCGTCCAGCAAGATCATATTGTATGCTCGGCTACAAGCTACGACGACGTATGTCGTCTCTACAACGATATCGGCTTGAAGGTTTCCTGACGTCGCAGTAGGATGTGGTGCATGGTGCAGTCACGGCTTTTACGACCGGTTGAATTAGTGTGGGTTTCTTTCGGTTGAGGCCATGTTCTCCAGGTATTAACTTCCTGAGGTTTCGTTGACAGTTCGGTCAACATTTTCAAAGGCGATGTGGCAGTGGTCACTGTCGACTGTGCTCGACGTTGTAGCGCTGTCTGGTTTTGTCTATTCCGGAGTAAGCGTGGCCATTTGGATTCTCGGCCAATCAGGCTCCAGCGACATTTCCCTATTTCTTAACGTTTTTGTTTGTCGTAATGCGGACGTCCAAGTTTTGCTGAGATTAAGCCCTTCGTCATTTTTTTATTGAAATTCTGTTTGTGGATTTAAATAGTCTCTCTGTATAACCTCGGGTAGTAGCTCGATAAGTTAGCTAAAACTTGAGTCTGGTCGAACAGTATTTTGTGGTCTTCCTAGGCCAACGTGTGCTCGGCTACGGCAAATTTGTCTGTATGTCCTAGTCGGCAACTCCTTTTGTGTTCAGTTAGCCGTGTATTAATGCTACGTTTCGTTGTACCAACATAGATTAAACCACAGCTACATGGAATTCGATATACGCCTGCAGTGGAAAGTGGACCTCTCTGGTCTCTGACCGATCTTAAACTCTGTTTTATTGTATGTGTTGGCTTGTATGTGGTATCAATGTCGTGCCGACATAGCAATTTTCCAACGTGGTCGGTTACATTTTTCACAAAAGGCAAGACAACTCTTTGGCATCCAGTAGATTGTTTGTCTGTGTTGTCAGTTTTTTGTAGTTTTATTCTGACGAGTGGCTCTTTCTATTTCTTGCCGAGAGTAACCGTTGTTCTGTAAGGCTGTTCTCAGATGTCCTAATTCCATTGGCAGGTGTTTTGGTTGGCATATTCGAATTGCTTTAATTTTTTGTTTTATTGATCCAATATGATGGATGGGAAAAGGGGTCGCGAATGTTTTTAAAAAATCTAAAAAGAGTAGCGATTAAAAGACGTTGGGAACCACTGATTTACGGTGTTAAAACCTACCAAAACCCTTTAAGCTTAACTTAATTACCTTTATTTAAAAAACGTGCTAAATTAAATTATTTGTTTTCAAGATACGTTAAACTATAAAGATTTTTCTAGAATAAATATAAACATAATATATCTACGTGCAGCCTGTTAAACAATCTTATGTCCATGTAATAGGGACCTTCCTCGAATAAAGATAAGCTATATTCTCGAGACTACATGTCGATTGTATGTAGTAATACGTATGTTCCTGAAGAACGCAAACTCTCAAAGGTAAGGTCAAATGAAATGGTAATTATTGCGGTATTAAAATCTCTCTTAAAAATTTATAGTCCAGTCACTTTATACAAAAAATGACCAATCTTCTGAAAAAATCCAAGTGAAGATTTTCCTTCAGGATTTTCTTTGTTTCGGTATCAGAAATGTCGTGTCAGAAGTTCATTGCGAAATCGTGTCGGCAAAAAAAGTTATCGAAGGTTAAAGGTCGCGAAAATCAGTTTTTCTCAAATATTTCGTAAACTATTAGTTTTATGTGAATTTTGGTTATTAATTAATTAGTTCATCATCTTCAGACAGCGCATCATAAAGCGTTTTTTGATGAAGCTAGACACCAAAACTGACTTCTGGCGCTGACCGAATACTTGCCATAGTTCTCAAAAACTGTACAAGGGAACTAACACCAGTTTTCTGTAGACTTTTTAATCTATCCTACAGAAATGGAATATTTCCGTCCTGCTGGAAATGTGCCACGGTTCAGCCGATACCTAAAAAATGCAAGAAGACCTTGCCAAACAACTACCGACCAGTCGCACTGCTTGCAATAATATCGAAAGTCATGGAAAAGGTGATCAATGAGCATTTTCTAAAATATCTTGAACGATTCAATATTATTAGCGATCACCAATATGGTTTTCGTAAACATAGATCAACAGGAGATCTTCTGACTTAAGTAACACATGTTTGGAACAACGCAACTGAACACTTTGGAGAATCTCGAGCGGTTGCCCTTGACATATCCAAGGCATTTGACCTTGTCTGGCTCGATGGACTGTTGGCTAAGTTACGCTCTTATGGTATGTCTGAAAGGTTCTGTTTGTGGCTCTCATGTTTCCTCAGAGAGCGTTCTTTACGAGTGGCGGTCGACGGATTTCTTTCTAACACCTTCACTATCAACGCCGGTGTGCCCCTGAGTTCCGTACTGTCTCGTACTATCTTTCTCATTTACATTAACGATCTGCTGGAAAAGACCGGGAATCCAATCTACAGCTTTGCAGATGACAGTACGCTTGTCTCTTCATTCACCTTGAACGCTCGGACATCGGCTGCTCAGGCGAATATCCGCAGACAGCAGGAGGTCGTTTAACTTAACAAAGACCTGGAAAAAATTCTATCTTGGGGTGACAATAACCAAGTGGAATTTAACGCTTAATTCCTCCCAAAGCGGTGCATGTTAGAAATACACGTCGCACTGGCGCTTCACATTCGTATGAGGTTCAGCTTGTTACTCCGCGTACAACGCTTTTCAAGCAGTCTTTTATATGGAGAACATCATCCCTTTGGAATAATTTGCCCAGCGCTGTGTTTCCCACCGAGTACAATTTACAGCGATTCAAGAACAACGTGAATCGCTTTTTCTGCACATATGCCGCTCCTGGAGCGCTTTAGGGACTTCCCTGCAGCACGTGTGCTAGTCCCATAAAAAAAAATTTAAAAAAATCATCAAAATCTGCAAAAAAGTTTCTATACAAAATTTACGTGAGACTAATAGTTCTCGAGATATGAGGCTGAGAAAACTTGGGCGTTACGATGCATTCGTTTCCGCACCACTTCTGAGGTAGAATGCAAGGCACGTTTCTAAGTATATCTTGTAGCTATCCTAGAGTGAGTTGACAATCACCATTATTTTCTATATAATAAAAAATTTTATTTTGCAAAATAAAACGAGCAATAGCATAAGCAGCAATTAAGTCGAATTCAAAGTTGATACGATTCTTTACAGCTCTCCCATAACTGTCGTTGCGCGCATCTGCTGCTCGTATTACATGCTGTAATGCTGTAATTACATGTCGGATACTTCGTCGATAGTTTTTATCCTTTTTTTGCTCTACTTTCTTACTGGCTCTCTCTCTCAATTCTTTCACCCCAACAGGAGTATTGGTGATATTATGCAGTTGCTGCCTCAACAGTCAATCTCCAAGCATCTCGATCCTGCGCGACTTGACTTGACTCGTGCATGCCCATCCCCAGGAGAGATCTTACTTGGTCGGACCATCTTGACGGAGACCGTCCCCTCTTTTACCTTCTACTTTCCCCGTTACTACAAGCTTTTCCATGGCATTCACTTTTCTCATAATGTGCATAAATGCTGACGGAATACCTGCCATAGTTCTCAAAAACTGTGCAAGGGAACTAACACCAGTTTTCTGTATACTTTTCAACCTATCCTACAGAAAGGGAATGTTTCCTTCCTGCTGGAAATGTGCCACAGTTCAGACGATACCTAAAAAAGGCAAGAAGACCTTGCCAAACAACAACTACCGACCAGTCGCACTGCTTTCAATAAAAAGTCATGGAAAAGGCTCTCAGCATCTTCTAAAATACCTTGAAGGATTCAACATTATTAACGATCACCAATATGGCTTTCGTAAACATAGATCAACAGGAGATCTTCTGACTTATGTAACACATGTTTAGAACAACGCAATTGAACACTTCGGAGAATCTCGAGCGGGTGCTCTTGACATATCTAAGGCATTCAACCGTGTTTGGCACGATGGACTGTTGGCTACGCTCTTATGGTATGTCTGAAAAGTTCTGTTTGTGCCTCTCATGTTTCCTCAGAGAGCGTTCGTTATGAGTGGCAGTCGACGGATTTCTTTCTAACACCTTCACTATCAACGCCGGTGTACCTCAAGGCTCCATACTGTCTCCTACTCTCTTTCTTATTTACATTAACGATCTGCTGGAAAAGACCGGGAATCCAATCTATAGCTTTGCAGATGACAGTACGCTTATCTCTTCATTCACTTTGAACGCTCAGACATCGGCTGCTCAGGCGAATATCCGCAGACAGCAGGAAGTCATTCAACTTAACAAAGACCTGGAAGAAATTCTATCTTAGGGTGAAAGTAACCAAGTGGAATTTAACGCTACAAAAACCCAGGCGGCAGTTTTTTATAAAAAAAGTTAACGTTGCTGAACCCGACATAGTTATGTCGGGGCACTCCATTCCCCTAGCATCGTCACTCAATTTGTTGGGCGTTAATTTGGGAGCAAATATGTCCTGGCATGAACATGTTGCAGGCATAGCAAGGAGAGCTTCTCAAAAGTTGGGAATATTATTTCGAACCAGAAACCTTTACACTCCACAACAACTGTTAATTCTTTACAAAGCTCAAATTCGACCAACTATGGAATACTGCTCCCGTGTTTGGGGCTCCGCTCCTAAACATACACTGCATTTGTTGGAATCTGTTCAGAGAAGGGCTGTTCGTCTGATTGGAGACCCAGAACTGACCGGCGGCCTTGATTCGCTGGAACGTCGAAGAACGGTTGACGACTTAAGTCTATTCTACAAGTATTTTCATGGAGAGTGTTCGAAGGATGGAGCCCGCCTAATTCCTCACAGAGCGGTGCATGTTAGAAGTACACGACGCGCTGATACTTCACATTCGAATGAGGTTCAGCTTGTTACTCCTCGAACAACGCTTTTCAAGCAGTCTTTTATATGGAGAACATCATCCCTTGGGAATGGCTTACCCAGGACTGTGTTTCCACCGAGTACAATTTACAGCGATTCAAGAACAACGTGAATCGCTTTTTCCGCACACGTGTCGCTCCTATAGCGCTTTAGGGACTTCCCTGCAGCACGCATAAAAAAAAATGTGACCAAAATATTTCAGGTACTGTCTATTAATTCTATTGGAAAATCGGTCATTTATACCAAGCTCTTCAAGAATAGATACGTTAGTACGGTATTCGGTATATACTATTCCGAGGATTCTTCGATATGCCCACATCTCAAACGCATCGATTCGTCTTTTGTCAGTTTGTTTAATGATCCATGTTTCCGGTGCGTAAGTTGCCATGGGGAATATAAGGCTGGATAGCAATCTCAACTTTGTATTTTTTGTGACAGCTGGATCTTCCAGACCTTAGTGAGTTTGATGTACGAGTTTCTAGCCATTGCCAAATGTCTTCTTACTTCCGCTTCACAACCACCATTGTGAGTTATGAGGGATCCCAAATAGTTGAAATGGTCTACAACAGTGAAACCAGTAATTTTATTTATGTGTAACAGATCTCCATTGCGACTTACAATTGTTACTTTGGTCTTCGCTCCATTAATTGTCAATCAACAGTTTTTGTTAGTGATTTCTAGGCGGTCCATAATTGATTTCAAGTCTTGTATTGCAAGTATATCATCCGCATATCTAAGGTTACTTAGATGGCTACTTCACCAAAAAAAAAATACACAACATATCAAAGTCAAATGAGGTCGATACGAGGAGAGCGTTGAAGAAGAACCACTTATACGACGTTTCCTATATGATTCGATGTTGAATTTCTTCGTATAGTTGTTACGACACTCAACATGCACAGTCACAGTATTTACGCTTTGTAAATAATAGATATGCTCATCACCCCTTTCAACACTCGCATTTCTAATTGTTTCTAAACCGCGAACAACAGTCACGATCGTGCCACTCGAAAAAATTTCCTTACATATGAAACAAGTGCCACTGTAATAGAATTACAGAATGTTTCGATATGAATAAAACGTCCCTGGTCCCTAGGTTGCAATTTGGAGGTCATGTTTGGTGGCAAAAAGATCAATTCAATATTCCTTAATTTTTTACTTACAGTAACTGGATGTGCAGGACAATTGTCTATAAACATCACAATCTTTCGCTTTTGGCTTTTCATTTTCGTGTCCAGTTCTTTGATCCATCTTTCGAAAATTTCAGAAGTCATCCATGCCTTTTTATTATTGGCGTAATCTAACTCCAGAGATTTAACTCCTTTTAAACAACGGGGATTTTTGCTTTTACCTATGAGTAGAAATTTCAGTTTTTCTAAGCCATCTATGTTTGCTCCAACCATAAGTGTCACCCTTTCTTTACTTGTTTTAACACCAAAACATTTATAACTTTTAAAAGCAAAAGTTTTATTTAGCAAACATTTAAAAAACAAACCGGTTTCATCACAATTGAAAACGTTTTTTTGGCTCGTACTTTTTTAATGCACTTTTTAAAACAGTTTCAGTCCAAATGTCACAGTCCTCCTGACTAACGCTTGCACTCTCGCCAGACACCGTCTTGAAAACAACTGAATTGCGAGTCTTCCAAGCACTCAACCATCCTTCACTAGCTTGAAAATTAACGCAGTTCAATTCTTTAGCAAATTTTAGAGCCTTTTGCTTTATTAAATTTCCCGATATTGGTACGTTTTGATGCGTACGGGCCACTTGAAACCAACGTAAAACTGCTTCATTTACATCCTCGTAAGTACTCACCCGTACTCGTTTTCGACTGCTTGAAACACTAGGTTTCTTGATGATACTGTCGCGACTTTTTATTATCAGAGAGATGCAACTTGGAGAAACACCAAATTTTGCAGCAACATCAATTTGTCAGTCTTTATCAACTTCCTCCAAAACTTTAATTTTCTGAGCTAAACTTAAACACACTCGCTTGGACATCTTACTTGATTCTTAAACAAAAAGAAACTGAACCTGAATTTGCGAATTACTAGGCCTCGACTATAAAATGTTTTTTTTCCCGGATTTCTATAAAATGGGTTATTCCCCGGGTTTCTCACAGAAATCTACCTGATTTATTGCCATTCATTAGGCGTTATAAACGCGTTAAGAACCTTTTCAAAAGAATGCGTCATAAAAATGGAATTCGTGCTAATGTTAGATAAAAATGGGAAACCCGAAATGGCCAAGATCTCAATAAATGCATAAAAATTTATACATAAAATTCCGGTAAAAATTTTATTATATAGAGTGTTACTATTTTACAGATTCACTATATGCAGGGCTTTTTACATGAAATTTCATTAAAATATTCTAGGTCTCGAAAAAATTGCACTATAAAGAGTTTTTCACTATATAGAGTTTCACTATAAACAATGTCGACTGTATATTGTTTGAAAAGAAATAATTCCTTGGTAACGCGCGAGAACAACTAGATCATTTCCCATTAACAGCTAATTTTGACTTTGATGTTAACAGCTGTTTGGGGTTGGGCAAAATAAAAACAGAATTTCAAATAGGTTTTTCTCTTAACTTTTCCAAGAATAATACCGAAATGGTAAACGATTTTTTTGTAAGAAATGTAAGATTTTTTTAGCGCTAAAGTGAAAAAATAAAGTAGGTTTATAAACGTATTTATTTATTATTCTAATGTACCTTAAATTTGCAGTCGATCTCAATATAAAATATCCTAGGTTGTACTACTCAGTATATATCACCACTACACCAAACACTTCATTTTTGCACTCGACGCGCGTTTCGCTAGCCATGTTAGCTTCATCAGGAGCGATGATTGACTAAAGCTAAACTACAATGATTCATTTCATTGCAAACAACATAAATTAGCCTCATTACATTTTTTAGTTCATCGTTTAATCACTTTCCCTCTGAATAGAGTAAACTTTAATAAAGAAAGGAATCGTATTAGAAATATAACTAGAGTTAATGGTTATGACGACGACTTAGTAAATAAGCTAATAAATAGACATAAGTTTAGGTTTAATATTCAGAATTCCACCTTTTTTACACGCGAAGAAAATAACACCAAGTATGTCTCCATACCATACAATCCGAAATATAGCAAGGACTCAATAAGGTATTTAATAAGGTAGGTCTCACCTTAGTCTATAAGTCATCAGACAATCTGAGGAATATCTTAGGAAATCCCAAAGATTCCTAATTGTGAGAAAAGTGGAATTTATGAAATTAGTTGTAATGATGGTGACAAAAAGTATGTTGGGCAAACTAAAAGGTCAATTAAAACACGATTTAAAGAACATTTAGCACACTTAAAATACAATAGAACAGAAAAGTCTAGCATTGCCGAACATGCCCTTGAAGCTGATCATACTGTAACATTAGATAATCTAAGATTGATAAAAAATGTATCTGATAGGAGATTGTTAAACGCATACGAAAGTATGGAAATCATAAAATGTAAAAGTAGTTTAAATAAAGACAAGAGGGCCTATTCCTTATAGTCCCCTCTACTGGTTACTTGACCGGAATTAATGGCCTTGCCAATGTCATTAGTTCCGCTTGAGTAATTCAAGGGTTAGGCTAAGTATAAATAGGGTAGATTTGTAGTTTAGCTTTAGTCAATCATCGCTCCTGATGAAGCTAACATGGTTAGCGAAACGCGCGTCGAGTGCAAAAATAAAGTGTTTGGTGTAGTGGTGATATATACTGAGTAGTATCATTGGGCCAAAGATTCTACATTCCCAACTTAATCCTAGGTTGTGCATGATATATTTATAACTAAATCAACTGTACCGAATGACACGTTCTATCACACTTGCTGCTATATTCTACACTTCTACAAATTTTTTACCCTCACTATATTAGTCTATGGATAACTATAAAAAAAACCTGCTATAACACTGAATATTTACCTCATTTAACCCATATTGCAAAATTTGTAAACGTTCACTGTACGTAAACAAATTATAGGTGAGTTTGACGTTTTGGTAGAGGGCGCTGGCACTTGGCCACCGTCAAGCAGGGAGAAGGCTACTAAAAAGCTACCGACAAAGGCAGCCGACACCGAAAACAAATCATTTGTCGGATTTGGATTGAATTAAGCACAATATTGTGAATTTGTATGGTTTATCAGTAGCGGCGTGAAAAAAATATTCATGCCATCATTTCTTTAGGGTTGATTTTTTCCTTTATTATTGTAATCCGCTATCTAAGGTGAATTTTCTGCAATCGATCTCGCTACAAGCGGGCGTCAGTTACAGTATATGAAGTGAATTCCATAAAATCCTATATATAACACGATCCTCCTCTTAATAAAGAACCATTTTAACATCTCTCCTTGGCAGGAAAGGAAAATATCTCGGTCTCATTTTAGATTACTTTATTTTTTCTCAATCCTCTCATATATTCTATCAACTTATTACTGCTGCATCTTTAAAATTTCAAGAATTACGACCAACCTTCTTGATGAAATATACTTATTTTGTATAAAATACCTATTTATGTTTAGGTATTTGTTTGTTTCAACCTAAATTTATTATGATGACGAACTTGTGTGTAGACTGTAAAAAAAATAAGGGAAAGTATAAGAGAAAACGCCTCTATCTAACACGTAGGCTGACAAGTTTTTTGGCCTGACCCACAGATGTCGCCTTTTTAAAAAAATCCATACGATTTTTGGGAAGTACCAACCTTCAAACGATACGTGTCAAAATTTCATGACATTTCGACGATTAGTTTACAAGTTACAGTGGTTTTAGTGACGCTACTTTTAATATTTTTAAAACAATGGAAAAACTCAAATTTCATGTGTTGATTAAATACTGTTTTTGGATTGAAAAAAATACCGTTTAAGCAAAGCAATGGTTTGATAAGTGTTACGGAGACTCTGCCCCTGGAGAATCACCCATCATTTACTGGTATGCTGAATTTAAACGCGGTCGTACGGATACAAATGATGCTGAACGCTCTGGATGCCCAAACGACGTGGTACACCGGAAAAAAAATCCACAAAATTGTGGGTGACCGTAAAGTGAAATGGCGTGAGATAGCTGACACCCTAAAGATATCAAAACAACGTGTTGGTCATATTTCGCATGAACATTTGGATATGAGAAAGCTTTGTTTGAAATGGGTACCGCGTTTGCTCACAGTGGACCAAAAAAAACAACGTGTTGATGATTCTGGGCGCTGTTTGGACCTGTTTAAGCGCAATAAAAAGGATTTTTTCATGCAATATGTGACAACGGATGAAACATGGATCCTACACACCGGAATCAAATCGGCAGTAGACAGCAGCTGATAAAAGCCGCCCGAACAGTCGGCTGGGAAGGTTTTGGCCTCTGTATTTTGGGATGCGCATGGAATAATTTTTCATTGACCATGCTGAGAAGGGAAGACCATCAATACCGAATATCCTCTGAAGTTATTGGTGCGTTTGAAGGCAGAAATCGCAAAGAAAGGTCCCAAATGAACAAGAAAAAGTTCTCTCATCAAGACAATGTACCATGTCACAAGTCAATGGTTACGATGGCAAAATTGCATGAATTGAAGTTCGAATTGCTTCCTCATCCACCGTATTCTCCAGATTTGGCCCCCAGCGACAATTCTCTATTCACAGACCTCAAAAAAATGGGGAAAGAGATTCGGCCCCAATGAAGAAGTTATCGTCGAAACTGAGACCTATTTTGAAGGCAAAGACAAATCCTTCTATAAAAAATGTATAGAAATGTTAGAAAATGGATAAAGTGGGTGTTAAGTAGCTAGATCAAAAACTTTTCAGTTTACGTGCAAACTTGTCTTCATATTACCTTTAAAAAGAGGCCCAAAATCGCTTTTCCCCTCTCCTATCTTGAAAAATACTGATCAAAAAATTCTGAAAAAATTCTGGAAAATTCTCCTGAAAGTTGAGCGAAAAATACATGCATACATACATAAAGATGCGTGTATTACATTTAATAATTCATCTGGTATAAAAAAAAATGGTCTGAACAATATGGTGAAGGTTTTTTTCGTGGAAAGATGTTATTTTAAACGGGACTAAGAGCTGCAAAATAGCAATACATATTCGGAGCAATTAGTAATATACTACCATATACTTTTTAGGACATTATTGCATTTTGCCAATCACAGATAACAGGAATTTTCAATACTATAGAAAAAAAACTTATCTTGTACTAGATAAACTGACTCTCAGCCAATAGTGGGCACCGATAATTAAATGCAGTAAACACAAGGTGACGTAGTATTCTCAGATTATGTACGAGCGAACTTGAATAAAGTTAACGAAAATAAATAATATAAAGTGGATTGTTAAACAACCGAGTTTTTCTGTGCACGTGTATAATTTGGTTGGGCAAGGCTAAGCATTTTATATAAAACAAGAAAATTTATTTTTACTTTTATTTTTTATTCTTCTTTCTCACATTTGGTCAATGTGGTTCCATGTTTGGCTGACGGGCCTAAGCCAAGTTAGTACAAACGCTATTACCATTGTGTATTGAGGAACGTCCTGACAATGTTACATGTTTTCAAAATCACTGACTTCTGAATGTTTATGTGTACGTTTGTGTTAAATTCTTATTGTACTCAATGTGGTGTGAATGTTGTTGATATGACGGGGGGGACAATGATGACTTTTTCTTGTTTCCATAGCCTTTTTATTTATGTTGCAAGGTCTGTGTATTTGGAGATTTTTTCTGTGTATTTCTTTTGGATGTTTGTGTCGTTGGGGACAGCTATGTCAGTCAGAGAGGTGACTTTTCCTTTTTTGCATTTAAAAGTAACAGCGCGTCTATTGGCGGAGACTGTTTTACCTAAATGGATATTGATGTCCCAGTAGGGGTTGTAATCTTTATTTTTAAGTATGGATGTTGGTGTGTATTTGTAGTAGGGATCTGTGTTTTCTATGAGTTTGTATCTTGCGGCTAGTGCTTGGTAAACTACTTTCGCCGCTGAGTCATGTCTAGCTGTGTATTCCGTTCCGGCTAATATTTTACATCCGCTTGTTATGTGCTCGATCGTTTCTTTCTGCTGGTGGCATTTCCTGCATCTGTCTTCTGTAGTAGTTAGGTCTTTGATGATATGCTTTTAGTAGTTTCTGGTTAATATAACTTTAGCCTGGATGGCAAGTAAAAAGCCTTCTGTTTCAGGGAATAGCTGCCCATCCTGTAACCAGGTATATGATTGGTATTTATTTTCGTGGTCTTTTTTTTTTTTTTATTGGTCTAGCACACGTGCTGCAGGGAAGTCCCTAAAGCGCTCCAGGAGCGGCACGAGTGCGGAAAAAGCGATTCACGTTTTTCTTGAATCGCTGTAAATTGTACTCGGTGGGAAACCAGCGCTGGGCAAATTATTCCAAAGGAATGACGTTCTCCATATAAAAGATTGCTTGAAAAGCGTCGTACGCAGAGTAACAAGCTGAACCTCATACGGATGCGAAGCACCAGCGCGACGTGTATTTCTAACATGCACCGCTTTGGGAGGAATTAAGCGGGCTACATCCTTCGAACATTTTCCATGGGATAAGTCCACTACCCGGGATAAGTCGAGAGGTGTGTAGTTTTTGTCTGCTTTCATTGTTGCTGTGTAGAGGCTGGTTTGTTTGGTGTGAAAGAACTTCCTAAGTGTCTGTATTTGTTTTGTGTGTAGTGATCTTATATCTACGATTCCTCTTCCTCCTGCCTTCCTCTCGATGGTAAGTCATTCTTTGCATGCCTTGGGGTGTAATTTTCTGTATTTGGTGAATTGAGAACGTATAAGGATGGGAGTGTTTTCTATGTCTGTGTGTGACCATTTGATGATACCAAATGAATATGTAAGTATAGGTATAGCGAACGTGTTGATGGCTTTAGTGAGATTCTTGAAGTTGAGTTTTGTTTGTAAAAGGTTCTGAGCTCTGTTTTGATGTGAGTGTAGATGAGTGGTGGTGGCTTTTCCATTGGCCTTTTTTGATGTGAAGCACTTTACATTTACTTAGACCAATTTCTATATTGATATCTATGGTGATATCTGTGGTTTCGAGAGTTCTTTCAGCTGTACTTCTGTGGCAGCGTAGAGTTTTATGTCATCCATATATAGTAGGTGGTTTATTTTATGCTGGTTCCCTTTTTCGTGTCTGATGTTGAAGCCATGGTCTGTTCTGTTTAGTGTATTTAAGAGTGGATTGAGACAGAGGCAAAACCATAGAGCGCTGAGCGAGTCTCCCTGAAATATACCCCGTCTGATGTACAGCTCTTCTGTTTGGATGCATTCGGTTTGTGTTTTTAGGTGGATTTTGGTTTTTCATGTTTTCATAATTTGTGCGAGAAATGGCCTGAGGTTTTGGCTGATTTTTAGGTGTGTCGAAGACTTTTTTATAGTCTATGTAACAGATGTGAAGGTTTCTGTGTTCTTTTCTGCTTTGTCCCATGATCACGCTATTTATGATCAGCTGCTCTTTGCATCGTCGGCTATTTTCCTGCACCCTTTCCGCTCTTCTGTGAGAATATTGTTACCTGTTAGGTTTTGTTCTATTTTCTTGGAAATTGTGGCTGTGATGATCTTGTATAGGGTTGGAAGACAGGTGATAGGTGGGTAGTTTGACGGGTTTGTGGTGTCTGAGCTTTTGGGTTTGACGTATGTTATTCCTTGTGTAAGGAAAGTGAGGAATGTGTGTGGTTCTAGAATGGCTTTGTTGATTTGGTGTGTGAGTGCTTCGTGTGTGGTGGTAAACTGTCTGTACCAGAAGTTTTTTTTTACTATTATTACTTTTACTCTTTATTTTATTACTCTTTTGTCTAAAAGATTGTTTTACTTATGACTTTTAGTCTAATAAATATAAGAGTCATTATTCATTTTCATATAAATTTAAAATGTTCCATAAAAAGTGTAACTTTGAAATATTATATGCAAAAAAACTAATTTACAAATAAAAAACAAAACTAGAATTAGTCCTTCGAATTTTTTTTTAGATAATGCCATATACGAGAGTGAATCAAATCAAAATTTTAAAAGTGCAGTAAAATTCTGAAAAGTTGTATCATTGATTCGGTAGATGACAGTAGTGTTCCTTGATTCCCACGAAATGACCGACAGGTGGCAGAGTGATCCTGTAACAAAGAAGAAGGCAGCAACATCAGTAACAAGATGGCTGCCTCACTGTCAACATGCACCGCGTTAGAACAGGGATCTGTTTTAAGTAGTCAAGGTATCAAACCAATTGAAATTCATAGTAGGATGACAGCGCAGTACGATGATTCGTGTTTGTCCCTGCAGCAAGTGTACAAGAACTTATGCGTCATTTTAACGTCGAAGGTGATGCATTTCTGAAAGAAATTGTCACAGGCGATGAAACCTGGGTTCACTATCACCAACCAGAAATGAAAAAATCAAGCAATGAATTCCGCACTGAACCATCAGCGGGAAAAGCCATGTGCACTCTCTTCTGGGATACAAGGGGAGTAATTTTGGAACATTACCTAGAAATCAGAGTGACAGTAACCAGTACTTCTGATTCAAATCTGCTTAAAAATCAACTTCGCCCTGCAATCAGGAGTAAACGACGAGGACTGACTTCACGTGTATTGTTATAGTTTGACAGTTCAGACTAACGAGGATATCAAATTTGAATATCTCATACACCCACCTTATTCACCAGACCTTGCCCTTCTTCCCTGTGTTCAGACCGCTCAAAGAAGTGATGGGAGGGAAGCATTTAAGAAGTGGTGCCGAGAGGCTACTGTCACGACCAAAAGAATTCTTTAAACGTGGTATCAATCCACTTCCGAAGCGGTGGAATACTGGCATTGGCGTCATGAGGACTACGTCGAAAAATAAATAAATGTACGATTTTTTCTTAATTGCTATAATATAAAATTTATTGCCCTTTTAATGTTTTCATTTGATTCGCCCTCGTAAATGTGGACCGTTATACTATCGGCCTCCTCCAAGCGGCGGTGAAATTATTTATCATTGCTCGGTATGTCGTTTCTGTGGTCGATAACACTTTTACAGGATGTTTTCTTTTAATTGTTACAGGAAACGACGTTTGTTGCTATAAACTTAATTTACAAAAAAAATTGATCGGCGTCAAATCGAGGACGCGGGTGTCAATGTTTTTTGGAAATAAATATATTCGGAAAAGTTTTTCGAATGATTAACAAAGATGTATTTGAAGTATATGATGTCGCCCTCATCATAGTGAAACCAAGTTATTAGTTATCATCCCAAATTAACAGTTGGTATGCGACGACCTGTCCAATCTAATAGAAAATAAAGACAAATTCTAGCAAATTCTGAATTCCAAACTAAGCGATCCTAAACATCTTATGCCTTTGTAAATAAATGATATTGCGGAGAAAATAACTACGAGTGTACAAGGGGCTACAAGAAACATTTCTTTAAAGGGAAAGAGAAGCTTGGAAAAAAGCTGAAGAACAAAACACCTAATTGAGGAAGGAAAACAAATGGATCGAAACACTGAAGCATATAGAGAAATAAACAACGAAATTAATAGACATATTCGAAAAGATGTACGAGAAATTAACACAAAACTTATAAGGATAGGAACGCTGCTCAAAAGTGTACGAATTTTATTTGATACGTGTCTAATGGAAGCAAGCATTCCAGATAGATGGCAAAAGGCAGAAGTTATCTTATTGTACATAAAGGGGATCGAAATAACATAGAACATTATCGGCCCAACAGTTTGCTCTTCCACTTATATAAGCTACTGACTAAAATAATAATAGACTATCAAGCAGGTTAGATCAATATTAGCCCTTCGAACAAGCGGGATTCAAGAAGGGTTGCAGTATCGTCGATCATCTTCAGACACTTCATACTCTCATCGAGAAGTGTACAGAATACAATGTATCTTTATTCGTCGCCTTCGTTGACTACCGTAAGGCTTTTAATTTGATAGAAACCTAGGCAATTCTGAAAGTTATGGATAAAGCAAGGATATCTAGATACTCAAACCTATATATATATATATATATATATATATATATATATATATATATATATATATATATATATATATATATATATATATATTCACTACCGTCAGAAAGTATTTGCCCACCTAGAAGTTTCAATGTAACTGCCAAAATTTAATACCTAATTAAACCCTTTTATTATATTAGGTAAATTTAATTATTCTTAAGTGTCCATCATGAAACTGTTTAGATAAGCCTTTTTGGTGAAATCCCACAAATTAAAAACCAATCAGAACAAATTGCCAAGTTTTGCATGATAATCGTTTTGAGGCGATTTCTGAGAATTCCAGTTGAAATAAGAACTCATTTCAAGTTTCTAGGGATTATGGAAATTCCTAGTGACATTTTATGATAAAAACTATGCTATAAATACCATTGTCCTTATGGAAATTAACCATTCGCAAACAGTACTTTATCACTGATACAGGCTCAGTTGTTTTGTGAAAATGCCAAAAACGAAAGAAGTTTCCGTTGAAAATCGGGCTCTGATAATTGCGAGTCATCAAAATGGTCACTCGAGTCGACAAATCGCGAGTGATATGCGGATGCCAAGGAGAACGGTGGACTACATTCTCAACCAAAAACGTTCACGAAGGCCTCGAAAAACGACTCCCGCTGAACACAGAGCTATAACAACGGACGTGGAGCGGCCCATCCCCATCAGCCTGACAACCGTGAAGAATAGGTTAGCAGGTGGACTACACGGGAGAATTGCAGTGAGGAAACCACTTTTTAGGCAAGTTAATAAACGTAAAACGATTAGAATGGGCCCGAGAACATGAAAATTGGACATCAGAACAATGGAATTCCGTCCTTTGGAGCGACGAAATTTTCGGTTCAAATCGACGAGTTTACGTGCGGCGGTGGAGAGAGGATGTTGGAAGCCTGTCAGTTGCTTACAGTAAAACATGGTGGAGGTTCAGTAATGGTTTAGGGTTGTTTTGGCAACGGTAAAGTTGGGAAATTTCTTTGGGAGAGAAGAAATCATGCGAAAAGAACGGTATCAAGAAATTTTCTAACTCAATTGCTTTCTTCTGGAAGAGATATTTTTCAGGGGAAATTTATTGTTTAGCATTACAACGACCCTAAACATTCTTCTAAACAAATTAGAGAACTTTTGGACCAATGAAAATCTGATGACGTCCTGGAAGTGATGACTTGGCCTCCACAATCACCCGACTTGAACCCCATCGAATTACTGTGGGATCATTTGGACAGAAGAAACTCTGAAGAAACTACTGGACAGAATGCCGATACTCTGTAAAGCGGTAATTAAAAACAAAGGAGGCATATAAATGAGAAAATCCTGGAAAATCATGAATATTTTCTGATTTTCTAGACTGTAAATAATGTGAAAATAAATAATAATTCATTAAAATAAAAAAATATCTGGGTTTTTGTTGTCTTGGGACTGAAATAACTAGTTGGACAAATACTTTCTGACGGTAGTGTGTATATAAATATATATATATATATATATATATATATATATATATATATATATATATATATATATATATATATATATATATATACATATATCTGAACTGGCATGACAAAGGAATGAACATAGATGGCGTACGACTCTACCACTTAAGGTTCGCAGATGACATTGCCGTTATTAGTAAAACAGCAGAGGAATTTCGAGTCATGTTGCAAAAACTCCATGAGGCTTCCTTAAAGGTTGGATTACAAATTAACGCAAATAAAACCAAAAAAAAAAATGAGTCTCCGAGTCATAGATGTGATTGTAGCCAACCAATTGCTAGAAAACGTGCCTTCGTACATACACTTAGGGCACAAGATCCAATTGGGAAAAGAGAACAAAGATGCGGTAATCTTCAAACGAACAAGTGTTGGATGGACAGCATTCGGTAAACTGGGACATATAACTCACTCACCAGTTATCCCAATAAATCTTACAAGGAAAGTCTTTAATAGTTGCATAATGTCTGTTCTCACTTATGGTCTAGAAACTACGACCCTAATTCGCAAGTCGGCTAACAAGCTCCAAATCACTTAAGAAGCAATGGAAAGAGCCATGTTTGGAATAAGCCTTAGAGACCGAATGAAAAACCAAGATATCCGAGAAAGAACAAAAGTATTGGATGGATGGGAAAAAATAGCACGGCTAAAGTGGCAATGGGCGGGCCACATTGTGAGACAAGGCCGGAATAGATGGACTAATAAATTGTTAACATGGAGACCAACAGAAGTGTGGGAAGACCACCAAAGCGATGGCAAGACGACATCCAGAGGATTGCAGGAATGAACTGGACACAAGCTGCAATGGATAGAAGAGCGTGGAAGATTTTGGAGGAGGCCTTCATTCAGGAGAGGATGAACACAGATTGGAAAAGAAAATGCCACGACTTCATAGGAGTACGAGCTGATTATTCCACGTGCCAACATTACGGCTCAAGACGACCGTGTTAAGGAAATGTAAAGGTAGAAGTGCGCCTTATCCGAGAATAACATATTGTTAAATGCTGAAAAGCATTCAAATATTTCATTAACGAATTTGACCTCCTGAGCAGTCTAAGTTGACTTTAATTTTTGCACTAGATATATCTTATAAGTTCGCAGATCTAAATCTTTACGAGGAATGCGTATAACTGAACTAAAGGTACGCACCTCTCGAGGGGATGCTCCACAGCACTAAATATTCAAGGACTGAGGTTACTTTTGTATCCCTACTTTGCGTCTTCTGCCCGTTGCATTAGCGCAACAAGTTGAACAAATTTAAATTTATTTTTTGCACAAATTGTATATTAACTTTTTATATCTTTAGAGTTAGTCGAACAAAAAGTTTTGTACTTAGAGGTTAAGTTACCTTTTGTGTACTCGACAGCACTTGAATACTTTTATTTTTTAAATTTATCCCACGCTTCGATAGAGATTCTACCCTTTTTAGCTTATCTATAAGCTTATGGTATAATATCTGTCCGGATGCCGAAACACAAGTATATTTCACGGCAGTTTGAAGACAACGCTCTAGGGCTACCTCGGACATTATTACGAGGAACCTACTCATAGACGACCAATGAAATGTTATGAGGGATATTATTGTGAAAGCTATAGAAAGTACACAACCACTGCCCTTAAGCAAATCGCGTAAACCATAATTAAGAAAGCACAATTTGAATATTATTAAAGAACAAAGAATGACTAATTAAGGCTTGACTACTCCAGAAGAGATCCCCATCTATAAAACATTATCAACTGAAATACAGTTAACATTTCGTTGAGGTAGAAATCAGTACTACAATGGCAAGTGCACTGAAATTTAAAGACATGCTAGCACCTTAAACACTAGTGAAGTCTTCCGAAAAATTTAGCTAGAATCAGACAATTTAAAATTTGGGTTGTAACAGATGAAAACTATTCACTGAGTTTAACGAAGTTCTTGAGAGAAGGCAACGATATTATACAGGGTGAGTCAATGATAGAGTAAAGTTCATTATCTCATTTGTTTCTGGAATGACGGAAAAATATTAAATACAATAGTTTTAGAGAATGTTAAAGTGCACAATTTAAAATTATTTTTGAGTATACAGGGTACTTCAAAAAAGTGTGGCCGATATAACATGTTTTTTTTTTAAATTTTTTAAAATTTTATAATTTTTTTATTAATAAAGTAATATACCAAAACCTAATAATTTTTCTAATATTTCATTTTTTTTTAAAAAAATATACTAGTTTTCAGTTTTGTAAAAAATTGCCAGTAGTGCCATCGTTTCTCAAGGTGGAATACTCATAATTGGTACGAGCATTCTATAGAGATGAAAAAAAGATATATGTAAAGAAATTTGAGTGTGAATTAAAAACAAGGGTAAAAATTGAAAAATACAAAATAAATCAAAAACTATTAGAAACAGGTAAATGACATACTTAATAAAAGTTGGAGAGTTTTGTAAAATCTATCAAAAAAATTAATAATATATAGGGTGTGTCACTTAAAAAATTTTAGATTATTCAATTAAAAATATTCAAAATGTATAAATTTATCTTGAACACTCTGTAACATCTAACTCAAATTTCTTTACATATTTTTTTTTTCATCTCTATAGAACGCTCGTACCAATTATAAGTATTCCACCTTCAGAAACAATGGTGCTACTCGCAATTTTTTACAAAACGGAAAACTAGTATTTTTTTTTAAAAAATTGAAATATTAGGAAAACTACTAGGTTTAGGTATATAACATTATTAATAAAAAAGTTATAAAATTTTACGCAGAATTTAAAAATTAATTAGAAAACGTACGACGTACCATTTAAAAAAACATATGTTATATTGGCCACACTTTTTGAAGTACCCTGTATACTCAAAAATAATTTTAAACTGTGCATCTTAACATTACCTAAAACTATTGTATTTAACATTTTTTCGTCATTCCCGAAACAAATGAGATGATGAACTTTATTCGTTGACTCACCCTGTACAGAGCTCTATACCGACAATAACGATATGTTTGCGATCCCTGACGAACACCTAGAGGAACCAGACATGAAGTCAAATGTGATGTTCAAAGATTAGCTGACAATAGGCCATCTGGGGTTGACTGGATAACTGCAGAAATAATAAAATATCTTTCTGAAAGTCATATTAATTATATAATAATTATTCAAGTTATACGCACACACGTATGGATAGGGAAACGGGCAATGGACTGGACAACATTCATCATTACCCCTCTTCATAAAAAAGGCTCACCCACTAATTCTAATAACTTTAGATCGCTTTCTCTTGTAGTGCAAAATTATGTTATAATTATATACTCACAATTGCAGCCCTTCATATCATACCAGTTGTCGCCTGAGCAGGCCGGTTTTGTGAAGCTTAGGGGTACTAGAGCACAAATATTGAATATACGCCAAATTATCGAAAAAGCAAGGGAATATTATGTATCACTATACCTCTGCATTATAGACTACTCCAAAGCCTTCGATGACATTAACTGGAGTAAATTATGGTGTATAACGTCCAATATGGGCGTACCACTTCATACAATTAACATCATCAAAAATCTGGTTTGGTGAAAATAGGTAACGTCTAGACGTCAAATAATGAAGGGTGTAAAACAGGGCTGCATACTCTTACCCATCCTTTTCAACATTTATAGTGAATTTATAATGAGAGATGTATTAGATCGATGGAAAGGAGGAATTAATACAGGTAGTCTTCGACTAGGTAACCTTCGATATGCAGATGCCTATTACTTGCAAGAAGTCGACAAGAGCTTTTGATTTTAATTGAAAGACTTCGGTGTACCAATGAAGAATACTGTCTATAAATAAATAATAGCAAGACGAAAATTCTGATAGCCGATAGAGAAAACGATAACTTCCCAAATGTACAACAAATTGATGAATATGAGGTGGTTAGCAGCTTCACATACTTGTTAGCTTTGATCAATAATACCGGCAATTGTGAAGGTGACAGGGACATCAGTCTCATCACGAAAATAAATTTAGTAAAGACACAAGTATTCTCCATATTCAGCATTTGAAATTTGGACTAAACGCACCGCTAATCGACGCCGTAGACACGTTTGAAATATGATTCTGTCGAAGGGTGCTGAGAATTCCGTGGACAGCTCATCGAACAAATGCTTCAGTACTTAATGAGATCAGACCGAAACAGAGACTGCTGATAATATGGAGAAACTGGAAGGAGGCGACGCGGAAGATCACCCAGCCACTGGATGGATACGATTGAGATGTTGTTTAGGTATCAACATGTAGCAAGCTACAAGACAAGCAGCCAACAGAAAACGTTGGTGTTCCACTATCAGAAGCGTCGCCAATAGACTAGAGGAGAGGGATCGTTTTGCGCCCTCAGTATCTACATCTCTTGGTTAGCCACAGACGCCATTATCGAAGCATTCATCCGAGTTTAGGTTTGTTTGCATATTTAAATGCCTCATGTAATTGAAAATCTGGCGAATTGTGAAATACGCTGAGACGTGAGAGTGGTCGAAATTCCTACGCAGAATAGTGAAGTCTACACCGAAAACGCTATGAACGATGAAATGATAAAAAATGGGTAAAGCATTTAAAAATGGCCATACAAACGTACACGATGAGCGATGAAGTGGGCGACCGTCAGCCATTAACGATGACCTGGTGTGAAAAGTTGATGAGAAAATCCAGAAAAAAGAGACGCGTTACGATTTCATAATTATCTAATGCGTTTTCGCTATAGTCCGCGCTACAACATCGACGATGATGCCAAAAGAGCCCTGCTGCAGTGGTTAGTAAACCAGGTGGCAGCTTTCTATGAGGATGGAATATAGATCTGGCCTTACGATACGCTAAGTTCCTTAATTCAGGTGGAAAATATGTTGAAAAGTAGATGAAGGTCTGGGCGTCTATGTAAAAAGAAAATTGTTAAAAAAATGTCCTTGTGTTTTTTAATATCAAAACGGTACTTACTTTAAAAACGAGCCTCGTACATCAACGACCATCGATTTGTAATGCAGACTCTTAAACCACTACGCCCACCGAGGCCGGCAATAGACTGACATTCACTGACTTAGATGTTTTGATCCCGTATGTATATTACACAGCAGTTTTAAATTAAAATTAAAAACCAACGATACTAGATCTTTCCGATTTTAGTGACATGCCACAGATAACAGGCGGATTAGTGGTCAGCCGACATCTTTTATCTGTCAAAATTGACATATTTTCCGAAAAAATTCGCCGAAAATGAACCTATTTATTAAAATTCCAAACATTTTTATAAAGAAACGTTTTTGTTAATTTTACATAAATGCTTTCCAACTTTTATTATTTATCACTTTTTTAATGGTATTTCTTAAACACATAAAACTTACTGACTTGTTTTACCGATAACCTCATCATGTTATAACTTTTTTAATCCGAATTGTTGCTTATAATGACTTTTTTGTCAACGTAAAGAAAAATGACGCCTAAATTCTGGTACATCTTACACAAAGTTGGTGTCATTTCAGAAACTGATCCTATAAAATCATTAAAAAACAGATTTCAGTAGTAAATTGATTTATAATAAAAATATCATTGCTCTGATGTAGATATGAAATGGAAATCAAGAGATGAATAAAGTTAATATTTCAATTTTATTCGGATTTAATATATATTGTCAAATTAAATATTTATTGTATATAATATTGACTGAAGATTTTGTCCATGGAAATTAAATAATAAAACATGTCTGTTCCTTTTACTTTCCTTGTTAAACGAAAGTACTGTATTTGTAAATAAAGTCACCATCCCAGATTTTGCATTTCTTCACGTTTACGTTACGACTATGTCTTGATCATCATTTGATTTGGTAGTATATTGAGTATTTCCTTAATATTTTGATCGAAATAGTATCATTTAAATCTAAAAAATGCATCTTGGTGTTTTAGTTTTAATAATGTCGGGTCGTTTGTTATATTCGAGTGTTCTAAAAAGCAACGTTTGTTTTTCATTCGAAAAGTGCAGTATTTAGTGTTTGTTATTGAAAGATAAGACTTCGAATGTAATAGCATATCATTAATTAGTTTAACCCGATAAGGTTTTTTATCAAAAAAAAATTTAGATTTGAACCTTTTTTTTGAGAAATACTCACAACTATGGCTGTAAGAAACAAATATTGTGGCAGGATGGTCTTAAATAGCAACAGTTTTTGTTTTTTTTACTATTAATATTATCGTATGTTGCAGCACAGGCAAAAAACAGAGAAATGCAAACATACAAAATATAAACGAACGAACAAACAATACACAGATATACCATAAATACGAGCAACAGACGTAAGCAATATACAGTCAGTCCAAAAAGTCTCCATACACCACCTGCTTTCTATACTATTTCCCGGTTATGTTTAACTAATTCATTGGAACTATGAGAAAACATGTTTAAATTAATACTTGAAACTTAACCAACGAGGATTAGTAATAAAAACAACCACGGAATATTTTATTTCGAAGTTATTATAAAAATGTAAACAAAATTAATGTCAAAAAAGTCTCCATACACTTAACAATTACCAATAATAGTTTAACGGGGTTTAACGGAAAATAACAACTTCGTTTAAACTAATATTTAGTGGGACCGTCGTTGGCCTCGATAATCTTCTGTAACCTTTTTGTCGTGCTTGCAACCAACTTTCTAGCACCTTCTGCTAACATGTTCTCCCATTCGTTCAATACACTGTTTTTTAATTCTTCCCTATTTGAAACATTATGTTTGCGAACGCGTCATTTAACTTCCTCCCATAAATGCTCGATGGGATTAACATCGGGTAATTGCGGAGGTGTATGAGCTGCTGTTGCATATTATGGATCATCCATTCTAGCACCAAGTTTGCGGTGATAATTTTTGGATACTTTCTCTTAAGTTGTCTCTTAACATGTTCAGATAAACGTGCAATGAATATGCATCCCCAAAGCAGAACACTGTCACCACCTTGTCTCACCGTAGAACAAATGTTTTTGATATCGAATGCGGAATTCTTCTTTCTCCAAACTTTAGTTCTGCCATCAGATCCAAAAAGGTTAATTTTAGTTTCATCGCTAAAGATTACTGATTCCCAAAATTCAGGAGGTTTAGTAATGTATTCCCTTGCAAAAGCTAACCGCTTTTTGCGATTAGCTTCTGAAATTAACGGCTTCTTCCTCGCTGTAAACCCCTTATGTGTAAACAATTTCTCACTGTTTTTGAACAAAGATTTTTCGAAAATAGTTCCCGTACTTCTTTTAATTTTGGTGCACTTTTCTTGGTGTCTATAATTATTTGTCTAACAATACTGGCCTCTTCACGTGAAGTCAGTTTCTTGGGACGACCGGAGCGTGGCCGAATTTTATAGGTAACCGTTGATTTATACTGGTTTGCAATGTACTGAACAGTAGCATGCGACTTTTTAACAATTTTTCCTATATTTTTGTACGATTTCCACAAATCAATTATGATGTTTCGAACTTGAAATGGAATTTCACAATTTCTCTCGCTCATTTTTTATAATACTTTGAAAATCCACTGCAAAATTAGTAGCAACAAGTGACAGATTATAAAGAATGGCCGAAAATTATTCATTTGTTTTCAGTTTAGCGAGCAATAGATAATTTGATAAAATGAGGCTGATTATAACGTGTTTTTTTCAATGCAGTTCTTGAGTGTATGGAGGCTTTTTTTACATTAATTTTTTTTACATTTTCATAACAATAAGGTAACTTCTGAATAAAATGTTCCGTAGTTGTTTTTAATACCAGTCCTCGTTGATTAAGTTTTAAATATTAATTTAACATGTTCTCTCATAGTTCCAGTTAATTAGTTAAACATTACAGAAAAATAGTATAGAAAGTAAGTAGTGTATGGAGACTTCTTGGACTGACTGTGTGTATAAATATAATTTTTTTTTTTTTTTTTTTTATGGGTCTAGCATACGTGCTGCAGGGAAGTCCCTAAAGCGCTCCAGGAGCGGCATGAGTGCGGAAAAAGCTATTCACGTTGTTCTTGAATCGCTGTAAATTGTACTCGGTGGGAAACACAGCACTGGGCAAATTATTCCAAAGGGATGACGTTCTCCATATAAAAGATTGCTTGAAAAGCGTTGTACGCGGAGTAACAAGCTGAACCTCATACGGATGCGAAGCACAAGCGCGACGTGTATTTCTAACATGCACCGCTTTGGGAGGAATTAAGCGGGCTACATCCTTCGAACACTTTCCATAAATATATAAAATAAAACCCAGTATAAGTAAAATAAGATAAACATTAATATAAAACACCAAAACCTAGCACTAAAGATCCATTCTTAATTCTAAGTAAAGTTTTCTTTTAAAGCAGGATCGCCGCATTCACTTACAATAGGAAGCGTTGGTTGCTCAGCCGCACCACGCATACACTGCGGAGAATTTTTAAAACCCCATCGATGCATAAGATAAGCGCACATACTCTGGCTCAGATTCGATTTAGAGAAGATCACACTTTTCATGGAAAATGGAAACCAGAAACTCGATCAGAGGGGCCACCGATCAAATAAGAGTTGAAAGATGGCATGCTGTTCCATTCTGTTCTCCATTCAGTCTTTAAATCGAAGTTCTCATCCACAAGTCTTCAGACTGTGTCACTAGGAGGTTTAGGAGATCAGAGTCTTCTTGGAGCTGGAGTCCCAATATCTGCGTGGATAGGTAAGAACTGGCGAGACGAATATTTTTTCCACTCGCTTCACGAGACCTCTTCGCGTCTTAGGTGTGGGGGGTATGTAGGAAAGGACTGGTAGCCAGCTGACATGTGTCGATCGAAAAATTCCGAATATGGTCCTCATCGTGTTATTCAACTGGACACCGATCCTCCTAGAATGTGTGCTGTTTAACCATATGAGTACACAATGTTCAGCTGGAGCATAAATTAAAGCTAGAGTCGCAGTTCTTAAGATTGAGGATCAACACAAAAAGTATGGATCCGGATCAAGTTGATTCTTGTTTCAAATTTTTATGCCAGATTAGAGAGACGTTTATGAAAAGAGTCCTGGTCACTAAGTATTTCGGATGGCTCTTGTGATTTACACTTTCGCCGCAGAAAACAACCTCCATAGTAGTATTTGCTGTTTTACTGTTAAGGTGAAAACAGTTTTCCGACAGATTAGGTCGTAGTCTCCACTTTATAAAATAGACTTCCAATAATGACAGATCGGGGTTAAGAGCAATTTCACATTGATGGATGTTCAGTCTCTGAAGTGCCAGGGCAAAATCGTAAGCATATTGAAATCATCTCGCTTGAGTTTTTGGTATATCGTGTATATAAAGATTAAAAAGGAGTAGCGACAACACAGAGCCTTGAAAATAGACCATTATTAAGTGTGCGCCACCTACTATCCCTTTCTCTCATATGCACCCGAAAACGACGATTGCTTAATATGTTAGCCATCAATGTATATATTTTCCTACACGGCACGATTCGAATTAGTTTGGATAATAATCCATTTCTCAATACATTGTCTTAGGCGGCGGTAACGCCAATAAACGTTGTTCCATTAGTTAGCTTTCTTTGGAAAATGTAAAAACTTGTTCACAGCACAATCTTTTTGCTCGGAACCTACCTAGTTCTCGTGTTACTTGAAAATGTAACTGCTATAAGGAAATAAGCTATATGGTGTTTATAAAAAAGATGAACATTTGGAAATAAAAGTAACCGGACCTCTACACAGGCTTGTTAAGGGCACAAAATTTTAAAAATGTTTATTTGAAACAAATTCTCAAGCAGTGAGCATGTGTTTAATTACTAACGCAACAGTGCGACTATGGCACGTCTCCAAAATCTTTCCATTAGTATATTAGTAGTTTTTATTTTTTTTATCTCCTGCCCTATTATTTAGTTAGAATTTTAACCAATTACCACATGCGTAACTAAAATAAAAAGGTAAAGCTACCATACGTATACTACGAAGATTAACGAATTAGTTTTCTATAATACTGGACCCGTACTTTTTCTTCTTGAGTATATTTACCAAAAACCACCGCTAAAATCTGACAAAAAATACATAAATATATTTACCATGATGGGCCACTTCGAGCTGCTGGTGAAGGAAACGCAGTTCTATGCGGAGGGGGGTAGTAGGACATTCTCGGTGCTGGGTTTCTGGGACGTTCACAGCTAGATCTCGAGAACTGAAAAGAACGATAATTTTTGCAAAATTCGAAAATAACCTGATTTTTGTGTAGAAAATTATATTTCGTGGTTGGTATATAATTTTAATAATTAACTGGTATCAGATCAATTAAATATTTTACCTTATTTATCAGAAACAGCAAAATACTTTATTTAGTTGCGACTTTGGTAAAGAAACTATTTACTAATGATGATAATATACCCTAACTACTTTTGATCCAAAACTAAAATTTTATTTTAACATATGGTATCCACATTTCCCTCGAAAAATTGTGTAACTTTTATTACAGTTAGTAACGACACAAACGACATAGTATAAAAAGATTTGAGATACAATTTTTAACGGCTACAACTAAGGTAAAAGAACCGGTCAAGGGCAAGTTGGACTTGCGCAATTGTGTTCCGTACCGTGATTGCCTTTCAAATAAAAGTTTTTGTTACGGAGGTATTATATGATCAGTGACTTCACAAAACACCCCTCAAATGAGTTTTCAATAAGACAAAATGTTCCTGACATGTATATATCTTAAGATCCAATATGTATTTTCACGTTTTCGCTTACTCAATAATGTATAATACTGGCTTAGCTACCTAATAGCCAATTAAATCAATCTAGCTAAATCTAGGTTCTCTACCACTACCTCCTAAATATTTGTTTAATTATACACAAATAAAATAAAACTATATCTCGGTACTCCGTTACAGTAAAGTATATTACAAAAACCTCCACCATACGTCAAGAACATAGTTTTCATAGTTTTTTTATACCAGATAAATTATCAAATGTAATGCACTCGTGATAATTTTCGCTCAATGTTCATTTAATGTACATAATTTTTTCAAAAATCAAAAAATCGAGTTTTAGCAATTTCTTTAAAATAATACAAAGGAAAGTGTGCGCCAGTATTACATCATATATATTTTTGAACTCGTGTTCTCACAAGGTTTCATTTGACACCCGACTCGATAACCTGGTCAAAATACTTTTTTTCCACTTCCGATTTCACGCTCCAAAACTAACCCCTTAAGTCAAAATTTAACTTCCAAAACTACACGGCTCTGATTGATCCATCAATTCCTATATTTATGCCAAATTGCAACTTTCTATGTCAGTTTCGGAGAAATTCAGATATGACAGACAGACGGACACCGAAGTGATTTCTCATAAGGGTCCCGTACGTAATACTAAAAATTATGTAAAATACTCAGTAGAAAACAGAAAATAAAGACAATCTTCACACACAATTTTCAACTTTACTATTTATTCTTAAGTCCACAAAATGGTAAAATTTATAGCTATCGAAGCCTAGCAAAAAATCGCACATGGCTTTAAATTGAACACGTTAAACTAAACTAATAGGCACCCACTAGATAGGCTGCACAAGCATAATAGTTTTCGATTAATACTTATTAAACTTAATGAGATATACATAATAGTAAATGTTTGTTATGTATAATTGGTTGAAACAATGTTAAATGTAACATTAAAAATTATTATTTTGTTAGCTTTTATTTGAAAATTAAACTTTTTTTGGGAATTTTAACAACAATTACTTTTATTAAAAATTTGCAATCAGACATCTAACAAAGTTGACCGTCTACTTCGGCTCTCTAACCTATAATTACTAGTGCGTACCAAAATATCTTTGCTACATAAACCTTATTACGATTTTATAAGCACATTTTAGTAATATATGGCCATATATGTCACATAAAATAAAGTTAATAGTTTGGTGATTTGAGACATGTCAACAACAGTAACTTAAGTATAATTTAATCTACCTAATGTAAACAAGCCACTCATCGTTCGGCCTACCCTACTTCTAAATTCTTTTCAACCAGGTCCGGAACGGGAGTTTTTCCATAGAGAAAATGCTGAAAGCTAACAATTTATTATGTTAAGGATGTTTAGGAGGCACAAATGGAGACCAAAGTGTGTGATATTTTATTTTAATTTAATTAATATCTTTGTTATTCTGGTATTAAAGTAAACAAACTTATAGTCATAATTCTATTTTTTTATGTAATTTTACTACACAAATATGATTTTTTTTTTATTTTTAATTAAGTTTAATTTAAAATTTTTGATATTTTTAATTATTACTGAAAAACTTTTGGCAGTAAAAATGCCTTGAATCCAACTCCAAATAATAAAATACATTATTTTTTTATAAATAAGATAAATGATAAAAAAGTATCTCAAGGTACTTTACGAAAAAATTAGAATAAAAATATATACCCTAATAACGATAAATTTTATTTTTTTAAAAATTAATTAAATAAAATAAGTCCCGTTTTTATGTAATGAAACGTGACAACACTGTAACTTGTTAATAGTTGGTAGTTGTTCCTTTCCTGCATCTTTACAAATTAAACCATGCGTACGTGCATTGCGCATTGATCTTAGTGTTTATAATATTGATACCGTTTGAAGTTTTATTACGTGTGTTTATTTTTCATTGAATATCATGCCGAAAACCACAAGTTACCGATGAAAAGGGAAAATAGTGACTGAGAAAGTTTATTTAAAAACACTAGAACAACAATTCGGCTTGAAACGAAGAAAATTTTGACAGCTTATCCTTAGAGGGAAATACTGTAAGTTTGTCAATCCGACAATAATTAGAAAGAGCTGGAATTAAAATCGACATTTTACAGAGTAAGCTCGACAATATAGGTGATGAAAGTCTGGAAGTCTTACAGAAAAAATTAAAAATAAAGAATTACAGTCACTGCAAAAAGCCAGTATTAAAAAATTGTAGGCTGGTTTAGTTAGTTATTTTTAATTAAAAAAAAATATTTTCTAAAACGACTTATTTTTATTTTAATCTTTTAACATTTTTTATAATTAATTAATATTACTTTAATGTGGAATTTTTAAAGACTACGAGGCTGGTTTGAAAAGTCCGTGCAAAAATAAAAACTACTTATGTGTTTGGGGTAAATCTTTTTTATTTTTCGACATAGTCTCCTTTTAGGCTTATACACTTCGTCCAACGATGTTCTAGTTTGTTGATCCCTTCCGAATAATAGGATTTGTCCAAGTCTGCAAAATATCCATTAGTGTCTGCAATCACCTCCTCGTTTGAATAAAATCTTTGTCCCGCCAGCCATTTCTTCAAATTGGGGAACAAATAGTAGTCCGAGGGAGCCAAGTCTGGAGAATAGGGGGGATGTGAAACGAGTTGGAATCCTATTTCCATTAATTTTGCGACCACAACTGCTGAGGTGTAATAGTTTTACCCTTTTCCAGATAGTCGATGAGGATTATCCCTTACGAATCCCAAAAAACAGTCGCCATAACCTTTCCGGCCGAAGGAACGGTCTTCGCCTTTTTTGGTGCAGATACCCCTTGGTAACCCATTGTTTAGATTGTTGTCTGGTCTCAGGAGTATAGTAATGTATCCATGTTTCATCCACAGTGACGAAACGACGCTTAAAGTCCTCCGGATTCTTCTGGAACAGCTGCAAACCATCCTTGCAACACTTCACACGATTCCGTTTTTGGTCAAGCGTGAGCAATCGCGGCACCCATCTTGCGGATAGCTTTCTCATGTCCAAATGTTTATGCAAAATATTATGTACCCGTTCAGTCGAGATGTCCACAGCACTAGCAATCTCACGCACCTTAACTCTTCTGTCATCCATCACCATATCATGGATTTGATCAATGATTTCTGGAGTCGTAACCTCCACAGGCCGTCCAGAACGTTCAGCGTCACTTGTGCCCATATGGCCAGTCCGAAAATTTTGAAACCACTTATAAACTGTTCTAATCGAAGGTGCAGAGTCACCATAATGTTTATCAAGCTTCTCTTTAGTCTCCTGAGGCGTTTTGCCTTTCATAAAGTAATGTTTAATTACCACACGAAATTCTTTTTCGTCCATTTCTTGAAAATCACTCGACTTCCTTGATTCACACGAATGCCAAACACAAAGAAATAGACCAATATGGCTGAAACTTGGTGTGCGTTCATTCAAGAGATGCTACTAACTAAACATGACCTTGATACGCGCCGGTGGTGCCATCTCTCGGACTTTGCACGGTCTTTTCAAACCAGCCTCGTATGTTGCCAGAAGTGTTGCAAATTGTATTTTAATATATTGCTTGTATATCATTAGTTTATGATTTTATAATAAATAAATTTAATAATTACTACAATTCAATGTCATTTCATTGATATTTAAATTTTACGCGGAACATATAAAAAAATTCAAATAACTGGAGCAGCTGTTTACGATGTTGCCGCGCTTTCACTGCAATAACAGTTCTATAAAAATCTAAATCTCATTGATTTTTTATTTATTAACAATTTTGTAAGTACTTAATATTATTAATTCATTTGCTTTTTGAATACTTAATCTACTACTTTACAAATCTGTTACCGATTTCTACTATTTTTTCGATACTATTTTTCTACTTAAAACATATGTTTTTTATTGAATTACGAGTAAATTTGAAAAGTTTAGTAAAACGATTCCAAATTTTTGAGGGATTTCAAGAAACTTGTGAAAATAATTTATAATTTTTTATCAAATACTAGCTATTTTGAATATATCTCCCAAACATCCTTAACTAGAAAATACGGTTGTTTTAAGAAAACATATTTTAATGTAAAGATTATGTTACTTTAAAAAGAAATGAACATTTAGCAACATTGTTATAAATTAAATTAGAGCCGCCCGAAACGGGCGGCAAACGAAATTTGAACAAAAACTTTTAAAATGACCGAAATGAGGAACAAAAAGTGGTGGATGTTTCTTTACTCGGTCCAAGGAATCAATCATTTAAATATAATAAATGATTTTCAAAACACCCTGTAGATACGTCCTCGGCAGTAACGCTTTCATCATTTTAGACATTTTTTTAATACTGTGATAGTTATAAAAAATACGAAAAAACTAAATGTCTAAAAGATATAGAGAGTGGCGTTAAACACGTATAACAACTTATTTTTATGGCAAAAAAGATAATTTTTAATTATAATAAAATTTCAATAACGCAAGGATTTTTACTTGCTATATTTGCAAGGATTTTTACTTGCTATATCAAACTTGTTCTTAGCAGGTTATAAATTAAACAGACTTATCATTTTAAATATACTAAGACAATAAAAAAAGTGACAAATAGTGATTCTTGGGATTAGACCGTATTAAATTGAAGTGGCCTTCCGACGTTTCGCCTACGATTGCAAGAAATATCTTCCGGGATCTTTACACATCGAGATTAGAACGCTGAAGGAACTCGACTAAGCACACATCAAATATTTATACTTGTTAGGGGTTCATCGACGCGCGACCCAGCCTATTGATCTTATCCACGTGTGATGCAGACTGTAACCTAAGTCTGTTGTTAGGATTGACTCCCTAAACTTTCATTTATATAAATTAAAAACAGAAACAACTTTGGTTTGTCTTACATTGATGATATGACCTGTGAAGTATTGATGTTCAGACTCCACAGGTCATGCCATTACTGTAAGAGAAACCTAAGTTGTTGTTTCTGTTTTTAATTTCTATAAACGAAAGTTTAAGGAATCAATCGGAAGTTACGACATTAATAGTGACCCAGTTTATTGATCTTACCCACGTGTGATGCAGACTGTAACCTAAGTCTGTTGTTAGGGTGGTTGTAAATTTCGATTGATTCCCTAAATTTTAATTTATATAAATTATAAACAGAAGCAACTCTGGCTTGTCTTACATTGATGGTATGACCTGTGAAGTATTGATGTTCAGACTCCACAGGTCAAACAATCACTGTAAGAGAAACTTAAGTTGTTGTTTCTGTTTTTAATTTCTATAAACGAAAGTTTAAGGAATCAATCGGAAGTTACGACATTAATAGTGACCCAGTCTATTGATCTTACCCACATGTGATGCAGACTGTAACCTAAGTCTGTTGTTAGGGTGGTTGTAAATTTCGATTGATTCCCTAAATTTTCATTTATATAAATTAGAAACAGAAGCAACTTTGGTTTGTCTTACATTGATGATATGACCTGTGAAGTATAGATGTTCAGACTCCACAGGTCATGCCATTACTGTAAGAGAAACCTAAGTTGTTGTTTCTGTTTTTAATTTCTATAAACGAAAGTTTAAGGAATCAATCGGATGTTACATTAATAGTGACCCAGTCTATTGATCAGACTGTAACCTAAGTCTGTTGTTAGGGTGGTTGTAAATTTCGATTGATTCCCTAAATTTTCATTTATATAAATTAGAAACAGAAGCAACTTTGGTTTGTTTTACATTGATGGTATGACCTGTGAAGTATTGATGAACTTAAGGTGTTGTTTCTGTTTTTAATTTCTATAAACGAAAGTTTTGGGAATCAATCGGAAGTTACGACATTAATAGAGACTCAAGTTACGGTCTGCATCATACTTGAAAAACGATCGTCACACTGGGCCACGGTTCGATGAAATAAATGTCAGTATCAGGTCAGTCAATAAGTTTTAAAAGCGACAGCTATGGAGCATCACTTGAACCAAATATTGAATACCATTTTGAAGCTTCATCTCTAATATGAACACATCCTAAATTTCAAGTCAATCTGTCAAGTCATTCATTGTTTATCACCTCGTTAAAGTAGACGTGTTTGAGTATTTTTTAAAAATGGAAAAAATCGAATATCGTGCAGTGATGAAATTCTTTCTTTTGGAAGGCTTATCGGCAACTGAAATCCATGTAAAGCTAGTGAAACTATTAAAGGAGTCTGCTCCTTCATTTTCAACTGTTCATAGACGGATTCTAGAGTTTAAACGTGGTCGTACAAGCGTCAATGATGATCGACGTTTAGGACGTCCAAAAAGAAACTGTTGTGCAAGTACAAGATATGAAAATAGAAGGCTATAGGCATCTCACATGGATCAGTACACAAGATCTTAACTAATGTTTTGGGTATGAGAAAGCTATTCACAAGATGCATTTGCTAACATCGGAACAAAAACGCACACAGAATAAAACTGATTTTGTGCGTCTATTTGTAACTATGGGTTTACCAGTATGATTCTGAACTGCGACAATAAACCGCACAGTGAACTAAGCTCGGTTGTTCAGCTCCAAAACAACCAAAGTGGTCAAAGTCGTCCAAAAAAATTATGGATTTTCTGGGATGCAAAAAGAATGTTAATCGATTACCTTCAAACCGGTAAAACAACCAAAAGAGAGTATTATTGCAACCTTTTGGACCAGTTGGATGAGAAAATTCGTGAAAAAAGGCCCGATTTCCAGAAAAAAAAGTCGTCGTTATCACGACAATGTATCTGCTCACAGAGGTGCTTTGGCAACGGCAAAGCTGGTCGAATTAAAGTACAAATTGTTGGAACATCCACTCTATTTGCCAGATTGGGCTCCGTCTGACGTCCGTCTGTTCCTAAACCTCAAAATATTTCTACGTGGGAAACGTTTTTCACCAAATGATGAGGTGATAGCAACCGTAGATGGGTATTTCGAAGGTCTTCCCGAAAACCACTTCAGAGATGGGGTAAATGAATTGGAAAATCGCTGGAAAAAATTATTGATGGAGATTATACTGAAGAATAAATGTATTTCGACTTATTAATTCTTGTTTTATTTCCGCTTTCAAAACTTATAGACTGACCTATACATGATTTGAGCTTCCTCAAGCTCATTCAATGTACTTATTTCGAGCCCTGCAGATGCATCGTGCAATCGCAGAAGACACGTCGTTAACTCACTCCAATTTAATACCATCTAACTCCGAGAAAAATCATCTCATTTAACCAACAACGTGAAAGTTTCCGTTCCGTTGGGTTTCTTAAAGTTATATAATAAAATTAATTGGCGTTTAGTTAGGCACTGTCAGTTAGACATTGCATCACGTAATAAATTTAAGTAACATTCTTCGGTAGGCCTTATCAATTAACCGAGGAGTATTTGCTGTAGTGATCCACATCTGTGGGGATTTCTCATGATGTGTCCTAAATACTCCAATTTGCCTACTTTGTTCATGCCACGTAAGACATCCTCGTTGGTAATATAGTCAGTATAAGCTTCTGGCGCTGACGGAATACCTGCCATAGTTCTCAAAAACTGTGCAAGGGAACTAACACCAGTTTTCTGTAGACTTTTCAACCTATCCTACAGAAAGGGAATATTTCCGTCCTGTTGGAAATGTGCCACGATTCAGCCGATACCTAAAAAAGGCAAGAAGACCTTGCCAAATAACTACCGACCAGTCGCACTGCTTTCAATAATATCGAAAGTCATGAAAAAGATTATCAATCAGCATCTTCTAAAATATCTTGAACGATTCAATATTATTAACGATCACCAATATGGCTTTCGTAAACATAGATCAACAGGAGATCTTCTCACTTATGTAACACATGTTTGGAGCAACGCGGAGAATCTCGAGCGGTTGCTCTTGACATATCCAAGGCATTCGACCGTGTTTGGCACGATGGACTGTTGGCTAAGCTACGCTCTTGTGGTATGTCTGAAAAGTTCTTTACGAGTGGCGGTCGACGGATTGCTTTCTAACACCTTCACAATCAACGCCGGGGTTCCCCAAGGCTCCATACTGTCTCCTACTCTCTTTCTCATTTACATTAACGATCTGCTGGAAACGACCGGGAATCCAATCTACAGCTTTGCAGACGTTAGTACGCTTATCTCTTCATTCACTTTGAACGCTCGGATATCGGCTGCTCAAGCGAATATCCGCAGACAGCAGGAGGTCGTTCAACTTTACAAAAACCTGGGAGAAATTCTATCTTGGGGGGGACAGTAACCAAGTGGAATTTAACGCTACAAAAACCCAGGCGGCAGTTTTTTCTAAAAAAGTTAACGTTGCTGAACCCGACACAGTTATGTCGGAGCACTCCATTCCCCTAGCATAGTCGCTTAATTTGTTGGGTGTTAGCTTGGGAGCAAATATGTCCTGACATGAACATGTTGCAGGCATAGCAAGGAGAGCTTCTCAAAAGTTAGGAATATTATTTCGAACCAGAAAGCTTTACCCTCCACAACAACTGTTAATTCTTTACAAAGCTCAAATTCGACCAACTATGGAATACTGCTCCCATGTTTGGGGCTCCGCTCCCAAACATACACTGCATTTATTGGATTCCGTTCAGAGAAGAGCTGTTCTTCTGATTGGAGACCCGGAACTGACCGGCGGCCTTGATTCGCTGGAACACCCAAGAACGGTTGGCGACTTGAGTCTGTTCTACAAGTATTTTCATGGAAAGTGTTCGAAGGATCTAGCCCGCTTAATTCCTCCCAAAGCGGTGCATGTGAGAAATACGCGTCGCGCTGGTGCTTCACATCCGTATGAGGTTCAGCTTGTTAGTCCGCGTACAACGCTTTCCAAGCAGTCTTTTATATGGAAAACACCATCCCTTTGGAATAATTTGCCCAGCGCTGTATTTCCCACTGAGTATAATTTACAGCGATTCAAGAACAACGTGAATCGATTTTTCCGCACACATGCCGCTCCTGGAGCGCTTTAGGGACTTCCCTGCAGCTCGTGTGCTAGATCAAAAAAAAAAAGAAATTTTCAAAATTCTGCGATATAGCCGTAATTCAAATGCCTCAAGCTTCTTAGAAGTGGCTTCAGTCAGCATCCAAGATTCCACACCATAAAGCAGGACACTGAAGACATAACATCTTAAGAGTCTCATTTTCGTGCTCAATTTTATTGCTGAGCTTTTGAAAAGTGATGTCATTTTGAGGAACACTGCTCTAGCTTTTTCGATATGCAACGAATTTCCTGCGAATGACCCCACTGTTCGTCTATCATGATACCTAGATATGAATGTTGTGGAGTTCTTTGTATTTGTTGACGTTTAACCATCAACAAGGTAGCAGGATCCGGAGACTTGCTGATTACCATGTACTTTGTTTTGCTGATATTAAGTTAGAGGCCGTATCGATTACTGACTTCGTTTATTTTTGTCATAAGATGTTGTAGATCCTTTAAGTTATCAGCCATAACCGCGGTATCGTCAGCACAACGAATGTTATTTATTCGCTCCCCATTAAGCAGTATTCCTTCATCAGCCTCTTCCAGTGCCTCTCTGAAGATTTTCTCAAAGTATATATTAAATAATAGTGGAGACAAAACACAACCCTGCCTAACTCCACGCTTAATCGATATTGCTTCTGAGCGTTGAACTCTATCAAAAGCCTTTTGGTAGTCGATCAGGCACAAATATACGTCACAATTGACGTCTCCACATCGCTGAATCAAAACCTGCATAGAAAACAAGGCCTCTCTGGTTCCCATTGCATCACGAAAACCGAATTGTGTAGCTGACATGTTTTCTTCACACAACTTGTATATTCTTCTGTGAATGACTTCCAGAAATGCTTTTAAAAGATGGCTTATGAGGCTAATTGTTTGATATTCTCCGCATTTTTTAACGTCTGCATTTTTTGGGATCGTTATAAACTCAGGCATTAACCAACTTTCTAGGATTCTGCCTAAATCATAGATTTTATTGTAGGTCACCTTAAGCCACTTAATCCCATCCTCGTCTAGGAGCTTAAGAAACTTCCCATGGAATTAATCGGGACGGTGGCTTTTCCATTTTTTAGTTGATTTATTGAAATGCGCACTTCAACGGTGGTAATACTGGGCTCAAAACAAGTTTATTGAGCATTGCGGCTGATCTGGTCTTACATGAGAAAATAACTCTGTAATATAGTCTTGCCATATCTTCAGTTTCTATTCTTTATCGATAGCAACGTTTCCTTGATGATCTATTAAACGCCCATTTGATTTCGTTCTCCGTTCACCAGTTAAGTCTTTGATTTTTCGATAGATATTAAAGCTATCATACTTTCCCTGCAACTCCTCTGTCTCTTTACGTCTTTCACCATTCCACCTATCTTTAGCCGTTCGAATTTCTTTCTATATTTGTGTGTGTAGTCTGCTATATTAATTAGTTAGCTTTTCAAAACATTGAGTCATGTCACAAAATTTAATTTAGTTTTTTAATAGGCCTTGTCGCTAAGCTGGTTTCTCAAAACTTTTTAATATGATTTGTCTATTTAACAGGTTTTTTTTGAAATGCTTAGTCCCGTAATAAATTTAATTGTTATAAGTCTCCTGCAACAGTTAATAGCATCATGAGTTTAGATGACTCCTTATCCAGAAGCCCATATCTCAGAACGTTGAATAATGGAACACCATTTAAATTGACGTTAAGGGTTAAGTTAAATAAATAATGATTAAAATAGTTTGGAAAAAACCAACAATGAGTACTCAGATCAGATTACATTCATTAGGTGCTCTCGCTGTTATGATTAACAGTACCTTAACTTCATTTTCCTAATACATTTCGATACAGTAACTAAAATGGATAAATAAATAACGGGCTAAAAAAAAAAGAAGTGAATGAGTTCTGAATGATATATTTAATAAAAAACGGTCAGTATTCTGACCACTAGAACGTCGTCTTATTTCCTCATTCTCTATTCTTTTCCGTCTACAAACCTAGTTGCTCTTCGAAGGTAGACAAAAGTTTTCTAGCCATATTTTTGTTGATCTGCCAGACTTCACTTCCCTAAGCTAAATTATTTTTCACAATGGTATCATATATTCTTAATTTTGTCTTCTTTGAGATATTATTTTGCTCTAGGATTGAGTTAAGCATTCCGATTATCTTTTTTGCACTACTTACTCTGCTTTGGATTGTTTCAACATGCCTACCGTCCTGTGCCACGTTAACGCCCATGTATATATATTCATCGCATGGTTTTATCGCGCTGCCTCCCTCTATATCTAATTCTCCAGCTACACACAGATGTTCTGTTTTTGCAGGCTAATTGCTAGTCCCCACTTCTGTTATTCTTGGAACAGCTTTTTTACCATAAATTTCAAGTCTTCATGATCTCGTGCTATGACGACCTAGTCAACTGCGTAGTAAAGTGTGAATAAATAACATCTCATTGTTAAGGGGTATTTCTATGGATTTACAACATTTTTCCAGTACTTAACTACGGTATCTAAATAAATACTGAAGAGTAAGAGGGACATGCAGCATCCTTATATTATAACCTTTGTAATTTTAAAGGTATGACTGCGGTTTTTACTTAACTTTACTTAAGATTCCTCCTTTATATAAGTCTTGTATAGGTTTTACTAGAGTAATATTGATGTTGGTTTGCTGCAGTACTTCAGGTAATCTATTAATTGGTACTGTATCGTACGCCTTTGCCAAATCAATAAAAACTGTGTTTCTTTATTAACTGATATTCTTTTTTAAGTAGTTGGGTAATACAGAAGATTCTGATTGATAATTATTTTAGTACCAGCTCATTCAATATTTTTCCATGCACATAGCTAACTGAGCAGATTACAGACAAACCTCTATAGTTTAAACATTCAGTCTTTGCTCTTTTCTTATGTAGTGGGTTAATGCTTGCTACTTTCCATTCCGATGGCACAGCTTCCCCATTCAAGCATCTTTCCATAAGTACTCTTATCTTAACATTAATTTATGTGAACCATATTTAATTAATTCAACAGGAATTTCACCCGGACCTGGTGCTTTTTTCTTTTTAGGTTTTTTATGGCTGCTTTAAGAATGTCTTCTTCTAATAGATTTTGAAAGGAAAAAAAAATTTTGCACAAAAACTTAATTTACTTTTTAACATAATCTCCTTTTATGTCTATACATTTGGTCCAACGACTCTCTAACTTTTTTAAACCTTCCAAAAAATATGATTTTTTAAACTCATCAAAATACGCATTTGTTTCATCGATGATCTCCTCGTTTGATGCGAACCCACACAGCCAATTTTTCAGATTTGGAAAGAGGCAGAAGTCATAGGGAGCCAATATTTAGAGAATAAAATGAATGAGGAAGCATTTCTTACTTACACTCCACAATTTTGGCCATGGCAATGGCAGCCGTGTGAGCTGATGCGTTATCATGATGGAAAAGAATTTTTTTCTTTGGCAAATGGGGTTGCTCTTTCATCAATGCAACGTGAAATCGATCAAATAATGAAGCATAATATTGTCCTTTTTCCATGTAGTGGATGAAGATTATACCACGGAAATTCCAGAAAACTGTGCCCATGACCCTTCCAGCCAACCGAACCGTGTTTGCTTCTTTCGGAGTATTTTCACCAGGAGCAATCCATTGTTTCGACTGCTCTTTATTTCCTGGAGTATAACAATGGATCCACGTTTCATCTGCGGTAACATATCTCCGCAAAAATTCACCTGGATTGCGCTTGAACATGTCCAAACACTGCTTCGAAATCATTAATGAGCAAACGCGGCACCCACCTTGCTGATAGTTTCATCATGCCTAAATTTCCAGGCAAGATATTAAAAAATGTTCACCATATTGACTACCTCGCGTAGACGATCATTTAATACGATATTATGGATTTTATTGACCATTTCTTCGTTTATAACCTCATTTGGATGTCCCGGGCGAGCAGCATCACTCGTGCTTGTACGTACGAAATTCAGTGAACCCCTTGTGCACTATTCCATGGGACGGAGCAGAGTCTCCATAATACTTTTTTAACCTTTCTTCAGTTTCCTTAATGGTTTTTCCAAGCAAAAAATAATGTTTTATTAGAACACGAAATTCACTTTTTCCATTTTACTTCACTTTAAAATGCTTCACTCACTTTAAAACGCTGGAAAAAATTTTCTATTCGACACGTATACTTGAAACTTGGTGTGTAACCTTAAATAAAGTTGTAAAAATAACAACAATAAAAGGCGGCAGCGATTGAGCGCTATCTCTTATGAAAGTCACTGATTTATCAAACATACCTCGTATTTAGAAAATATTCCGTACAGTGACGGCTATTATGTGAAACGTACTTATGTTTGTGAAAAAAGTTTTGGTACAGACGATAAAAAAAGTGTAGATAACTGTCCTGTCACTTAACTGGGAAGTATATAGAAGCCAATCATGAAAGTTGTAAAGTCAATTTTAATGACGTCAATGAGGTTTTGGGTATTTCTCATAATCTTCAATCAATCAAATGCATGTACCTATAATGTTTTTTATTATTATGGGCTGAAACGATTACGCTCGAAAATATCAAACTAGTCACTAGCCATAGCGAAGAGGTTAACGTATCTGCCTTCTACGCCGGAGACCCGAGTTCGATTCTCGGCTCGGGAAATAATAAATTTAAAAAAAAACACTACAACGTGACGGTTGCCCCTTTCGGCAAGACAATTGCAAACCACCCATAGTATTATTGCTAGTAAAGCCCTCTCACTTTGGCCGTTCCGAACCAGCATTAAACTGTAGGTGTCTTTTATCTGTGGAATATTTAAAAAAAAAGGCACGAACCATAGGCAAAGGCGAGAGAGTCGCCTACGTCCATATGAGATATGGCACTTTAAAAAGAAGAAGTCACTTCTACTGAAAATTACAATTTTAAGTAGATGCGAACTTAATCCTAAAACTCCTTGAACCATTTTATACTATTCTAGAACTTCCGGACTGGGAAACAGGTTTGTTGGAACGCTAATATAGAAATGTGTAAAACTCAATATAATTACGAACTTACATGTCGTGTTGGAACAAATCTACTGTATCATAATACAAACTTATCTGTTAAATGTTGACATTTAAAATTACAAAAGGTAAAGATACTGGTCACTCAATTCCAAGAATGACCACAAATTCTTGGTATGTTTCTAGTGCGAGTACCTGCAAGTAGCCGATCATTAGTCAGCCCAGTGCAAAGTTCTGTACTCGGACTAACACTAAAATATCGTTGAAACGAGGGACAAATCAAAAGTAGGACATAACATTTAGTATAACGAATAACGAATCAAAATAATAGTTTTCTAGAAGAAAGTTTCATGTAGTCTCTCAATGAAGAATAAGTACAATAAAAGTAAAAAATAATTTAAAAAATCGGTACAATGCTCTATATTTTTTGATATCTTATTAAATATCGGTCAAGTGCAAGTTGGACTTGCGCAATTAGTCTTCCGTAACGTGATTGCCTTTAAAATAAAAATTTAAAAAGATAAAAAAAAGGAGGAAAAAATCGGGTGTGACAGACGGACAGACACCGAAGTGATCCCATAAGTGTAAGTATGGAACACTAAAAGAAACTGATGCCGAAAATGATGTAAATTTTCATATCATGATATTGGAAACTAAGTTTTTATATTCCGTATATATAGTCGTATTTCCAGCCCAATAACTTAACATTTAAATAGGGTAAACGAGGATACAAAATAAAATACATTAAGAACTAAGAAAAAAACAATTTTTGTTCATCATAATATAATCCAATATTAGGTATGGTACCTACAGACATTAACATAATATTTGCTGCGGATAGTGTAAAAGATGTTGCTGCAGCTTAGAGTAGAAATTACTAAAGAACGTCATAAAGCAAAATAGATGACGAGTATCCTCTTCTCATCTTAAATGAACACAAATAGAATTTACGTTTATCGGTGCTGTGGGATCACAATATTCAAAAATATATGATCTGGCCTTGCAACTAGCTCAGCATTTCGTCGCATTTGTGTTTGTCTAGAAGCAGCTGTAGACATTTTGTACATCTACATATAGCTATTGGAATGTTTCATATGGGAAGTAATCCTAGAGAAGAGCAATGAATACAATTTCGAGCCATACATAGCCTTAATAGACTATGAGAAGGCCTTCAATCATCAATGACTTGAATAACTGTAGAACTGATTCTAGATACACTACTCTAATCAAAGATATATATAAAAATGCAAAGATGTACATAAAATCTAGTACAGAACAAATACCTATAGGAAGAGGTGGAAGACAGGGAGATACAATCTCTCTCAAGCTATTTATTACAGTTTGAGAAAACGTATTGGGCAAAGAAGGGCCCAAGGATAGATGGTGTTTATCTAAGTCGTTTAAGGTTCGCCGACGATATTGTAGGCATCAGAAATAATCCACATAAGTTACAAGAAATGATAAATGGGTTAAATAAAATAAGAAAAAAATATAAGATGAATAAAAGTAAGACAAAAATATGAACCAATACTAATAACAACATAGTTACAAATTTAGAAGGAATAGCTCCCGAGATTTGATAAATATGTGTATCTGGAACAAAAAATTACTAAGACGGAAGACAGTGTCTCGAATTAAATTTCACGAAAAATCAGGTTAGGAGGGTGCGCATTCAGAAAATTAAGTTATGTATTCAAAGATAAAGCCATCCCGAATAAGTTAAAGGCCAAAGTTTACGATCAGTGCATCATCCTACCCGTGAACACATATGGCGTTGAAACTGAATAAAGCCTATATGCAAAAACTAGCTCGGACCCAGAGAGCACAAGAAAGATAGATAGTTGGATTAAAACTTAAAGATAGGAAAAGAAACAAGTGGATACGTGAATAAACGAAAGAAAAGGATATTATAGAGCATATAGCAGAAATAAAGTGGCAATGGCCTGGACATGTAGCACGCACGACTTATGCTCGATACATCAAACGAGCAATAGAATGGGGACCACGAGAACAGAAAAGTGGCGTAGGACGTTCTAAAACAGCTCAAATGGACTGAGAGAGAAATTCAGAGGAAAGGCCTAAATCCAGCATTGGAAAGAACTAGGCATATAGTGATAGTGACATGTAGCTATCGCTTTTATACTTCTGAACACAAATCTGGTCTTTATTTTTGAAAAAAGCATGTGTTACAAGTACTACATGATAACCCAATAGGAAACAAGTAGACCTACGATAAGTTGATTATATCAAATACTAAAGTATATCGGCAAAGCCAGTTTACCCAATGAAATCTGAAAAATAACAATTAGGCCAGTGTGCAAACGTTATTTGTATTTTGAAAACACGTAAAAATTCAAAAATTTTTGTCTACTAACTAGCTATTAGGCTGAATGAATTGGGTCAGGACAGTATAAAAAACATTAATATAGCTCGGTATTTTTTACCAATTTACGTTAACTATTACTTTAATATTTTTAAAATAACCCCCGTAATATATAATTGTTTAGAACAGAATTCAAGGATCCAAGGCAAATTAATAGAAGACAAGAACAATTCTGTTACTGTTTTAACTCAACTCTCCTAAAGTCATGTAGGATATGAATCAACTTTACTCACTAAAATAAATTATGGCACTATTATCACATACTATAGTGTACACTATAAACATTTCCCACTAAAACGACTAAGGAATTTCACCAACGGCTTTTTCATTTTATACTCCACTCCCCTCTGCGATAAATCGTTGTTTACGACTGAATCCGATTGGTCCGAGATACGTATAAAGAAGCAGCTGCCTATGATATGACGCGGCAACCGGAAACATAGGAAAACAAAGAGAGTTTTAGCACATGCATCGAGAAATAATAATGGGTCAAGGTCACCTTTTAAAAATGATGATTGAAATCTGAACTTAAGGTTTATTCACCTGACAGAATTAAATTCAAAAAACTTCTCGTGTGTTTAACAAACATGCAATATGTGTTAAACATTTGATGGAGTTGTGGATATTTCTCAAACATTGACATATAAATTATATGACCAATTTTGAAGAAAACTGTAGGGCTTGTCCATATTTTATTTTTTTGTGGGCATAGCATACGTGCTGCAGGGAAATCCCTATAGTGCTACAGGAGCGACGCGTGTACGGAAAAAGCGACTGGCGTTGGTATTGAATCGTTGTAAATTGTACTAGGTGGAAAATAGAGTTCTGGGCAAATCATTCCAAAATGATCAGATTCTCCATATAAAAAGACTGCTTGAAAAGGGCTGTACGAGCGGTAATAAGCTAAACTTCATGCGAATGTGAAGTACTAGAGCGATATATATTACTAGCATGCACCGCTTTGGGGGGAATTAAGAAAGATACATCCGAACATTTTCCATGGAAATACTTGTAAAATAGATTCAAGTCGCCAACCGTTCTTCGATGTTCCAAGGAATGGTTGTGTTCTTCGGTGTAATAGATCTCTTGTTAATTAAAGGAACACTGTATCTGCTTTTTGGTACTTATTTATGCTTTAACTAAAAACTGTGTGGAGTCACTTCGAGAAACGTTAATATAATATTATTGTTATAATCTTATCCCCTAGAGTTTTTATTCCTTCTTGTGTTCTAATATCCATATTGCTTTTTTGATAACATAATTAACTTAAAATGGGCAGTTTGCCTTTATTTAGCATTACTTAAATTATCTTAATATTTAGTTTAAATAGTCAAGAATTCAACAATTAAGGTTCAAGAAGAAAAATATCTGTATACGGAGTGTTCTTACTTATAGATTATAGGTATATAGCAGAATCAAAGTTGCTGGTCAGTTCTTGGTCTTTAGTCAAGCGAACAGCTCTCTTCTGAATAGAATCCAACAAATGCAGTGTATGTTTTGGAGCAGAGCCCCAAACATGGGAGCAGTATTCCATCGTTGGTCGAATTTGAGCTTTGTACAGAATTAACAGTTTTGGAGTGAAAAGCTTTCTATGTCGAAATAATATTCCTAGCTTTTGAGAAGCTCTCTTTACTAAGCTTGTAACTTGTTCATGCCCAGATCAACGCCATAACATGTCAGGTCCAGCAACGTTAACTTTTTTAGAAGCAACTGCCGCCTGGGTTTTTGTAGGGTAAAATTCGATTTGGTTACTGTCACCCCAAGACAGAATTTCTTCCATGTCTTTATTAAGCTGAACGACTTCCTGCTGTCTGCACAAAGAGAATGAAGAAATAAGAGTACTGTCATCTGCAAAGCTGAAGATAAGAGTCCTGATCCTTTCCAGCAGATCGTTAATGTAAATAAGAAAGAGAGTAGGAGACAGTATGGAGCCTTGGGGTACACCAGCGTTGATGATGAAGGTGCTAGAAAAAAATCTGTCGACAGCCAATCGTAAAGAACGCTCTCTCAGGAAACACGAGAGCCATAATTAGAACTTTTCAGACAAACTAAAAGAGTGTAGTTTAGCCAACAAGTCATCATGACAAACAGAGTCGAATGGCTTGAATATATCAACAGCTCGAAATTCTCAAAAGTGTTCAATTGAGTTGTTCCAAACAGGTGTTATATCCGTTAGTAGATCTCCTGTTGATCTTTGCTTACGAAAGCCATATTGATGGTAGCTAATAATATTCAGTCCTTGAAGATATTTTAGAAGATGCTGATTGATATTGATATTCCATGACTTTGAAAGTAGTGAGACTGGTCGGTAGTAGTTTGACAAGTAGGAAAAACTCCACCTACTCAGCAAAAACACCACCTACTATTCCCATATTGCAGTCAAGGATGCCCGATGTTGTCTTCAGACAGCGCATCATAAAGCGTATTTTAATGAAGTTAGTCACCAAGAAGGCTTCTGGCGCTGACGGAATACCTGCCATAGTTCTCAAAAACTGTGCAAGGGAACTAACACCAGTTTACGATTCAATATTATTAGCGATCACCAATATGGTTTTCGTAAACATAGATCAACAGAAGATCTTCTGACTTATGTAACACATGTTTGGAACAACGCAATTGAACACTTTGGAGAATCTCGAGCGGTTGCTCTTGACACATCCAAAGCATTCGACCGTGTTTGGCATGATGGACTGTTGGCTAAGTTACGCTCTTATGGTATGTCTGAAAGGTTCTGTTTGTGGCTCTCATGTTTCCTCAGAGAGCGTTCTCTACGAGTGGCGGTCGACGGATTTCTTTCTAACACCCTCACTATCAACGCCGGTGTGCCCCAGGGCTCCGTACTGTCTCCTACTCTCTTTCTCATTTACAATAACGATCTGCTGGAAAAGACCGGGAATCCAATCTACAGCTTTGCAGATTACAGTACGCTTGTCTCTTCATTCACCTTGAACGCTCGGACATCGGCTGCTCAGGCGAATATCCCCAGACAGCAGGAGGTCGTTCAACTTAACAAAGACCTGGAAGAAATTCTATGTTGGGGTGACAGTAACCAAGTGGAATTTAACTCTACAAAAACCCAGGCGGCAGCTTTTTCTCGAAAAGTTAACGTTGCTGAAGCCGACATAGTTATGTCGGGGCAGTCCATTCCCCTAGCATCGTCGCTCAATTTGTTGGGCGTTAGTTTGGGAGCAAATATGTCCTGGCATGAACATGTTGCAGGCATAGCAAGGAGAGCTTCTCAAAAGTTGGGAATATTATTTAGAACCAGAAAGTTTTACACCCCATAACAACTGTTAATTCTTTGCAAAGCCCAAATTCGACCAACTATGGAATACTGCTCCCACGTTTGGGGCTCCGCTCCCAAACATACACTGCATTTGTTGGATTCTGTTCAGAGAAGAGCGGTCCGTCTGATTGGGGACCCGGAATTGACCGGCGGCCTTGATTCGCTGGAACATCGAAGAACGGTTGGCGACTTGAGTCTGTTCTACAAGTATTTTCATGGAAAGTGTTCGAAGGATGTAGCCCGTTTAATTCCTCCCAAAGCGGTGCATGTTAGAAATACACGTCGCGCTGGTGCTTCACATCCGTATGAGGTTCAGCTTGTTACTCCGCGTACAACGCTTTTCAAGCAATCTTTTATCTGGAGAACGTCATCCCTTTGGAATAATTTGCTCAGCGCTGTGTTTCCCACCGAGTACAATTTACAGCGATTCAAGAACAACGTGAGTCGCTTTTTCCGCACTCATGCCGCTCCTGGAGCGCTTTAGGGACTTCCCTGCAGCACGTGTGCTAGACCCATAAAAAAAAAAGCTCTTCTTGCCTTTTTTGGATATCGACTGAACTGTAGCGCATTTCCGGCAGGAAGAAAATATTTCCTTTCTGTAAGACAGGTTAAAATCTACAGAAAGCTGTTAGTTCTCCGGCGTATTTTTGGAGTACTATGGCAGGTATTCCATCAGCGCCAGAAGCTTTTTCGGTGTATAGCTTCACTGAAATACTTTTTATGATACGCTATTTGAAGACAGTATCGGGCATCCGTGACTGTCTTATGGGAATAGTAGGTGGTGCTTTTACGTGGAAATCGACAGTAGAATGTGAAAAAGTTGGCATTCTCAACATTTCTTGTTGCAATACTATTATCGGGGCGTGTAAGTGGTGGTATAGTAGATTTAGTGGAATTTTGACTAACGGCCTTAGCGACTGACCAAAAGAACCTGAAGCACGCAAGAAGTTTGTTTTTAATGCTTTGATTATGTGACTCCTTGGTTTCGTCGATAATTTCGTTGCATCTGTTCCGAGTACGAAGAAAGATAGTTTGATTTTTGACGTTAGGATTTTCACGCCGTTGTCGGTGGGCAAGATGTTTAGAAGCAACAGCTTCTTTGCATCTTCGGTCGAACTAAAGCTTGCCGTTGGAAGAGCATTTTTTCGAAAAAGGGAGCTTTCATACCAGCCGAAATGTCATCGGAAACCTCCTTAGCGTGGTCAGATGGGTCATCAGATCTAAAACAAATGTCTAACCAAAGAAAAATTCGAAAATATTTCATGAGTTCTTCCCATTCAGTAGATCTGTAGTGTCAAATTTGGCACAGTTTAGATGCCTCTCTGTTACTGACGGGTAGGATACTCAATGTCGAAAGCAGTTTACGGTCGGAAGAGCCTAACGGCGGATTTATGGTGATAATGTAAATCTCTAAATTGGTGGTTAAAAACAGATCAGGAAGACTGGCTAACTCTCCATCTCCATCAGGTATTCGTGATCATTCATCGATAACCTAACTAAAGTCACAACTGACTAAGAATGATTTAGTTTCAGGACCATATTCGTCGGTCGTATTTGAATACTTAAACTAGTTAACGTGGATGTCATTTTTCCAACGCACGTCAGAATTATTAGTGTTAGTATTACCAGAAAGAGACAACTTTACAGTCATTTAGCGTATATATATATATATATATATATATATATATATATATATATATATATATATATATATATATATATATTCATTACACACTGTGTGTTGCGTAACATACATTAAAAAAAATAATACGAAAATATCAGGCAACATCTGAGTTTAAATTTTTTTTCTGATTGGTATAGGATTTCCATATCGAACTGGCTGGCCGCTTTTACGAAAGTATGCTGGAAAATATATTCAAGCCTGACCATCGGATCAGCATTAGTTAATTTGGGACTAAAAAGTTTTAAAAGGTTGAGCAAAATAAAACACAATAAAATGTTCATAAATACTTTATTAAAAAAATGCTCATGTAAAACGCTAATCTAGTTTTTAATCAGTTGACGAGTTGAGGAATACACCTAGAAGAAAAAGATAACATTTCAGAGTGGTTCAGGTTAGTTCAAGTTAGTTCGGGTGCATGGTCAGCTCTATTAATAAAATGGATGAATCATTTGTGCCCTTGTCATCAGTTTTCTTTTTCCTCGCGGAGGAATTGCCCAACTCCAATAATGATTAAGTAGAAGAGAAAGAAGCAGTTTTAAAAAAATGGGATTTTAAAGGACAAATAATTTTAATTTTGTATTTGAAGCTTATCTGTTTAGTGTACAGTTGCAAACTCATGATTTTTTAGTTTTCCATTTAATTATTTCATAAAATGAACCGTAAAGAATTTTTAGTGGCATCAACTACATGTTGTATGTTATAAAACTGTATTCTTTAATATTTTAATTTTAAATTTTAGAAATATTGCCAGGAGACGCAGATATGATATTTACCAGTAAATTCCAAGAACAACTTTGCACAAGAATTACCCAAACCGATGAAAAAAGTGTAGGGTAATGATTGCTATCTAAGGAGGCAAATTTTTGAAAGACATTAATGCTTTTACATGAAAGAAAACGTCTGGGTGGTGCACATAGACCGTATTCACCTGATTTAACACCTTGCGATTTCACTTCACTGGTTTCAAAAATTAAAAGGAAATTAAAAGACTGTGTTTTCCAGGATACAGAGAGAAAGTAAAAGGCACTACCTTAACAGGCAATCCTACAAGAGCTAGAAAATTTGTTTAAAATACTAGAAGGAGAATATATGATACGAATTAGACAAAAACAATTCGAAGTATGAAATAAAGAAAATGTAAAAATATCACCTCTTATTACACGACATTATCATCAAGGCCCCCTGACGTCTGTTGTAAGAAGTAAACAGATTCTTAAAAGGAAAATGCTGTAACATTATCAAAAACTTCAAAGTAATGACCCAATAAAGTTGCTAGCTTCGAAATGCCAGCCATAGAAGATATTTGTGGAAGTGACTTATTTTAGTAAAAACTGCAACCCGTTGTAAAAGAGTCTAAATTTTAAGAACAACTGACATTTGCAAAACTGCGTCTGGTTACTGGTATGGATTATTGCTTATAACACAAAAACTGACTGATTTTCATGAGTTTCCTTTCAGAGGTAGGTAGGTATACGGGGTGTTATGGAATTCACTACATGTATTGGCGGGTTCTTGCAGCAAGATCTAAATAGCGGATTTCATTAATAAAGGGAAAAATCGACCCTAGAGAAATGACGTCATGAATATTTTTTCACGTCGCCACTGATATACCATATAATTGCATAATATCGCGAAGCAATAACCAGAATGTTAAATCTAAATTCAAAAAAGCTTTATGAATACTTAATAAGTTTACAAGGTTGGTTTACAGTTTTTGAGTTCAGTGGATACAGTGTGCTTTTTAGTATATTCATCCAATGTAAGGCCATGCGGCTAGTGTTCTGCATAGTTGGTATACCAGTCTTTACGTCCCTATAATCTTTCAGTCGTTTCCGGATGTTTATCCTTTAATGACTATTATTATTTGTGTATTTTGTAAAGGTACTTTGGCTATTGTTATTAAAATTAGGGTAATTTTTTGATTTAGTTTGCTGCGAAATTTTTTTATTAAAAATCTTGAACCAGAACGTAAGGTTGCTACACACATTACTACACATTTGAGAGGGTTTCCTAAGAAATTTAATAATAAGAAACTTTTCTAAAAATTATTACCCTTTAAAATAATTACTTCCTGTCATACATACAAAAGTTTAATATTTGTTAAAAATTTTGACACTGTAATTCACTAAAATTTGCGTGATTATAAAACTGACCTAACCAGCCTAATAAATAAATTGGGATAGGTCGAAAGTCGTTCGCCTTCTTAGGCTTTTTTTGTTCCAAACAAAAAATACTCTCTTTTGATGAGGCTTTGGTATATCATATTATTTTAGTTGCCTCTTTTATTTTTTTGACTCCTTTTGTTTATTAATGTCTTTCCTTTTTTAAGGACTTGATGTAATTTACACAGTGTTTTGTACAGTATATTTTGTAGTATTGTGCGTAAAGATTTTAGAATTTTTTTTAAAGCTTTAGCGAAGTAGACGGTTCACTATTTAAATGTGGTAATCTATTCGGAGACGTAGGGTTGCTGAATAATTTGCTTGTTTTCATTATTGATAATACTAGAAGCGTCTTGTAAGATCAATCTGCTTTCATTACTTGAGTTTCTTTGAGAGAAAGAACATTTATATTTTAAGCTGCTTTAAACAAATGTTCGGGAAAGACGTCCACGGGTCAAACTCCAGCCGCTTTAAATCCGTTCACAATAGTGCCAATAATAGCAGCTCTTCGGTAAGCTTCTGCAAGTAAACTTGCAACTTGATGTTGCGTAACTTTACGACCTGAATTTATCCTCAATCATTTTTCTGTTGCTTGAATGTAATATTTGCTCATACGTTTAAAAACTACAGAGACGTCCAGTGGCTGAAGCCGTGAGTAGTAAGACCTAACAGTTGTACCATTATTATATCCCAATAGCCTTTGCTATGTTCAACGCTTTCAGCGTTGTATTTCCATCAAGTAGAAATCACACTTTATTTTCAGGGTTTGGCTTTACGATGCTTATAACATGTTTCATCCGTTTTACAAATCAGTTTGAGTTAACATAGCCAGTGTCTGGAGTGGCGACAACATTCGTAGCAGGTATGCCATTCCCCAATTCAGGATTTTGTCTCATTCTCTTAAATATAGACATTCGTGGCATAAACTGTCCAGCCAGACTGGCACAATACAAGGCTTCTTCCTCTGCTTAGGATTGCGCCGATTTGTTTCTGCCTTTTTGGTCCTAAAATTGTTTGCTCTTTTTTGGAATGGTGGAAAATCCACTTTCATCAACGTTAAATATTTTTGTAAACGTTAATATATTTTAAGGTTCGATTTGCCCTACTCTCTTCTCTCAGCTCGCCCGTTTCCAAGAAATTATTTCTTTTTTGCCTCTAAAATTTTATTTGCTTCATGGTAAATAGCCGCCTTTCATGGGCAGGTCAATTTCGTAAATGATTTGGTAAAATGCAGTTTTGCCCCTTTTTTAATTTTTCAGAAATTTTCGAAGTTAAAAAAAAACTATTGGCTCCACGAGTGACCCATTTCAATAAATGTAATCAATTTCATAATACCCTGTATATGTAGGTACATTATTTCTCAGAATCTTTTTAATCGTTATTTAATTAGAGTTGGTTCGGTAGTTTCGGAGGAGTAACAATAAATTTATACACGTCTGAAATATATAGTGGGTTCGGACACTTCATTTGTGAGTGTTGATAAAAAAAAGTGCATATATTTATACAAAAAAACTAAGACGCCACTGTTTCTTCCCGTAAAAAAAAATCAGAGGCAAATTTTAGAAAGAATAAAATATAAATTTTATTTCTATTTTATTTTTAGATTTAAAAAATTAGTGTTGTAGAAAAAATTACCCCATTTGTTTAGTTTTATCATTAAATCTTTTTTTATTTAAAACAACCTCCTTCCTCCTAGTTAAAGATTTCTTTGGCTTGGCTCGGGATTCGACAACGGTGGCAAAATAAAGTAATATTTTTATGGTAATACAAAACCATCAAAGAATAAAGTCTGCAGTGGAAAAAAATATTTATTATTTGCAGTCTGTTTTAGTATATTCAGTAAAAATCAAGTTAAATATAATGGTTACCAATGTGAACAAGTATTGTTTGACTAATTATTAAGATTAAATTCTATTAATATTAAAAAATAGTATCCAACACAAAGTTTATTCCCAAAACTGGGTTAAAACTACTTAGAAGTGGTTTGAACCTAAATAAACAATACTACCTAATTAAAGATATTAAGCATGTAGAACCTAATCGGAAATTACAGTTTCGTCCGTAATCCCTTTTTGCATAAATTAAGACATACATTTTCGTCCGCGTCTTAAATATCAAATATACACTTTCGTCCGAGGGTAATGCAGGTAAACAGACGGATGATCTTGACCGTAATTTGAAAAAACCCAAGCAATAAAAATAATTATGAAATATTTAGGCAGAGCTGGTTTAACCATAACTCATTATTCCTTGAGGTTTGTTTCATTTTCCAATTTATCGAATGATGGACATGGAAGGTATAAACGTCCAAACAAGTGGGTCTAAACGAGGCAAAGTTTTTTTAATTGTAAATTATAATAAATTTAATTTTGTGGATAATTTGTTAAGTGGTGAAGTTAAGTGGAGATGCAAAGTTCCAAGATGTAAGGCTGCTTGATATATTGTTGGCGAAGAGTAGGTGATATCGAAGTGTAACCTGACACATTGTCATGCCGAATTAAGTGCATCTGACTTACAAAAACAGTTCGTTGCAGTTTCGGCAATACGCAAAGCGTCAGAAGATATTGGACTTCAACCGAAAAGAATTGACAGACAATCAAACCAACTGTTTAACAGTGAAAAATTTACGTTCTGTGAAAAAAAGTATTTATGATGTGAGAAGAAAAAAGTTTCCCACACTGCCCAAGTCTTGTGCTGATTTACATCATGTTCTGGATAAGATGACTTCGATTGTCATGAACAGGGGAGAAGATTTTTGATAATAAATAATTCTGTGTCGAATATAGTAATATTTTCATGCGAAACCAATTTCAAACATTTGTGCGCGTGTACTCGTATATTCATGGACGGAACATTCCAATATGCCCCTAAGCATTTTCTACAACTGTTTACAATTCACGGATGCTGCAATGGACATTGTATTTTGTCTGTTAAAGAACAAATCGAGAAACTCATATGCAAATTGTTTAACCTATTTTTTAAATAAATGTAGAGAGTTTAACTTGCTGTTTCAACCGGCAGAAGTCGTGATAGATTTTGAAACATCAACCCACAAGGCCGTTAAAGAGGTTTGGAATAAGGTGCAAATTATAGGCTGTCGTTTTCATCTCAGTCAAGCTTAGTGGAGAAAAATTCAAGCGCTAGTATATCGTTATACTTTATCTAATTAATCTTTCTTTATAATATAGATCCAGAAATTGTGGGTGAATGCTTTGCTTTTGAGCTAAATAAAATGAGACCTAGCAACCAACAAATGTTTAAACAGTAAGACACAGAAACGAGAAAATTTTATACAAGAAAATATTGTAAACCTTAATAATAATCAAATTTCTATGCTGAAATATGTAATATTAAATTCACATTATTATAGTTTTTAAGAATAATAATTATATGCAATTATATTTGTTCTAATAATGGGGGCGGACGAAACTGTATGTGCTCAACCTAATGGGTTTATTCTTGTTTTATTTAAATACTTTTAAGGTGACCCACAATGACACTACAGATTCAGAGATCATTTATTATTAGAAAAATACAGATAACTTTCAGAATATTCAAATAGTTTTGATATTTACGAGACGGATACCATCATATAAAGTGTGCAATTTGGTATGGTCACGTAATGTCGTCTGTACCGTAATTGCATCGAAATATAAGGCTTACATAGGACAAACTAATAGAAGAATATCTGTAAGACACAAAAAATAAAAACTTAGTATTGCCACGAACAAACCACATCTGCTTTTTTTGATACTACTTAGCAACAAGTCACAAAAACGATTTCAATAGTATAAACAATTGTCTAAAAACCATCAAAATTGACAAGTAGCAAAGTTAGAAATTTTCAGAATCGATAATGGCAAATAAGGTTTGGCGAAACGTTTGCGGCTACCAAGTCAAAACAATACTGATAAACCGATGCGAGAGTACATCAAAGAAACACATTTCTCCAATTGTGAATCTCTATGCTCTAAGATTGTACATCTCAATGGAGAAAAGTCCTTAAACAATGATAAAACCTACGAAAAACTGAGAGGGAAGAAGTGTGAACTTTTATGTGACTTAAACTTCATAACAAGATGCCGCGACAATAATCTACTTCAACATTTGCCATACTGACAAAGTAAGTCCCTGCCTACCACACGAAGGGTTGCGAAATGTTCAGATAGTTGACTATACTCAGACACAAACTTTTATAGTTTGCATTATTGTTTAAGAAATAAAATCCTTCAACTTCTCTGGATCCGCATACAAAGCCTATATATATATATATATATATATATATATATATATATATATATATATATATATATATATATATATACATATATATATATATACATACATACATATATATACATATATATATATATATATATATATATATATATATATATATATATACATATATATACATATATATACATATATATACATATATATATATATATATATATATATATATATATATATATATATATATATATATATATACATACATATATATACATATATATATATATATATATATATATATATATATATATATATATATATATAAATAAATATATATATATATATATAATCTTTATTTGTTATTATTGCTGTAATTGTAAATGATTAATACCTATTAATTATGTTGCTATATATAATACTAAGTTGATTAGTGTCTGATTTATAGTTAATTGACTTTGGGTCCCTGTTGATATGGTACATTTCTTTAAAAAGTCTCCCTTTATAGTTGCTGTCATGAGCTAAGATTTTAACGTTGTTATAGTCAAAATTATGACCCGTTTTCAAATTATGAAAAAATATATATATATATATATATATATATATATATATATATATATATATATATATATATATATATATATAGTAACTTGGGAACTTGCCCTCAGGCAGGAGGCATCTTTTTGTACCCTGTGAAAAGTTGTTTGTCCCACGCTTGAGCGCAATTTTCTTGCAGCCCCCTTTAATTTCTGAGAAGGTATTGAGTGAATAATGATTTTTAAAAGAACTAAAGAAATTAAACAAACACTAGCTCAGTTTTCCTTGGTAGAGAAATATGGGTAAGAGATAATTGTTGTACGTCTTTTTGGAATTATTTTTTTTATGGTTAAAAACTTTATTTGTACTATTTTTTTTTTTTTGGGCACCATTCATTTTAAAATAGAAGGGATCTAACTTCAGCTAAAAAAATGAAAAAAAAAAACGCTGAAGTGTTTATACAGTTGGTATAAAAGAATTAGTCTAGTACAACCCTTCTTATCCTGAAAAGAAAGATAGATGTACAGTGAAACACTAGCTTTAATCAACAAAAAGAAAATTTATTCATGATTTTAAAATAAAAGTTCCAACCCTTGCAGTTTTAAGAATTACAAAAATTCTAGCCTAAACAGTAGTTATTAAAATTAGAGTTCCTAAATCAGACATTTTACTTCTAAAACTCTACTACACCCGAAATCGAAGAGTCGTGATATTCACTTCACGATTTATCAGTTCAAATTGCTGTTAAAAACACTTATTTGCGGGAAATAGATCTACTGATGTATGTTCTGGTGACTTACGGTTTTCCTACGGGCTTCTTGGCCTTAAATTGAACACAAAACCGATCTCACACATTCCATCACTTATGAGAAGAGCCTACTTCGGCTACTCCATGTAGAAAAAACACACAAAGCCCACTACGGCTTTACGTTAAAAACTCGTACTTAATTTGGCTCTCGTAAATATTGTCAGAAGCCTCTACTGCGGCTTGATGGGCAAAGCCTGGCTGCGGCTTGATGAGAATAAGCCTTCTCGGCGGCTCGATGGAAATAAGCCTCTACTGCGGCTCGGTGGAAATAAGCCCTCTCGGCGGCTTGATGGTACTAAGCCAAGAACTGCGTTCTCCGGACCCTTAAATAAGCCGTGAGAACTCTGTCTCTAAAATGGCGACGCCGGAACCAAACTCCGGAAACAAACATTTGACCAATCCCGGCGTACTACGAATTCGATAGTTCGGTCGGAAACCCGCACTGCACCTGTACCATGAGCGGCTAGACGTTCCAGTGTAATACACTGCTCGATACAAAGATGAAAAGAAGTACAATATAAAGCGAAAAATCAGTAACATTACATACTCTTAAAATCTAGGAAAAAATGAATCTTACATTTACCCCCTTCCAAAAAGAAATAGACTACACTAATCTATTAAACTAAGCCTATTTGTGAAAAAAAAGGTACAAAGTGGTACACTATCACTTAATACTAAGGTCAAAACTTAAAACAAAATTACAATCTTCGGACCTTACTACTAGACTTAATTTAATTAAGCACTAATATTAAGTACAATGAAAACTAAATGAAAGTCTTTGCATGATCACAAGGATCTTATAACTAGACTTAACTTAATTAAGCACTAAGGTTAAGTACATCAAAAAGTAAATAAAAATCCTTGCATGAACATAAGAAATACCTTTCCAAAGTAACAATAGTGGTCTTCTTCTATAAAAGAATCAGCTCTATTATTGTTACCAAGACAAAAAATATATAACTTTGTCTAGACTCTTGTCTAAATCAAAAAAAATGAACTGAAACAAAATATAAACACCCCCTTAAAATAATTTAAGGATTGTCAGAAAATTTTCTATTTCAGCAAAAGGAATTTAGAAAAATTCTAAAGAAAGAAAAATAAAAAATAAATGATTCTAGTGCAAACACTAACACTAAAAGGAGAAAGTCTTGTAAGACCATTTAGCACAACGCTAAGAAAAACATCTGGATGAAACTCCAGACAAACGCTCGGGAAAAATCGCCATCAATGCTCTAGCTCACCGCTAAGAGAACATTCCTAATCTAGTATCACTACTAGTCGCACCAGGAAATAATCGCACTCTATCGCGCAATGTCGACGTCCTAAGACATCTAGACATGCTAAAATCGCCAGGGAAAACGCTCTGGTTGATCGCCAGATAATCGCACTCTATAACGCAATGTCGACGTCCTAAGACATCCAGACATGCTAAAATCGCCAGGGAAAACGCTACATCGCGCAATGTCGACGTCCTGAGACATCCAGACATGCAAAAATCGCCAGAAAACACGTCAGCTCATCGCCAACAAAACACTCTGGTATATCGCCAGAAAAAACCTCGGCTCCTCGCCAAGAAAACAGTCTGGTATATCGCCAGAAAAAACCTCGGCTCCTCGCCAAGAAAACACTCTGGTATATCGCCAGAAAAAAACCTCGACTACACAAAGTCTGCGTTCTAAAAGAACAATCTCGCCATTAACATAGTGAGCAGCTATAAAAGCTAACAATATCACTATAGGCACAGTGAATAGCTATAAAAGCTAAAATTCACTCTAAACACAGTGAATAGCTATAAAAGCTAAAGTTCACTAAACTGAATGATCCTGCTTCAAAAAGCAATGTTCACAAAGAACAGAATGATTAGTCCGCGCGCAACTAACATTCAAGGAAACATTCCTAATATAACTCTATGAGACTGCAAGTCTCGAAATAGGACCTCCCTAAAATCACAATTTTATATATAATAGGAGTCCATAAACAAAACGACTCAAAATCACGCATTTTGAGCACATGCCCTCAGGCAACCAATACACACCGAAACATATACAGAAATATATACAGGAGTTCAAATCCCAAACTCTTGGTTATGATAACTCCATATCGAGCTTGGTGAAAGCTCTTAGCAAAAGCTAATCAAATCTTCGGCACATCGCACCAAAGTGGCTAATCTGCCTAGAAACATGAGCCAGAAAAAAACGCCCTCCATCATTCTTCAGGGTGGCTACACAGAGATATAAAACTTAACCAGCATTGCGCTTCTTCAAGTTGCATGAAGAACCCTCGTGTACTGGTCTCGCCCTAGAACAACAACGGAAAACATCTAATTCATCCCACATAACAGGAGACAAACACCTCACCACGATATACTGAAAGGTGGAGACAATAATATGCGGAAATGGTGACCCTGGTGTCCACCAACAAAAGGGAGTAGATTATAGCATCCACTAAACTAAAACGGTGTCTACCACACCACCATAAGTCAAAAAAAATTAATCAATAGGGTGTTCCGAAACACACTACTGCCAACAGCCTGTCACCACTAATAGGCTAATTGGAGCTGAGGTCGACTACAGTAGCTAGGCTCTCCTTTGGCTCAAATAGAAATAACCATTGAGTAACAAAACCTCTAAAGGTCCCAAAGGTCAAACGTTCGCCCCCCATAGACTACCCTTCCAATCAGTCTGTTCCTCAGGAAGACTAACTCCCTGCCAAACGTCGTAACGGCATCTGTTAGCACCCGGTGCATCACAGCCTGTAAAAACAGATAACTCATGGGATACAACCTAAAAGGTTTACAAGGTTGACTTAACCAAGCTTCTAACGGAAATTTCCAAAAAACGAAAATGAGCTTAAAAAGCTACATGAAGCAAAAATTTCTCAATATTTCGGTGGCAATGCAACAAAACTTTTGAAGACGACAAGAGCTTTTCCAGCTTAATCAGGAACAAGAAGAAAACATCGTTGACAGCTAAAATATTCGATCATGGTGTTAATCGTCTTCCTAGACAATAGCCTCTAGAAGAAACTGCTACAGGTATCAGGCATAACCGTTTTCTGTCAGCCCAAACTTCTAGATTACCTCTTGGAAATCTAAAAATTCGGTTAGGAATCTTCCTTCACTGCGCTTAGCCACTCTTGACAAGGTTCTCATCTCGGTATCAGATTTTGATCATTTCTTTGTGAATCGACTGTCTTACTCTGCTCTCGTCTCCTGTAAATGGTCAGCCTTTAGTTCTCCTGCAGGACTTCAATTTCCTATCAATCTGATAGTAAACCGAAAAAACTCATCATAACGCCTATGAGTCTATGCAAAAAATTTTAAAAAATTAGTGACTCAAAGGTAACGTTTAAACGGCCCTGAAAAGAATAGAATATACCCTCAGTTTGTCAATTCAGAAGAAGATATAAATCAAATTATCCAAGTCTTAGACTTACTGGATAAACCAAAATCAATTTACTCTTAATTGCACCCAACATATACCACTAAGGTAATAGAAATACACCCACTCGGGTAACAAACTTTGAAATTGCTCATAAAATCTTTTGACTCAACATCATACCACGCGAGCTCCATCTTGCGCTTGTCCAAACTCAAGATCACCTTGGATTGCCTCTAATCAAGATTTCGCTCCCAAGTGTCAAGAACTGGATATTATTTGGGGTCATAAGCAAATCAAATCCCGCGACCACCGACATACCAGTCTTATGATATATCCTGAGTGTGACTCCTTCGCAAGCTCGCAACAGCTGAGTCGATGCTAATCATCAACCACTATCAACCTAAGTTTGGATATGATCAGTACCCAAATCCTTAGCAAAAAACTATAAAAGTAAGCTATACTCTGCTCAACTTCTATAACAGTCAAAAAAAACGAGGTCGTCACCTCTACAGAGCAACATCAAAAAAAAATAAAGTAAAGCAATTAAGATAATGTAAATATAAATTATTCTTCTTCTGACAAACTTTCACTAGGGTTAGGTCCATTGAATGGTTTTAAGTCTTTAATATGCCATCGTCCTACTTTAGTCCCATCTAAATTAACTAAACCATAAACTAAATCTGAAATCTTTTCTCTTATCACGCAATACACATACTTAGGTACCAACTTAGATGTGAATTTATCAGCTGCACTGGAAAGAATTTTATTTTTTCGCCAAACGTGATCACCTATATTAAAGGAAAAATCCCTTTTTCTAAGGTTGTAAGACTTACTGTTCCGTTCATAAGCCTTATGTATCCTACCACGCACGTCGGTGAAAATATCTTTTAAACCCTTTAAATTTTCGGCGTACGCACCCCTGTTACCCGGAATTATTTCGCTGTCAACATTGACATCCAAATCTAAATTTTTATAATACGATCCAGATAGAGGTATATGTCTGCCGTAAACTAAGAAAGACGGTGTGAACTCTGTTACTTCGTGTCTTGCGGTATTGATAGCTTGTTGAATTTTGGAGATATCTCTATCCCAAGTGTCATGTGAATCAACGTAACTTCTTAAAGCGGTCCCGACTGTTCGGTTATTACGTTCAACAAAATTACATTGTGGAGAGTACACGGGATTAAAACGGATGTTAAAACCATAAGTTTCACTTAAGCTCTTAAAACTCTTAGAGGTAAACTGAGTACCGTTATCGCATATTAAGAGCGATGGAACACCGTGGATTAGAAAGACATCATTTTCCAAAATTCTCTCTATATGTTCAGCTTTAGAGCTTTTCAAAGGAAATAGCATGGTATACTTTGTAAACCAGCAAGAAACCACGAGAAGCCATTTGTTTCCCTTTTTGGAACGTGGGAATGGGCCTACTAGATCAGCTGCTATGACTTGAAAAGGATAATTAACCGATTTCTCTTTTCCGATCAGTCCCATAGGTAGTGTATTTGGAGATTTCTGCACTCCACATACTTCACAAGTCCTCACAAACTTTAAGATATCAAAACGCATTTTTGGCCAATAATACTGTTCCTGAACCCTGTGAAGAGTTTTATAAAAACCAAAATGACCAGAAGTAGGAGGAGTGTGACACATGTCTATAACTTCCTCTCTCTGTGGTTTAGGAACTAGTATTTTCCACTCGGGTACATTAACTTTTAAAGGCAACTGGTTTGGGATAAACTTGTACACGAAATCATTTTCCACCTTCCACTGCGGAAAATTTTGAGGAAATTCTTTAATTTGCTGCCGTAAATTATCGTACCATGGATCAATGCGATCTATATCAACTGTATCAATTCTTACGCCAATCTGTGCATTAAGACTGTTTTCGTCCACTATATGATCTGGGATTCTTGACAAAGCGTCAGGAATAACATTGTGGACTCCTTTTCTATGAATTAAATTAAACGTATGTTGTCTCAGCCTAATCGCCCAACGCGCTAGTTTGCCACTAGGGTTTTTAATAGAATTAAGCCACAATAAACTATAATGATCTGTTATGACCGTGAAAGGAACACCTTCTATGTAAGGTCGAAACTTTTCGATGTTAAAGAGTACTGCTAAACATTCTTTTTCAACAACCGAATAGTTACGTTCAGCCTTTGATAAAGTTCTACTGGCATACGCTATCACTCTTTCCTCACCATTGATTTTCTGTGTTAGGACGCCCCCTAAACCGGTATTAGAAGCATCACTAGAAATATAAAACTGTTGGGAAAAATCTGGTTGGGATAAAATTGGAGTTGAAACCAATAGCTCTTTAATCTTTATAAAAGATCTTTCTGCTGCCTTTGTCCAATCTATCGATTGTCCTTTTTTTCGTCCTTTCAAAAGATCATTAATAGGCGACAACAGGGTAGAAAAATTCTCAATAAAACGTCTATACCATGAACACATTCCTACGAAGCGCTTAACTTCCGTAGTATTAGTAGGTCTCGCATAATTAACCATGCTTGCTTGCGAAGTTTTGAAAAAATCACATTTGCTCAAATTTATCGTCAGTCCGGCCTCTTTCAATTTATTTTTTACTTCTTTAAGTAAGCGTATATGCGATTCGAAGTCTTCCGATGTTACTAAAATATCATCTAGATAGGTAAAAATATGTGGCTCATATTTCGGACCAAATATAGCGTCCACTAAACGTTGCTGAGTTTGAGCAGCGTTCTTTAGACCAAACGGCATAGTGACGAACTGAAATAGACCTCGGCCTACTACTGCAAAAGCGGTCTTTTCCTTAGAAGATTTGTCCAAAGGAATTTGCCAGAAAGCCTTTCTAAGACCTATCGAAGATACATACTTAGCATTCCTGAGTGATGTCAAAATTCTGTCGATGTTCGGTAATAGATAGTTATCAAATTTGCTGACCTCGTTGAGCTTTCTTCCGTCAAAGCATAGACGATACTGTCCATCGGCCTTTTTCACCAATAAGATTGGAGAACACCAAGGACTGTTTGATTCTTCAATCACTCCGACTTTCAACATTTCGTCTAACTCCTTATTTAATACTTTTGACATGGCGAAGGGCCTTGTCTTTACAGGACTGGCATCAGCCGTATCTATAGACATGGTGATTTTATTCGTTCGGCCTAACCTATCTTTACTACTTATTTCATTGAAAGAGCTTATTACGTTTTCTGCCTTTAAGCGTTCCGTCCGCGAGAGATCATCTAGGGTACATAGACGCGAGAAAAGGTCTTCTAAAGAACTTTCTGAATAACAATCTTTAAAACTTGTATTAGAATTGACTTCTAGGGACTGTAGATACCACGAATTATCTTTAAAATTTACTAAAATTCCGAATTTTTGTGCAAAATCACATCCTAAAACCAAAGTATGTGGTAGAGAAGGTACTACTAGAGCAGAGATTACTAAACAATGACCATTGCAGACTAGCGGCAACTCAACCGTACCTAAAACTTTTAGACGGCTGCCATCTGCAGTGGTAACACTTCTATTTTTGACATGGCATATTTTTATACTTAAACGACTTAAAATTTTAACACTATTCTGACCTACAACGGAG
>CM032455.1:99106552-99139052 GCA_019049505.1 Pachyrhynchus sulphureomaculatus
TTTAGATCGTACGTTTGTTTTAATATTAAAAGTCATCATGGCTTACTACTCCCGGCTACGATACAAGGTCAATAGTTAATGGTAATATCGCATTCTACAACTAACTATTTTTAAACGATTATTTTTTTCATATTATTGCGTTTACTCATAATTTTTTCAAAATTACATGTTTATAACAACTTGGTTAGAAAAACAGAATAATATATTTAAATTAAAAACAACTACAATTAATACATCACAACAGATCAATGGACGAAGGTATTCTAACTTACCAGGCAGCATTCATTTCTTTTCTTTGCATGACCTACCCAACTAAAATACTGGCCAATAAGAACTAACCATAGCCTACTCCGTACAAATAACTTATGCAACATCATATGTATAAAGATCTAAACAAAGCGGTGTCACGTATTATACTTTATTTCTTTACTGTGAATTCTGATGCAGTAATACTCGTAATTACCTGGTAGTTGTGCGACTATCGAAATGGCACGAATCAGATTGTTAAACGGCTCCTACTCACAGGTTAAAGATTTTATATCGCTAAGAAAGTATTGTGTTCATGAAAAAACTCGCTGCGAGATTTTTTCATTTTTACACGGTTCAGAGTTCATAGATTTCGAAAAACATATTTCTTTGTTTCCATCGGTCTATTTGTTAGCACGCTAATGCTCTAACAAACTTAGATTTCTATACTCAGTATAGCTCACTAATATAATTTTTGCACTCGACGCACGTTTCGCTAACTACGTTAGCTTCATCAGGAGCGGTGATTGATTAAAGCTAAACTTACAATCTAACGTATTTATACTTAGCCTGATATCTGAATTACTCAAGCGGAACCAATTGCATGGGCGGAACCATTAGTTCCGGTCAAGTAATCCGATTAGCTTACTATCTCATATTTATATACTTTTGACTAAAATCATCTCCAATAGATTAAAAAATAAGTTAGATTCCTACCAGCCATGCAAACAGGCAGATTTTAAATCTAGTACAGTCACTTAAGCCAAAAAAGTAGATCAACCCCGGAATGAGACATAATAAGCTGTAAACTTGTATAAATCTTTATTTTGGCATTCTAAAAGTTGCTTCAAAAGTTTCATAAAATCTCGTGTCCGCGTCTTAAGATATTCAAGGTCAAAGGCCACAAAAATCGATTTTTCGCAAATATCTCGCTTCCTATGGTTTCAATGATATTTGCATCTATTATGAAAATTGTAGAGCATAAAATTCTCTACAAATTTTGTTTTAAACATTTTTTTATACGCTTAACCGTTTTTGAGATAGAGCGCGGAGCGCTCAGCCCTACATAGCATAATTCAAGGTCAGCCGTGAGTCCCGGTAAATAATACGTCGTATAAAGTTAATTAATCACTAAAAAATCCATAATTATGAATAAGTTACATTATTTATTAATTAATATATTATATTTAGTAATATTTTTCATTTATCAAATATATTCGTTTAATAATACTTACCTACTTCGTGTAATTAAAAAATTGTTAAGTGAAATACTTTAAGTATATTTTAATTATATTCTAATATATCTTAATTATATTTTAAGTAGAAAAAGAATTAAGTACTTTTTCTTTAAAATGTGTAAACTCTTAAATACTTATATTACTATTAAGATTATACACATTTTAAAGAAAAAGTACTTAATTCTTTTTCTACTTAAAATATAATTAAGATATATTAGAATATAATTAAAATATACTTAAAGTATTTCACCTAACAATTTTTTAATTACACGAAGTAGGTAAGTATTATTAAACGAATATATTTGATAAATTAAAAATATTATTAAATATAATGTATTAATTAATAAATAATGCAAATTATTCGTAATTGTGGATTTTTTAGTGATTAATTAACTTTATACGACGTATTATTTACCGGGACTCACGGTTGACCATGCATTATGCTATGTATGGCGGAGCGTTGCGCGCTCTCCGCGCTCTATCTCAAAAATGGTTAAGCGTATAAAAAAATGTTTAAAACAAAATTTGTAGAGACCTTTATGCTCTACAATTTTTTTAATAGATGCAAATATCATTGCAACTATAGGAAGCGAGATATTTGCGAAAAACCGATTTTTGTGACCTTTGACCTTGAATATCTTAAGACGCGGACACGAGATTTTATGAGACTTTTGAGACAACTTTTAGAATGCCAAAATAAAGGTTTATACAAGTTTACAGCTTATAATCTCTCATTCCGAGGTGAAACCCCTAATGTGACCGGACAAATCCGGCTATAGCACATGCGACCACTTACTGACAATGAGAAATATCCTAGAGAAGAGCAATGAATACAATTTCGAACTCTACATAGCCCTCATAGGCTGAGAAGGTTTTTGCTTCGGTCGAAATGTGGGCAATCACTAACGGTTTGAACAACTCTAGAATTGATTCTAGATACACTACCCTACTCAAAGATATTTATGAAAACGCGAAGATTTACATAAAATCTAGTACAGAACAAACACGTATAGGAAAAGGCGTAAGACAGGGGAGATACAATCTCTTCTAAGCTATTTATTACAGCTCTAAAAAACGTATTTCGCCAACTAGATTGGACAAAGAAAGGCCTAAAGATGGATGGTGTGTATCTGAGTCATTTAAGGTTCTAAGACGATATTGTAGTCATCAGTAGCAATCCACATGAGTTACAAGAAGTGATAAAGGAATTAAATTACCACTCAAAGACAATTGGTCAATACTTATATTTTGGAAGAAACAGCTTTCAAGATGGTTAAGGATTAATTATGTGTATCTGGGGCAAAAATTTACTAAGACAAAAGACAGTGTCTCGGATAAAATTTCAAGAAGAATCAGGCTTGGATGGTGCGCATTTCTGAAATTAAGTTATATATTCAAAGGTAAAGCCATCCCAAATAAGTTAAAGGATAAAGTTTACGATCAGTGCAACAAACCCGTAATTACATATGGCGCTGAAACTTGGACACTGCATCAAGCTGCTATACAAAAACTAGTTCGGACCCAGAGAGCACACGAAAGACAGATGATCGGGATAAAACTTAAAGATAGAAAAAGAAACAAGTGGATACGTGAACAAAGGAAATTAAAGGATATTATAGAGCACGTAGCAGAAAGAATGTGGCAATAGGCTGGATATAGCACGCACGCTCGATGATTGATAGACCAAGCAAACATTAGAATGGAGAACACGAGAACAGAAAAGAAGCGTAGGATGTCCCAAAACAAGACGGCGGGATGATATACCGAGGGTTGCGTGTATTGGATGGATGACAACAGCTGCAAATAAATTGAGATGGAAATTCAGGGAGAAGGCCTACATTCAGTATTGGATAGAATTAGACTTATAGTGATAGTGAACCAGTAAAGGGGACTATAAGGAATAGGCTCTTAGTTCACAAAATAATTACTCTCTCCTATCTCAGGGATAGGCTCATTTCCCATGATCAAATCCATATCTTCAGTACTAGACACAAGGAATTATAGTATATCTCAACAGTACGGTTCAGGAGATGTTTAAAAATTTTAATTATTTACCCATAATGTGGCGGCCCGTGGCTCCGTAGCGTAGTACTTGCTTGCAGTGCAGAAGGTCGTGGGTTCCAATCCCGGCAAATCGGTTACTTATTTATTAATTTATTTAAGTATGGCCAGTAGTTGTTTGCAGAAATGCAATAACGTCCGTGGCAGCACTACCGCGTTGTCTAAAAGGTGCTGTGAAATACAAAAATGTATGTTCCGACACTTCCACGTTGACCTATTTTATTTTATTACTATTACATAGTTTCATGAACTTATAGCCTCCAATTGCCAATGATTTTATGTTATCTGTGTACAGTATATAACTTTATTTAATATTTGGACTATTTTATCTTTGATACATGTATACATTTTTTTTGATTAAATGATAAATATTAGGTTAAGTACTCACATCAGGAGCTAGGTTACATGGAGGAATAGCCAGACTGTTAAAAGTCGACACTTTTAGCTATATGCCACCCTGGTCTTCATACTTAATGTTACCATGTAATATTTATAGTTATAGGAACATTTTTTTTTTTAAATAAAAGACATTTATCTTGATGTTCGGAGGAAATCTAAAAACTGTTATTTTTTCACTATTACCAATTTTAACAGGATTACTATGTACCTCTTTCTATGCTCAACCTTTTTGTGGTAACTAGTATCCCATCATAAAGTGCCTATCATTTAAAATTACAGGTTGTAATGCTTGAATTAAGTTATTATTTAATTTGACAAAGTTAAAGTCAGTATTTGTTTTAGAACCGTGTTTTTACTATGGACGTACTGAATAAATTGCTTTACCAACTTTTTTTCAGTCCTATAGATATTTCGAGAACAAATTTTTGCAGTTATTTGGCAACTTTAACTTTGATACTGCATCGTAAAGAGTTGAGTGAATATCTAAACCGGTATTCCTTAAAAATCTATCACTTTAAAAAATTTAAAGACGACTGAGTTTCATTTTAAGAAGATTGATATTGTTGGAGGAAAGAAATTTGCGTTTCAATTTTCGACATTTTGTTTGTTGTTTGTATCTAATGCTCTCGTGAATTGCTTCATAAGTCCAAGCTTAATGTGAAGCGGGGGAATAAGAACTTTTCCTGGATCTACCAATGGTGGAAACAATACATTATTTTCACCAGGAGTGAACGATTCTCTTGTTGGCCAAATTTTTTTCTTATAATGACTTTCCCTGTCTCTGCTATTCCACAGACATTTATAACAGGGATAAAGTGTATACCCTGACTGTTGGCCAAGCAATATTGTTACAATTTTCAGATCTCCACAAATTTTCCAGTTATGATCAGCATATTTTATTTTTATCAAAAGCTGCTTCATTTTTTCATATTGCTCTTCCATAACTGTAGAATGAGCAATCGGAATGGGAGCGTAAACGTTGGTATTATGCAGCAAAACTGCCTTAATGCTCCGTTTAGAAGAATCAATGAACAGTCTCCATTCTTCAGGATCGTATGAGTTATTTTGAAATTCATCCATTAGACCTTTTACATCGGTACAATATGAAAGTGACAATTCCTCGTCCATTGTGAAATATTTTCGAACTGATGAGCCGTGATACGGCGAAACGCGTCTCGGGATGGATGGACGAATAAGAGAACAGTGGGTAGACTGCTTAAATATGGGCTTTTTGCCTATTTTAAGTTGTTTTACGTTAAACCACATAAGGTCTGAGGTTGATTCCTCGCAAATCTCGCTGCCTGCCTTTAGTGTTGGCTGTGCCAACCACTCTGTCGGCTTGTGGCTGCTGTGTCAGCCTCCGATTGAGTACTAGGTGTGCGTATTTGGTACAATTCGTTGTATCTTACCGTTGTGTTCCGTAAGTGCCGGAATAAAGTACTTAAAATTCTGTTCTCTTCTTCGTCGATCCTAGCCCGACTGATGAGCCGTGATACGGCGAAACGCGTCTCGGGATGGATGGACGAATAAGAGAACAGTGGGTAGACTGCTTAAATATGGGCTTTTTGCCTATTTTAAGTTGTTTTGCGTTAAACCACATAAGGTCTGAGGTTGATTCCTCGCAAATCTCGCTGCCTGCCTTTAGTGTTGGCTGTGCCAACCACTCTGTCGGCTTGTGGCTGCTGTGTCAGCCTCCGATTGAGTACTAGGTGTGCGTATTTGGTACAATTCGTTGTATCTTACCAATATTTTCGAAATTCTTCATCTCTGTTTCTATAATAAGAAATCGTAGCTTCTGGCTTAAGTAAATGTATTTTCTTTAAAAAGGAAGCAAGATGCTCTGAACCATCTTTGGATAAGCCTAAATCTGTGACTAGATCACTAAGTTCTGACTGTGATACGAGTAGTGGTTCTGGTTTACGGTTGTATGGTAGAAATTCTTTATCTGTGTCACTAGTATATGATAGGTTGTCACTGAAACATTCATTAGTAACAGTGTTTGAATCTTTTTCGACAGTCTCGATGTTTTCGGCATGAACTGATAAGGTGAAATCATTTGTTTCCATAACATCAGCATCAAGTGGTTCAGGAGGCGGAATTAGTTTAGTTGGTCTTGTTACTGTCGAAACATCTTTGGATTCATGAAAAAGCTTGAATCAATTTTTTAGGAGTATATTTTTCTTAATTTTTACTGGCGATATTCTGACGTCAGATTCGTGATCAGCGGGCAAAAATACTACGGATCTGATATATCGCATCAAAAGTAGACCCCACTTTTTTTTTGTGGGGCTGTGTAATGAATAATATTCTCGAATTATTGCTTTGGTGCATTTCAAATAATATGTGTGAAGTATCCCATTCTTGTCCCAAAAAGCGGAAGCAAGAACTGCTGATTTCTGGATAGAGATGAGCCAGCACGTTTCGAGTCTTTCGACTGTTCCCTTATCTCTGAATCACAATAATCCATAGTTACTACTGGATCCAAAAAGTTAAAGGAATCCTCTTCTGCTGCAAATTAATTTGAGTGTTGTGACTCAGTCCTTTTTGGTCGGTCTTCAGGCATACAGGAATCCATTTAACTGATAATTTTCTCATACCCAAATCAGAATGGACAATGTGAAAAATACATTTGAATGAAATGCCCAGAGTCTCTGCTATATGTTTCAGACCGATCTGCAGATTCTCCAAATTATTATTTTATGCATAGTTTAAACATACTCGTAGTAAACATAGGAAGGACATTGTTCCTTTAATGTATTAAGCATATCGTTGTAAATTTCTTTACTAGAGAGTCATTCTACAAGTACTTTATCACTGATCGATATTCGATTTTACTTAATTCACGATTTTTGTAGGTCATATCTTCTCCAAAAATTCACCATAAGTAGCACAATAAAATCTGGACTACTAAACTTAGCATACCTATTTACTAAATGTCAACCTAGTATCCATATCATCCACATTTGTCTTTGATAATTCGGAAGTGGTTTAGGCTAACTTGTTATCAATACTCGTAGTATTTACGAGGATGAACTAAATAATTTTATAAAAAACAAGGTAAATAACAATTTTTGCAGTGACAAAAATTTATTTAATCTCCATTGAGGTCAATAGATTTCTTCTAGTGAAATTCCAGTTTTTTTATTCTCTAAGAAAAAAAATTGTTTCAAATTGTGTTATAACCTTATACTTGAACCCAAATATTTTTTAAATTAATAAAAAAAGTATTTTTAATGGCAAAATAACTCTAAAATTTTATGAAAAATTCAAAATTTTTTTTTAAAGCATGCTATCTCCGCAATTTTCATTTTATTTTTTCCTTTTATTTCACATCAATACAGCGGAGAGTAAAGGTTACGCTATTTCTTCACCAGCCTCACAACCTTGTCGGGAGACAGGGCGTAACCCTGCCATTTTCCAATATATAAGAAAAACCTGTTACATTTTAGGTAACAACAAACCATACCTAAAATTCCATTAATGCTACATAAAACGTTCACATAAACAAATATCACAAAAATTGACTTATTTTCACCTGACTGAATGTATTGTCTCCTTTAATGTCTCTAAAAGCTAATGGGTTAAGAACAAACTTTTAAGTCTTATAAATTTATAAAAAATATTTTAACTAGATAAAACTAAACCGGAGGATCTTGCATAAATTTATTCTCTTTTCAATATGCTAAATGACCTTAGATGTCGACGCACCCTGTCCCCATAACATCCATCCATCTTTTTAATATAAAAAGGTACAAACTTACATAATCTTCCTCCCTACGTAAAACATCCTTATTTTCGGAACAGTTTCTGAGATATCGTTGTAAATCTCTTTCTCTGAGAAGAATAGATTCTCTTCCTCTGTGTATTGTAGGTTCTATTTCTCCAAGTAAATCTCCATCACTTCCTCTAACGTAATAGCAGTAGTCTCTGTCTATCCCGTACGACCCATTATACTGTTCATCATAACGTCTGTGTGAGTGACAGTGATTCTCAGTATATCTGTTGTATGGGAAACTTGTACCATAGTTGTCATCAAGATAACTCATCTCGCGCACATAACAACAATTATTTTTTTAGATGAAATTTTAAAATCCACTATCTTGTGTTCGAAACCTGTTAATCAACTTTCAATATTTTAATCACTGTTTCAAGGTAAAAAAATGTACTCGTATTTATCGTCAACAAAATTTTCTAGAGAGGTGTGTGGTTCACGAACTTTAACATAAAAAGAAGTTTTGTAACAAGTAAAACACTAGTTAAATTTCCACTAAATTTTTTATTTTTAACACCATGACATGTTTCGCTGTACGTCAGCTTCTTTAGATGGTTTGTAACAAACCATCTGAAGAAGCTGTCGTATAGCGAAACATGTCATGGCGTTAAAAATAAAAAAATTTAGTGGAAATTTAAGTAGTGTTTTACTTCTTAACAAAACTTCTAGTTATGGACTTCCACCAAGTATTGGTTGAATCAATTCAAGTTTTAACATAAAAAGATCGAAATGAAACTGAAACTCGCATGCTTATTAAAATAACCACATTACAGGTAGATTAAAATAACAACACAGAGCATTTTAATATAATCCGTACCTAAATTCTATAGAGGTAATCATATATGTAATACTCCTATATAGCTAGAACCCTATCTTCGCCTATCAGCGAAGCGAGTGCCATTAAAGAGAGAAGCAAGAAGAGAGCAGATTGCTAACGCGTTTCCGCGCCTCTTATATACACTATGCAGTATATGATGCATTCGTTTCGTGCATAAAGCAAAAAAGTGAATGGAATTATTTTATAAATTAATATAAAAAATTATATAGTTAAACTAATAATAATTATCATATTGTGACGCATCCGCACGAACGTCGTGCCAGAGTGTTAGGTGTCAGCAACTACAGCATGGAAAAACCCCCGTTCCTGGCCTGGTTGAAAAGAATTTCAGAATTTGCAGGATGACCGAACAATGTAACATAGGAAATAGGATACAAACTAGTATAATTGCTTTTAGGGAGGGTGGTTTGTTTACGTTACGTAGATTAAATTATACTCAAGTCACTGTTTATACTGTATCAAATGACGGAACTATTGAGATTATTTTATGTGACATGTATGGCTATATATTACTAAAATGTGTTTATGTAATCGAGATATTGGTATGCAGTAATGAGGTTTATGTAACCGAAATAATTTAGTAGGAACGTTATTGTTTCAAGAGCCGAAAAAGTCGGCTAGCTTTGTTAGATTTCTGATTGAAAATATTAATAAAAGTGATTGTTTCTGAAATTCCAAAAATTGTTTAATATTAAACAAACACTAACAATATAATTATATTATATTATATAATAATTAAACGCATGTGCAGTTCGTGCAAAGTTCCGAGCTGGAGTGTGAGAGAGAAACGATCGTCTATAATCTACTAACGGCGACCCATTTCTCTCTCAATCTAGCTTTATAGGACTATTACATATATAGAGGTAAGGCACGACGCAAAGATTATCACCAAATATCTTGCAGAATGTCTGTTCACTTAGTACTGTAATAAATCAAATTTTCCATTATTATTTCGCAGTGCGCGAGCGTTAACTTGATTTAGTATCCAAATACACCGCGAAAGCTGCTTGAGCCAGCCGTCTCTATCATATTAATTTTTGACCGTGTCATTTCAGTAACGTAATTTTCCTCGGCCAAGAAACATTAAAATGTTAATATTTAATTCATTAGTTCAAAAATAAATGCTTCTGATACACACCCGGTGCCACTGTAGGGCGCGGTCTACCTGCAAATCTTAATTGTTGCGTGTGGTCCACCTGCAATAAATGCATTTCTAAACAAAGCAATAAAATAATAGGGTAAGTTTCGTTATTAATGACAATGGCAAGTTGCTAATACTTATTTTTCAAAAGAAGACATGCTTTTGTGAGATTTTTATATTAATATCACTTTTAACGAACGTAACTTTTTTGCAAATGCATAATCTACTTATGCAAAATGACGAAAATAACATCTGTGATAGGTGTGGTGCGGAAATGCAAAGAAAAAGGAAACGCGATCGCGGAGGAGCGTTCCGTCCAGTCTTACGTTGTTCTAGAAAAGGCTGCCAATCAACAAAATCGTTTAGAAGCGGAAATGAATACTTCCATTATACGGTTTTGAACGGCAAGTTACACGATAATTTAAGCTTATGTCATATTTTGGAATTGGTGTTTATGTTCGTGCACGATATTCCGAGTACAACATGTGAAAAACTGACTCTAAGGTCGTCGCATACCATAGATAAGGTATAACATGTGCCGCGAAGTGTGCTCCTCAATTGTGTCAGTCAATCGCAGAGGACAATTAAACGGCAGCAACAACGATCCTATACAAATATAACAGGCGAAGGCTCTTACAAGGTGACCAATAACCTGAATCTGAAGATAGCGATGCATCGGTCAAAACAATCGAAACCATGGTAGACGAATAACTGGACCGTGGATTTTTGTTTGAAAACAAAACGAGAAGTACGATATTTTATTATGGAAAGGAGAGATGAAAACACATTAATGCCAACTATAGAAAGGGAGATTCAATTTCAATCTATTATTCATTCAGACGAGTGGCCAGCGTAGAAGAATCTTGTCAGGCGAGGCTTCGACCATCAAACCGTTAATCACTAGCCAAACTATGTTGATCCACTCATAGGAGCGCATACACAAGGTACTGAATAATCGTGGCTAGATGCCAAAATTTACATCTAAAAGAAAATGAGGGGAGTACCACTAAACCATCTTCAGTCATACGGACCATTCATCTTGGAAGATATTAAGGAAGAATGAAAAAGACCAATTTGTCAGCTTTTTAAAGGATATTACCTTTGTTTTTGTAAATATATATATATATATATATATATATATATATATATATATATATATATATATATATATATATATATATATATATATATATATATATATATATATATATATATATATATATATATATATACATATATACATATATATACATATATATACATATATATATATATATATATATATATATATATATATATATATATATATATATATATACATATATACATATATATATATATATATATATATATATATATATATATATATATATATATATATATATATATATATATATATATCAGGGTAGATCTTAAATTTTTTAGTAGACCGTAAGCTACAGTGGCACCACACACTCTTCCCAGTTTCATCAGTCAAAACTATAACAAATCAATAAGGAATATTAATGAGTGTATCTACATAATCTAAATTAGTTTATTGTAGTGCCATCGATGAAATTGTGGAAATCAAAATATGTCTGAGGAATATCAGAATCTTAAAATAGCAAAACTCACTCGCATATATAGTCCAGTCACATTAGGGGTTTCACCTCGGAATGAGAGATAATAAGCTGTAAACTTGTATAAACCTTTATTTTGGCATTCTAAAAGTTGTCTCAAAAGTCTCATAAAATCTCGTGTCCGTGTCTTAAACATCTTCTAAACATTGTTTTATACGCCTAACCGTTTTTGAGATAGAGCGCGGAGAGCGCGCATCACTCAGCCAAACATAGCATAATGCAAGGTCAACCGTGAGTCCCGGTAAATAATATGTCGTATAAAGTTAATTAATCACTAAAAAATCCATAGTTATGAATAATTTACATTATTTATTAATTAATACATTATATTTAATAATATTTTTCATTTATCAAATATATTCGTTTAATAATACTTACCTACTTCGTGTAATTAAAAAATTGTTAAGTAGAATACTTTATGTATATTTTAATTATATTCTAATATATCTAAATTAGATTTTAAGTAGAAAAGGAATAGAGTAAATACCTTTTAATTATATCTTTATTTAGCAATTATGTATCATACATTTACTACAATTGAAGTTTAAATGTGGGGAGTATTTACGTAAACTTTAATAATTAGAAGGACCTGAGTCTCAATTTTCTTATTCTTCATCATCGTCTTCCGGTCGCTCCAAAATTTCCAATTCATTATCTCATCTTCGTTGTCAAGGATACTTGTCTCTAAATCGTTAAGGATTTCGGGGTCAAATGCACTTTCTTCATCGAGATCGCTTTGATACGATGAAGCATTGAGGCAAGCTTGCCCATTACACTGGCCACAAGCTAAAGAACATTGCAACCCCGATTTCCTGCATCCGCAGCGTGAACCACAACCATTCTTGCAGTTGCAAAATATTGTGTTCAGTAGTTCATCTGAAGCTGGTGATAATATTGTCGTTATCGGTTCCAGGAGTTTATTTTGCAGCACCCAATCCAATTCCTGGGGTTCTAAATCATTCCCTAACCAAGTTTGAATTTGATAGTATACACGGTTGATATGTTGATGAGCCGCTGCATTTGTTGATGGAAGATTGGATAACTGCACAGGTTTATTAGGCTTTGTTGAGTTGACGAATCGCGTGTAGCGAAGATGATCGATATTGTCCTCAGATTTTGGAGCATTATATATTGCCAACAAGATGCGTACTCCATTTTCATACAATGTTTGTACAGGGCAGTTTTCTTGTTGAAATACTTGAGCCAGTTGATCGAAATTGGGAAGTTTCTCTAATGTTCTAATGATGATTTTTTTCCCTTTTTTAAACAGCGGAGAAGTCGTGTCACAGCCACTAAATGCATGCAAAAATAAAATGTGTTTTTTAGAACGGGGATATTTATCGAAACTTTTGGAGGAGTATATTTGTGTTTTACCACTGCCTTTGCCAACGACCTTAACTATACAATGGAACATCTGTGCCAACTGACTATAAATAGAAAAGGTCGTATTATAGGGATCCGTATTCCCAGGTATAATCTTAATAGTAATATAAGTATTTAAGAGTTTACACATTTTAAAGAAAAAGTACTTAATTCTTTTTCTACCTAAAATATAATTAAGATATATTAGAATATAATTAAAATATACTTAAAGTATTTCACTTAACAATTTTTTAATTACACAAAGTAGGTAAGTATTATTAAACGAACATATTTGATAAATGAAAAATATTATTAAATATAATGTATTAATTAATAAATAATGCAAATTATTTTTATTATTATGGATTTTTTAGTGATTAATTAACTTTATACGACGTATTATTATTCCGGGACTCACGGTTGACCTTGCATTATGCTATGTATGGCTGAGCGCTGCGCGCTCTCCGCGTTCTATCTCAAAAACGGTTAAGCGAATAAAAAAATGTTTAGAACAAAATTTGTAGAGAATTTCATGCTCTACAATTTTTATAATAGATGCAAATATCATTGAAACCATAGGATGCGAGATATTTGCGAAAAAACAATTTTTGTGACTTTTAACCTTGAATATCTTAAGACGCGGACACGAGATTTTATGAGACTTTTGAGACAACTTTTAGAATGCCAAAATAAAGGTTTATACAAGTTTAGAGCTTATTATCTCTCATTCCGAGGTTGACCCTCTTTTTTGGCTTAAGTGACTGTATAAATAATTTTACTGAATGTGTCGAAGACCGAAAATACTACCTGGAGTCTAAGAACGGCTTGCACCTACCCATGAACAGATTCGATAAATTCCGCGAAAGGCAGATTCTGGATTTATAGTACGAATTTCTTTTACCGTGAACACAATTTTTCACACTGCGCATGCGGGTAATAACGGACATCCTACTAAAATAACTCCGCGAATAAAAGTAAGTTACGCTTAATTTTAGTTAGTTAGTAATTTTAGTAGGAGGAATACAAAAAGTGGGCTGAGGACAATCTCAAGAAGACTGTAAATATCAAGTGTGATCCTTCTAATAGGTTAGATGCTAGTTTGGGCGAGAGATAAACATAAACACATAGTTATGTCGGCACACTACATTCCTCTAGCGTATCGTCACTCCATTTAGTGGGTTATTACCCACGTTAATACTTGGGAGTAAATCCGAGGCGTATTCGGAAAGTAAGAGCCATTGGCTTATATTTAAATATTGGCGGGTCTGAACAAAGTTGTACACATGCAGAACCATGTACTGATTGTTTCCGAAACCACTGACGTTATTGTTTTGATTCAGTAGTCGTTTGCTTGTCGGAGAATGCAGACAACCATGTCCACGAAAATGGTTTCTCCTCCCAGTTCGATTTTTGTGTGCAAAACGATCACCAGTTGCTCAAATTTCTCCGGAGTTGTGCCTAGTTTATGGACCCGCTGCAATGAGTGAAGGAAAGGTTAGACAATGGTGTCGAGACTTCAAAAATGGCCACGCAAACGTGCATGATGAAGAGCGGAGTAGCAGGCCCGGTATCCAGACCGATGAAATCGTTCAACAAGTGAACCAAAAACTGCAATCTAATCGACCATTGCACTTGAAACAATGGCTTGTGGAGAACGGTTTAAAGACGACGAGGAACTCAAGACCGCCGTTGTCAACTGGTTTAATTCCCAGGCAGAGAACTTCTATGCAGAGCGATTAAAGAAGGCGTTACGAAAAGTGCTTAGAAGTGAACGGCGATTATGTGGAAAAGTGAAGTAGGTTTGTAGGAAACTAAAACCGTCAATAAAAGCTTTTTCTAACGAATATATTTTTTTATGACCAAGCGGCTCTTTTCGATTATGCCTCGTATGTCTTGGCATGAGCATGTTGTATGCATAACAAAGAGCTTCTCAGACGCTAGGAATATTATTTCGAATTAGAAAGCTTTACACTCCATAACAACTGTTTATTCTGTAGAAAGCTCAAATTCGACCTACGATGGAATATTGGCTCTGCTTCCAAGCATACACTACATTTATTGGATTCTATTCAGACGATAGCTGTTCGCCTGATTGGAACGATTGTTGATGAAACAGTTTCACAGGATAACATGAAAAAAAAGAACTCCGCGAATATATTAAAAAAACTATCTTAAAAGAATATCACTCTTCCGAGAGATAATTGGCCTTTGACACAGTTACGAACGTCGGAGGGCGTGAGCGTGCAGGCCAATACCAATGATAGGTAAAGTAGGCAAACTTATTGGCAAATTTAGAATTGTGTTGTATTTTCTTTTATCGACGTTATTATTTATCACTTGGCGTACGCTATACAAACAAAACCAAGTAAAACTTAAAAAAAAGAACCTTTATTGCACATAAATATTAGTTTATATACGTTACGAACACTCGCGCACAAAAACGAGACTTGTAACCTCGAAACTGATAAACTACAAACTAATTCGTTATCCCAATAAAAACAACTTATCGCGAACGAACTTCAGATTATACTGACAACTTGCATGCTGTTTATATAATTCAAAATACTTTCATGACATTTTTATGCGTCGATGTAAATAAAAATATGACCAATAAAATAGAAGGGAGGAGCCCACTTACGGCGAGACGAAATATTTTTGGAAGATGTAAACAAAGGATTTGGAAACTGCTGTGAATAGTTAGAAATCATCAGCTGGTAGTTGATTTTATCCCCAATTATTAAAAGTAACTAGGTAAAATTTCGGTTCGCGGGCTTTTCGGAAAAATGTTTTTTTAGTGTTCCGTACGGAACACTTATAAGATCACTTCGGCGTCTGTCCGTCTGTCACACCCGATTTTCTCCGAAACTATATGACGTAGGAAGTTGAAATTTGGTGCTAATATAGAAATTGGTCGCCTCATCAGAGCCGTGTAGTTTTGAAAGTTTTGACTTAAGGGGATAGTTTTGGGGGGTGAAATCGGAAGTGAAAAAAAAATTTTTTTACTAGGTCATCGAGTGGAATGTGAAATGAAAGCTTGTAAAAACACAAGTTCAAAAATATATATATCTTATATGTGCACACTTTTCTTTGTATTATTTTGAAAAAATCGCAAAAAAACGGTATCCCCCTCTATCTCGAAAAGTACTGATCCAAAAATTCTGGAATATTCTCCACGGGGTGTAGATTGAACGAAAATTATCACGAGTACATTACCTTTAATAATCTACCTGGTATATTTTAAAAAAAATCACGGTCATCAGTTTTCAGTAAAGATCGGAAACAAACTTTGTTGAAAACTCATTTTGGGTATGTTTTGTGAAGTCACTGATCATTTTATACCTCCGTAACAAAATTTTTATTTCAGAAGCAATCAACGTACGGAACACTAATTGCGCAAGTGCAATTTGCACTTGATCGGTTACATATTTTTTTTTTTGGAATAGGCCTAAAATAGCCTATTTTTAAAAGACTTACGAGAAAAAATCGGGCGAAGGCCGTTTCAAAAAATTATTAATTTTTTTTTCAATTATAACCTAACCTTACCACAAAATTGTTTGACTTTTTAATCATAGATATAGATAATGGACCGAGCATTAGCCTCACAAAATTGACCACTCTCTAAAAAAGAGATAAAGCGGCTGTGCGGCCAATACCTGTCACTTTTCCGCCGGCCTGTAATAAAGAAGGCGCAGTACCCCGAGATAATATTCAAGGCGAGAAAGAGACAGCTACTGGCCGCACATTCGCTTTGTCCCTCTCACACTTTTGCGTCTGTATTTACTTCACAGCGGAAACGGAATGCTCAGTCCATTATCTATGTCTGTTTTTAATAATAACCTAACCTAACCTTACCAAAGAACAGTTTGATTTTTTCAATAATAACAATACCTATTCTGGTATGAGCAAAGAACTGCATAATTGCCTAATGTTCCAGGGAGTCGAAAGCCTTCTTATAATCGATGAAATACAGGTACAGCGTAATATCATATTCGGTCGCTTTTTCTATTAGGGAGGGTGAGGAGTTAAACTTAAAATATGAAAACTATTTTTGTATAGATTTATTTCGATAGATTAATTAGTTCAGAAATTTTCTATGAAAAATTTAAGGTCTTTAGGAAACTTATTTAAATAAAAATCGAAATTAACAATACATATACTAATCTTATCGAAAATACGTCAATTTGATATAAAAATGACACATTTCTTGTTATAAAACATGAAAAAAATGCCATCAATAGGAAATTTAACTATGTTAGATATTGAAATTTCGCGATTTTTTTAAAAAAATGTTCAAATTTAATTAGAAAGCTTTAACTTTATGAAAAACAACAATTATTGGAAGTACTTGTGAATGATTTACTTTTTATCTCTCAAATAGCGGCAACGTTGCATTTAGTAGTAATGGCGGGAAATTTAAATATTTTAAATTGTATAGTATAAGTTTATATAATTAAAACATATGGTGCAAGTAAATAATATTAAGTTTAACTAATAATAGATTTGCAATGGGTATCAGTTTTTATAAATAAAAATAAATAATTTAAAGCAATTGTTTTAATTATTCAATTAATTTACTTGTTTAACTTATAATTACCTAGTGCAGCTTCAGTGTTAACATTATAATTGTGCCTTATTGTCCTTCGATATATTTGTACTGTCTGTTGATAATGTGTTGTACGTTAAACATTTATCACACTTTATGGTTAGTACTGATGCTAGACCACATCGTTTTTCATTAGTAATATAACATAATGAAAGTGTTTCATTACATGAAGAACATTTTAGGTTTTCTCCAACTGATCGCGTGTCAACAATTCAACGACACTTGATTTCCTGTTCCGTTTACCAACACTTTGTTGGCTTAATATTTGATTGTATACAGTCTCAGTAACGCGTTTTCGCTTCCACTTTTTTTTACCATTTTTATCAATATTTGTTGATTTTTTATTATTATCCATTTTTTTTACTTGTTTACAACAGCTGATCACAATAACCACAAAATTCAATATACAGTGCCACCTCGATAAACCGGATTCTTTAATAATCCGGACAAACATTTCTATTGCATTGTGTACTTTATAATCCGGATTTGATAGTATTAGGTAATCCGGACCTGCGTTTTTAGACATCTACTTGATTTAAACTACATAGGAAAACTGAAATCGATAGTGAGGGGATTCCCCTAACTTCCAGTCTAATACATCTGGGATTCACACAAACTGTAGGTGCCTTTGATTTGCCTACAACGCATCGCGTCTAAAGGTTAAGGACTTTGTAGTTGTTTGTTTATTGTCACAAGTACAACATACCTACGTTCCATTTTACTTTATGTGGTTCATATAAGTATGTAAACGTTTTTTTTTTTACGTATATGTACCTACATATTAAAATGCCTTCTAAAAGAAAACATATTACACTAACAATAATACACAAGTCTGATATATTAGAAAGACTAGTTCTTGGTGAAAGCGGAAAAGTGTTGGCAAATGAATAAGGAGTAGGAACATCCACAATTTCGGATATAAAAAAGAATAATAATTTTGGATACTCACTATGGACGTGTAACTTCTTTTAGATTTATTTCCAAATGTGATTCAGGTCCTGGCGTCAGAAAAACCTTACGAAAAGCCGAATATCCAGAAATGGAAACTCGTCTGTATACACGGTTTTGTACGCAACGATCAAGGCACGTCCCAATTTCCTACGAAATTTTATCAGGCAAAGCAAAACAGTTTTACACTGAAATCTACAGGAATGTTAATTTTAGAGCTAGCAGAGGCTGGATTTCTAACTTCAGAAAAAGACATGGTCTGCGTGCTTTAAAAGTTTGTGGCGAAAAACTATCCAATGATAAAAGTGCCGTCGATCCTTTCTTAACTTTATTCGCAGATAAGATAAAAGAATTAAACCTTGGACCTACTCAAATATATAATGCAGATAAATCAGCTCTATATTGGAAAATGTTGCCTGAAAAAATGCTGGTTCGTTCTCAGGAAAAGACCACACCAAGTCGAAAAATAAACAAAGAACGCGTCACCTTTCTAGCATGTTGCAATGCTGATGGATCACAAAAATTAAAGTTGTTAGTGATAGGAAAGGCAAAAAATCCGAGGGCTTTTAAAAATGTGAACATACCTGTTGAGTACAAATCATCTGCCAATGCATGGATGACTACAGCAATTTTCTTAGACTGGTTTCATCATTCTTTTATTCGTCAAGTCAAAAGTCATTTAAGAAGTCTCAACTTGCCTGAAAGAGCCCTGCTAATCGTTGATAACGCTTTGAGCCAGGGAACTATAGAAGAGCTGGACAGTTTACAACATTATTTCTTCCACCAAATTGTACTGCACTTTTGCAGCCTATGGACCAGAATACAATCAGACTGACAAAATTATTTTATCGGAAAAGTCTTTTAGCCCATATTTTATCAAATAATGAAGAGAACCTTGTTAGGTTATTAAAAAGCATTAACCTAAAAGATGCTGTATGTCTACTATGCAATTAATGGGAAAAAGTCTTCCCTGAAGTCTTGAAAAAGCGCTGGCACAAAATTATGGCTTATGTGGCAGATACCAACCCAGACACTGAATATGATGCTGAAGATCTGATTCCTCTGAGTGAATTGCGGCACAATTTGCTTTCCACGAGTGAAGAAATGAAAAGTAAAGCAGTTAAAAGTTTCAATGTGTGCATTCGGATCACCGCGGTTTTAATTAGTCCGGATTATCGACGTCGCACTGTATCTATATACAAGCATATCAGTAGAGCCAACCGGAAATTACTTTACAGCGTTGCCGCTTCGAGACACCAGAATTTTAAGATTTTTAATTATCATTTTTTATTAATTACCTATTTTTTTAACTATTAAAATATTTTTTTTATTCTTTTATTTTTTTCATATTATTTGCTTTGATAGTTTTTTAAAAAATATAAAATACACTTAATTTTTTTTTTGTAAGTTTGTACAAAACATCCAAAAGTTAATCCATTCATGTTAAATTATTTAATAAAATTAAATAAACAATATATAAGACTTACAATCTTTCGATCATGAATTTATTATCATAATAATAACCATTATAATAATCTTATAATTTTTTTAAATTATTTAATACAAATCATTTCTAAATAATATCATTCAAAATTTTTGGTTGGGACTATCCCACCTCAGCCTCCTTAAAAATCTGGATATGATCTATTGGTCTAAATTCCTTGTGAATGCCCGCTCGTTCGACTGGTTAGTAATCATCAAACTTATTTGTTAGACGGTTTATGACAATTTTAGTAAGAAGCTTGTACAAATGCGATAACAAGCTGATGGGGAGATAGTTCTCAAAGTTCTCGTGATCACCTTTGAATAAAAATATGACCTCACTGTTTTGCCAAATTATAAGTATTCTTTGTTCTTCAATATTTGTTGAGTAACAACCGTATCGCTTCAAAAAGTTCATTTCCTCCCATAACTAGTTCAGATTTTTTTTTATCTTCCCCTGGAGATTTCTTATTCTTCATCTGTTTTAAAGCAGTTTCCAATTCACTTCGGCTTACCTCAGGAATTTCTTCCGAGCCAACGTTAAGAATATGTTTTGCTGCTGATTTGGATTTGGTATAGTCGAGAAATATAGTTTTGTGTAGACTTCTTTTAGTAATATTTGGTAATTGAATTGTTTAATTTTTTTAAAATAATAACCTAACCTTACGCTTACGTTTCAACGTTTATATGCAAAAAAAAGTGCAAAACGGCTTCCCCGATTTTTTTCTCGTAAGTCTTTCAAAATCAACCCAGCCCTTCATACTGATGTTGCAGTTAAGGTGATGGGGCCTGGCGGATACCCTGTGAATAATGATAATCAATTTGGATGCTACTAATTTTCATGCACTGTACGGGGACCTGCTTGTGGCTAACTGGCATGAGTTGGATCAGTATGGGGATGTGGACTTGTGCCGCGACAAATTTTATGATATACTGTATGGAATATTTGACAGGTCAGTGATTATGTTTAAAAATGGACGTCATTCCTTTCCTATTTGGTACGTGGTTGCTATTTATATTTCTGGGCTTGGCAACAGTAAGTGTTGCCAGGTGCCATATGACGTTTCCATTAGAAACTTGACATTGTTAAACATAACCTTTGAACAAATATTTTGTCATTTGAGCGCAATTTGTGTTGTTTACAGTGACTTGAAAAATTCATCTCGGGCAAAAAATGGAATTAACTCGTGAACATTTTCGTGCGATTATTTTTCATAACTTTCGACGTGGATTATCAAGACAAGAGTGCATCGATGAACTTAATTCTTTATACGGCGATGAAACACCATCCTACAGCACTGTAAGAAACAGGTATAACGAATTCAATCGTGGCCGACGTTCGCTCCAGGATGAAGTCCGTGAAGGTCGTCCAAAATCGGTTGTTGTGCCAGAAAACATCGATGCTGTGCGTGAACTGATAAAACAAGATCATTATGTGATATACTGTGAGATTGAGGCATCTTTGGACATTAGTATAACAAGCATCAATAAGATATTGCATGATTATTTGCCCGTAAAAAAGATTTGTTCGCGTTGGATCCCGCATAATCTGACAAACGCTCAAAAGAAGGCTCGTGTCGATTGGTGCAAGGAAATGTTGAAAAAATACGATCAAGGTACATCAAAGGCTGTGTATAACATCTACACAAGTGACGAATCATGGATCTATGCATATGAGCCCGAAACAAAATAGCAATCGACTGTACGGGTGTTCCAAGACGAGCCAAATCCAACAAAAGTTGTTCGCGGAAAAAGCACATCGAAGGAAATGGTTGCCTATTTCTTCGGCATTACCGGTTATGTGGCGACAGTGGCATTGGAGCAACCTAGGACGGTCATTTCCGAATGGTACACGACCATTTGTTTGCCAGAAGTCTTCGGAGAAATTCAGAAAAAGTCGAAGAAGAGGTGCATTCATCAAAACAATGCTCCTCACACATCGGCACAAACAAAGAAATTTTTGACCGGCCAAAACATCGAATTGATGGGTCATCCACCGTACAGCCCTGATTTGGCACACAATGTCATTTTTTTTTTTTTTTTTTTCCCGTACACGAAAAACAGTGTGTCAACGATTTTCGACACCCGAAGAAGCGGTTGATGCATTCAAAACGCATGTTTTGGAGTTACCTCAATTGGAGTGAAAAAAGTGCTTCGAAAATTGGTTCAAACGCATGCAAAAGTGTATTGATCTTCATGGAGAATATTTTGAAAAACAATAAAACCAATTTCGATCATAAATATTTGTTTTTTTCATTATTAGGCCAGAAATATAAATAGCAACCCACGTATAATGCAGAAATTCTAAAAAATTTAAAACGTAAGAATAATATTTTCAGAAAATATAAGAAATCAAATAATATAGCGAGGATGATGTTCTTATATAAGCTAGTTAATGGTGGGATTCAGTGTCCATCACTGTTGGAAGAATTGAGATTTATTGTCCCCAGATTTGCAAATCGAGTTGGTAACTTCTTTTACCTTCCTACGGCGCACACAAATGTATTGTATGCATATCCTGTTTACAGGATATGTTCTGTTTACAACGAAATGTCGAACACATGTGATCTCTCCATGACTCAAAATGACTTCTTCCATACTTGTTTGTACCTACTTTAATAACTGTAATGGTGTGTGACATGATATTAATCATTGTGTTTATTAAAGGTTAATTTTAGTCTCGAGTTAATGTCTTATTGTATTGTTATATATTAATGTTGTGTAATAGCTATGTTATCGCCCCTATTAATTACTTTGGTTGGGCTTGTGGAAAATAAATAAATAAAAATTAGGCCATTTTAGGCCTATTCCAAAAAATAAACCCTTTTTCTGAAAAGTCCACGTACCGAAATTTTACCGCAACTAAATTAGATCACTAAGTAGCACATGTAAAAAAATTGTTGCTAATGGACTACATGAATTAAAATGCCCAGTACTTGTTATTTATAGTTTCAATGCCAAGTTTACGGACAAATTGTTACAAGAATAGTTTTCAAGAAACAGAATGAAAGTCGAACTTTGAAATGCTTTACAGACAACCTCTAACCTGATTTTTTTAATGAATAGTGGTGTCAACTTGTGTCACGCCCAGTTTTACAAAACTTTTCCATGTGTTAAAAAATATTCTTCTTGGACGTTGATTTGTGATTTATTTGTTTTGAATTTTTGGTGATTGCCACTGCTACACTCGAGTACAATTTATCAATTACACCTCATAATCAATCTTATTTTTAGTATTCCGTATGGAACACTTATAAGATCACTTCGGTGTCTGTCACACCCGATTTTCTCCGAAACTATTTGTCGTAGAAAGTTGAAATTTGGTAATAATATAGGAATTGATGGCATCATCAAAGCCGTGTAGTTTTGAATGTCAAATTTTTGACTTAAGGGGTTAGTTTTGGGGGGTGAAATCGGAAGTGAAAAAAGAATTTTTTTAGTAGGTCATCGACTGTGGTGTCAAATGAAAGCTTGTGAAAACACGAGTAAAATATATATATATATATATATATATATATATATATATATATATATATATATATATATATATATATATATATACGAGGCATGTTTTTTAAGTAAGTACCGTTTTGGAATTAAAAAAAGACGTGCAAAGATATCGCTATAATTTTATTTTTACATGAAAGCCTGTACCTTAATCTACTTTTCTACATAATTTCCGTGAATATTGAGGCACTTGTCATAACGTGGCACCAGTTTTTGAATACCCTCCTCATAAAATTCTGCCGCCTGACTTGTTAACCACTGTATCACAAATGTTTTGACTTCGTTATCGTCTTGAAGACGCTGACCACCCAGGTGCTTCTTCAAGTGCAGGAACAAATGGTAGTCCACTTTCTGCACCAAATCTTCATTAACGACCGAAGGACGCCCACTCCGTTCTTCATCATGCACATTTGTGCGGCCATCTTTAAATGCTCTCACCCATTTCCTTACCATTCCATCACTCATAATGTTTTGTCCGTAAACTTCACAGATCTCACGATGAATATCGATCGGTTTTACGCCTTTAGCACTAAGAAATCGTATAACAGCCCGTACTTCACAATCGGCGGGACTCACGATTGTCGGAGGCATCTTAAACACTCAGTAAACAACGTATACAATGAAGAATCAGACTGTAATGGCGTCAGTGCGTAGACATGAGATGTAGGTTACCAGCGCGCATGCGCGGATCGCCGACCGTATCGCTGCGGCGGCGGAATCACAAAACGGTACTTACTTAAAAAACATGCCTCGTATATATATATATATATATATATATATATATATATATATATATATAATGTAATACTTGCGCACACTTTTCTTTGTATTATTTTTAAAAAATCGCGAAAAAAAAAAACCGCTGTCCCCCACCTTATCTCGAAAAGTACTATCAAAAAATTTAGAAAAAATTCTGGAATATTCTCCAGGGTGTGTGGATTGAACGAAAATTATAACACACACAGTGCATTACCTTTAATAACTTATCTGGTATATAAAAAAAACAAAAATTTCAAGGTCATCAATTTTCAGTAGATTGGAAACAAACTTTGTTGAAAACTCATTTGGGGGTGTATTTTGTGAAGTCACTGATCATTTTATACCACAGTAACAAAATTTTTTATTTTAAAAGCAATCAACGTACGGAACACTAATTGTGCAACTTTCACTTGACCAGTAATTTAAGAATATAGATAAACCTTATGCAAATGTTTTGAGTTGATACAATGGCTGTCATTACTACCTGAATTTAGTAACTAGTTTTTAAATGTCTTCTTGTTCAAAGTACCATATTCTGGTGACGTTCGCAATTTATTGTTCCTTGTAAAATTTGTTTCTCCATTAAATAAAGTATAATAATTTCCTGGTTATTTACAAAATTAATACAAACAATTAAGAAAATTTCCTTCCTCTTTCCCTCCTTATTTATGGAACTTATGGAACACTTATGATATCACTTCAGTGTCCTTCTGTCTGACTGTCACACCCTATTTTTTCTCCAAAACTATTTGACATAGAAAGTTGAAATTTGGTACAAACATAGGAAATGATGGCCCAATCAGGGCCGTATAGTTTTGAAAGTTTAATTTTAACTTAAAGGGTTAGTTTTGGTGGATTAAATCGGGTCAGGTGTGAAATGAAACCTTGTGAAAACATATATATATATATATATATATATATATATATATATATATATATATATATATATATATATATATATATATATATATATATATATATATATGTGGTGTAATACTTCCGCACATTTTGCTTTGTATTATTTTTAAGAAATGGCTAAAAATCGCTGCCTCCCGTATCTCAAAAAGTACTGACCAAAAAGGTTTGAAAAAATGCCAGAATATTCTCCATTAGGTGTACACTGAGCGAAGACTATGAGCCCTGACAATATGGTGGGGGTTTTTCAATACACTTTTCAGTACATTATTGTCGCGCATCGCTTCTGTACCTAGACAAAATTTTATTTTATTTGTTTATAATTAAACAAATATTTAAAGATTTAGGTAGTAAATATTTGTTTTACACTTTTATTACTACATTCTAGATTGAGCTAGATTGATTTATTGGCCATTAGGTAGCCAAGATGCTATAACTATCATTATTAACTAAAAAAAAAACCTGAACCACATACATATTGGATCATAAGGTGTCAGGGACCTAATTAACTTAATTTACGTAAAAATTTTATTTTATTTTAAAAGCAATCATGGTACAGAACCCTAATTGGACAAGTCCAAATTGTACTGGACCGGTTCCTTATTCCTGTGATGAAGTTGTATTTTTTTCTTTAATTGTTTAACTTATGCACGCATCTAATACCATTGATGAATCTAAAAAACTGAATAAAGAAATTCGCCAGTAGTAACATGACTCCATATGAAAATTATGTTTTACTGTGAGTTTGTTTCAGGTCGGCTTACATTGGACAAAATATAGAATATATTTAAGTATGTACTTATTTACTATATTCATTTATACCCTTTAGTGATTGGCTGTTTGGTTGGTTGTAGGCGGAGTAGGCGATTGTACCTGTTTGTGCACTGTAGCCTCTTAGTAAATTGTGCAGTCATCTATTGGTTACAAAAGCATTATTCCTTCAAGAAGGTTTATAAGTTTTCCTTCAAACTCTTCATGGGGTAATATATCTCCACGATGTACATCTCCGAACAGTTTCATGTAGCATCTGCGTAGAGATCTTTTCCTCTTCACCACATCTGCATGTTGTGGGATCCTTGGGGATACCCATTTTCTATAAATGTGTCCTCAGGTTACAATGGCTAGTAATTAAGGCCGCCAATTATGTGTCTTGCATCATTAATACACTTATACTCTATAGAATAGAAGAAAATCAGTAAAGTAATTTTTGCCTGTACTTCCCTTACAAACACGTAGTAAGCATCAAAACTGTTAAATGAAACTTTGACAAGTCAAAACAACACTAATCAATGGCTATTCTTCCGGACCTACAACCCACACCTATGCCCCTTCAAACTTCTATATACTTGACTATAAATAATTAGACTTAAAATTTGTACAAATTTATCGGCCTCCATCACTTTCAGCCACATTTTCGAAACCTGTATCTCTGAACTATAATTTCCCTTTGAACTTCAGCTGACATATATACCAAATTGGAAATCTATATCTCATTTCAGTCGAGAGTTATCATACCAAAAAACAGACAAATATACCGACGAAAATTGAATGCTTTGTTTTTCGTGATCTAGGTAGGTACTTTGAAGTGTGAAGAAATACCGAAATCTCAGACAGTAGTTCTTTAACAAATACAATCCATTTTATGAGAAAAAGGTGAACATTTTTTAATCTTTTTTTCTTTTTAAGTAACTTGTGACAAATTTTGGAATATGTTTATCACAATAAATATCATATTTAACTCTTTGTGTTGTTAGAAACCTTTTTTAATATGAGACTGTGTAGATGATCATATATAAAAGATAAGAGGCATAAACACTGTCAAAAGTTAATCACAAATAAGTAGTTACAGTAGAAAAAAACCCTCCAGTATGTGATTTCTCATTTTCACAAGATATTTAAAATCAAGTTCTTTGACTATATATATATATATTTGTATAAAATGGAAGTAGAGGTTAACAACAAACATACATATTGTAATAAAAAAAACTTACTATTTTTCTTCCTCTGGTGCAACATAGTCTGGTTCAACGAATTTTTCTTTTCTCTACTGGAAGGCACACTGCCAAACCTTAATTGATGCACACATTTTTCTTCATGGTACCTTTTTCTGCCACGATATTTGCCTTTTTCTTGTCCTGTACTTTTTTTCCTTTCAAGTAATTTGTAATATCTATACGACAAATCCTCGAGACACCACACATACCCAAATAAATATTTTTCAGTTCATATTAATAATTTCAGCCACTTATTTAACCAAATAATCACACTTTGATTTAAGTTAATGATTATCTGGTCACAATCACTCAAAACAGAAACTGACAATGACATATCTATAGAAAATTTTAAAACAATTTGCAACTAAACAACTTTTCATTTACAACAAAGTAATCCAGTTCGAAAATACCATCACCACACATAAGATCAATTAAAAATTTTACAGAAACCTTAATACTTTTTAGTTAAAAATTATACAGAATCATTTTTATAACTATCCAAATGGTAATCTATCTAAGTAAATTATTTAAAAGTATAAATTAGTCCGCTGTAAAGACAACAATATCAGCTTAGGCTACGAAATTACATCGTGGGTTCTACCCGTCGTACCCTTACTAACCTTCATTTGTTTGGTCATAAATTTTAGATCCTTTCAAACAAAGAGCGCAAGTTAAATAAAACAAATATATCATGAAATAAAGCGTTTAATTTGTTAAATTTTAGTCTGGTCACTACTTGTTATATTACTGAACACAAAAATGTAAAAAAAACACTTTTCACTGTTAAATTAACACTCTCTCCAAAAGACTTACTCATACTATTTATTTGTAGGTTAGGTATGGAGCGGGATAGAGAGCCGTGATGCCATACGTTATTTTTCCCGTAAGTTAAATAGGTACAGTCTGTCAAGTATTCTTGAAAAAATGTGTTCCAAGAACATTTCTAGCCATCAATGTATTTTTTGGTGTGCTAACAACGGCACAATTACCTTAGTAAGTTGTCCAATCGCCTCCTGCATCAATAATCGCCTGGCATATTCGAGGCATGCTGTCGACAAGATTTTCTGCATACTTTGCAAATTTTTCGAATCTCGCGAGATAGCTGAGTCAAAGTCTTCAGAAGATTTTCTCTGAGCTATTTCTTTACAAGAAACTAAATATTTTCAATAGGGTTGGCGTCCGGCGATTGTGAGGGCCACTCTAGTAACTTATCGTGAAATGATGTTCATCCAGCAAAGATTTCTTCAACGACATCCTGAGCACGAAGATATTGTCGAATGTCGATTTTCTTAATTTTGCCGCTGCCTAAGACAACGTCAATTTCGGGTTCCTTGAAAACAAAGACACGAGCCACGTTTTAGGAAGTCGTCGACATTTTTCGTCTCGTTAAAATGATTTACCCACTTCTTCACAAATGATACCGACTTTTTAATATATTTAGTGGCCGCAGAATGTGTCATTTTAGATGGGAACAAAGAAAGACTGCTTCATACCGGCACGCAAACAAGTGGTTCATTTTGGATTTTACATGATTTTGACGAAAGTTCGAAATCGATTGATATTTTTACTAAAATGCGTCATAGACAAAGGTTTCCTCTACCGATTTTTTGTTGAATCGCTAGAATCGCATCTACCAAAAATGAATTATAACGTACACGTTCTTGCTTGACAAACTGTATGTATATTCAGGGTTAATTTTTCCAAGTCTGATATACAACTTCGTCATAATAACAATAAAAAATAAACGATAAAATAACAAATAAGATTAATGCAACTGATTTTTCGGAAACTGAAAAAATAAATAACAGTCGAAATGGAGGAAAAACTTTCATAAGTTTGTGTTGGGTCAATAATGAATGAAAAATTCTTGCCTAAATGCGAAGATCGTTTAAAATTACTGTAAAAGCTTCCAAATACTTGTTGGCATTTATTCATCAAGAACAAATTGAAGCTATGAAGCTATAGTGGGAGGAGTGTATATTAAGTTTTCCATGTTTAAATGCAATATAATTAATCTTAAAATGAGTATTTGACGCATAAGTAATGATTAAAATGGAGTATCTGACTCGCACACATAATGCTTAATGGCTTATGCACAAACATAATCTTAGTGATATATCTCACCCACATACATATTATTTAGTGGTGTATCTGACGTACATCAACAATGCTTATCTTAAACATAAACTTGGTGCCGTATATGACGCCCACCCTTGATCTTACACATATTATATGAGACATACGCTTGTAGTAGCGTATCTAACGCCTTACAGTCACCATTTACATTCCAGCAGTTCTGATTTTTGCCATGATGTTTTGAGCGGCTTCTTTGACACACGCCTGTACTGACAACATTTGTATTATTATTTTCATAGCTGCCGACGGAGGGCGATCGTGAGGTCGAGATGATCGAATGTAATCAACCCTGTACAAAATATCTACAAGTACTTTAAGTATGCATAAACTGACCATTTATTTTTGAACTCAAAACGGGACATAAGTTTTTATACCCAAGTTAGCAGGTTAACAATGAAAATAAACACAACTTCTTAATTTTCTTTATTTAGAAAAAGTGTAACTTAATGCAATTAGTATTGACTGTTATTATATTCATATTAATTATAATTATTTTTATTATAACAAGTTGTGAAAAATAAAAATCAATCACCAGTTAACCAGCTTTATTGAAGCAAAGTTCCTCTGACAGAAATTATTAAATTATATGCACCATATTTTTTTTTAATTGTATTTATATTTATCAGAGGAACAAATTTGCTTTAATAAAGTTGGTGATGATTTTAAATAAGAATAAAATTCTTGGCACGTTTTTTTTATATTGACCTTAGTTATCAACATCGCTTTCAGAACTGGTACCTGTAAGTGATTTTTTTCAGACGTCCACAATTTATTCATAAGAGAAAAGACTCTTTCTACTGGAGCATTTGTACCAGGTAGACATAAAATATATTCAATTAAAATACAAAAATTTTCATGTTGTAGATTGTTGGTGCGAAAGTGTTTGAATACTTCCACCCAACGAGTTTCTGTGGAGACTTTTAAATTATCCCCTTCGGTAATTTTTTGGGAAGTGACGTAGCTTGAAATTAATGTAAATTCGTCAAATACTTCTGTATCTTTGTTACAGGGAAAATATCCCTTTCAATTAATACATCCAGCGCTTTTTGAATATCTTCCCATGCAGGTACTTTTCTTAAATCTGCCCAATGAAATATCTCCATTTCTTTAGTAAGAAAGCAAGTCCACTGTTCCAGATATTCACGGCTTGTTTTATAAAATTCTGTGGCCGTATTTTTCACAAACTCTTCATCAATATTAGTGCCATTATCTTTTAATTTCACAATTGAACTAGGAACAGTAAATGGAAGAAACTGGTTGATCTGTTTCTGAGCCAAATTGTCTTTGAGATGATTGATTTCTTTTGCAGCCTCAATTGCCGACACAGTCTGACCTTCAACCTTCAATACAGCTTGGTGAAAACTTGCTGATTGAGCGTGTAAAAAATGAAGCCATAATTCTGATATGGGATCATCAAAAAAGTTTTTTAACAATTTGGGACATTTTTCAATGGTCAAAAAATAGTCTTTTAACGGCTGGTACATTTTTAAAACTCTCTCCAAGGCAGGCATAAGCGCAAGCCACCTGGTTTTACTGTAGCCGAGCATTTGGTGATGTTCTATTTCAGCTTCAGCGCAAAACTCCTTTAGAGCTTCAACTCGAACCGTGTAAATATAAAAAAATGAATATATTTTTACGATCATGCTTTCGTAATCTAAAGGTAGACCATCTTCAGCAGATTTTATTGCATTGTGAATTATATGGGCTCCACATCCAATACCTATCAACGGTTTTTTTTTTTTCAGAGATGATTGTAATTTTGCTAATACATTATTAGTTCCTCGCCTAGCTACACCCCCAAAATTGACATTAGCATTGTCGACACAAAATGCCACGACTTTATTTGATAAATTATTATCTGTCAATACTTGGTGTAAATAGGCGACTATGATATCAGAAGTTTCACCTGGTTGCTCTTGGAGGTCTAAAATTTTTACTTGCACACCTTCATAAGGTTGAAAAAAGCGCACTACACAAGGATATATTTTCTTGTTACCGTGGTTTGAAGCGTCGTTTAAAATTGTAATACAATTGGACTTATTGAGATCATCTTTTAAATTATCGATCGCTGTATGCGCCAAAACATTTACTATAATAGCTTCTGTTTTTGTACGCGCACATGTGAATTTTGGATCAAAACATGATTGGATTAATTTCGACGCACAATCATTGGAGCGAAAACTGTGGTTTTCTTGTATAGTGTGATAAGCCCAGACGCCTTCTGCGGCAGCAATATCCAAATCCTTTGAAGTTGGCGCGTTTGAATTCTTGAAAAAGTTCAACACTGAAGAACTGGAAGCAGCGGCACGGTCGGCATTTTTATGTTTTTCAGACTTCAAATGCTGTTCAATATCACCAGCACCACTATGGGAAACACTAAACTCTGTACGACACTTTTCGCATCTGACGTCCGAGGAAGTATTAATTTGCTTAATAAATGGGTATTTTGCTTGTAAGTTGACATTAAATGAACACTTGCGTTTCGGCATAACTATAGGTAAAATTCCAAAACAACAGAAAACTTCAAATTAGTTACCAGTTTACCACTAAACTACTCCACGAACATTACGCAAAAACAAAACAATAGCGACAAGTCTGTGTGCATGCGCGTGATTAGCCTAATAACCAAATAAATGCTCCCTCTTCTCCCCGCGTTACTAGGTAACCGACAGCGCGCGCGGGCGGGGAATCGCCAATCGTCGACGTCGCGACGGTCTGTGATTCCCCGCCCGCGCGTGTCTCACGAGCATTTAATTTAAAATTTTCGCGCGGTTTCGGAAAACGGGACTATTTACCGTCCCGGCGCTTTGTTTGAGGACAACGGGATAGGTGACCGAGAAAAGGGACAGTCCCGTTCAAAACGGGACGTATGGTCACTTTAAGTATACACTATGTACAATCCAAGTCTCTAGTTTTACCCTATTGACAGAATTATTAGTGAAGCACAGTTTTTAAAGTAAGGCAATTCTGTGGTTTAATATAAAACTACTGACTACAAAGATCATATCTCAGCAGTCTACTTTGTCAACCACTTTGTCAGCTTGTGGCTACTGTTTCAGCTTACAACGAAGTATTGGGTGTGCGTATTTAGTACAATTCGTTGTATCTTGCCATAACGTAATTATTATCATTATTCAGCAACCTTCTGCAACGTTAAGATTTAAGCATCAAATAATTGTAAAGTGTCCAAAACTGATTAATAAATATTGTTGTAATTGATTATTTCCGAGTTTATTATTAAAGATTATTACTAAAGGCTACACATATGCAGGCATTTTTAATGTTCCGTACGGAACACTTATGGGATCACTTCAGCGTCCATCTATCTGTCACATTCGATTTTCTCCGAAACTATGTGACATAGGAAGTTGAAATTTGGCACAAATATAGAAATCGATGGCCCAATCAGAGAAAATGCAGTTTTGTAAGTTAAATTTTGACTTAAAGGGTTAGTTCGTGGGGGGGGAGTAAAAAAAAAAC
>CM032455.1:99144052-99172318 GCA_019049505.1 Pachyrhynchus sulphureomaculatus
AATTTATTAGACCCGTACTTAATCATTTCATTTACCACACCCTCAGGCCCTGCAGATTTACTATTTTTGAGTGTTTTTATTGTCTTCTTTACTTCTTCATAGCTTAGTTCTATCTCTTTTATTTCCTTATTCTGTTCTTCTTCAGGGTTCTCTTCTTGGAATTCTTGTCTGTCCTCTGTTAGCAGCTTCTTATAATATTCTTCACACTCGCTTTCTGGGATATACTCTATATACGTCTTCTCTCTATTGTTAGTCCTTAATGCTTTAATTATTCTCCATGACTCTGTACTTCTAGTTCCTCCTATATACTGTTCTACATATTCGCACGATTTTTCCCATCTCTCGTTCTTTTCTTTGTTTATCATCCTCCTCGTTTCTGCATTTTTTTCTTTATATCTCTGTAGATCTTCTTCTGATTTTGTATTCAGCCATTTTTCGTATAGTCTTTTTTTCTCCTTTATAGATTCTTTGGTTTTTTTTCACAGATTCTAATTTTATGTTTCTCATTCTCGTTGTCTTCTTTACCTAATGCTTCTAGGGACGCCTGTTTGATGCATTCTTTTATGTGGTCATACATCTGTTGGAGGTTGTCGTAGTTGAATTCATTTAATTTTTGATCTAATCGTCGTCTATATAGGTCTCTTATCGTTTCGTCTTGCAGTAAGTGTATTTTGTATTTTATTTCTTTGTCTGCTTTTTCTGTTATCTCATTAGTATTTCTGTGTTCTTTATCTATTCTTTCTCTTTTTGCTTTATTGTCTTGTAGCATGGTACTTTTATATTTGCTATTAATAGTCTATGGTCTATTCCACATTCTGCCCCTCTCTTTATCCTTACGTCTTTTGTTTTGATAGTGGTATCGTTTTTAATTATAATATAGTCTATTATTGATTTTAAGTTTTCTATAGAATGCTCGTACTAATTATGAGTTTTCCACCTTTAGAAACAATGGCGCTACTGGCAATTTTTTACAAAACTAAAAAATAGTATTTTTTTTTTAAATTGAAATATTAGAAAAACTACTAGGTTTAGGTATATAACATTATTAATAACAAAGTTATAAAATTTTAAGCAGAATTTAAAAATAAATTAGAAAATAGGATATTCCATTTAGAAAAACATATCGGCCACACTTTTTTGAAGTACCCTGTATACTCAAAAATAATTTTAAACTGTGCACCTTAACATTCCCTAAAACTATTGTATTTAACATTTTTTCGTCATTCTCGAAATAAATGAGATAATGAACTTTATCGTTGACTCACCCTGTATAGGGTGATCATTTTTAGATCCTCTGCCCCGATTTATGGAAAATTGTTGGATACTTATTTTTTTTTTAATGTAGAATAGTATAGTGCATGTCAAGGAGGATACCGGCGTATTTAACATTTAGTAATGAAAACGACGCTGGGGGTCGGGACGCCAAGCAATTTTTTTTCATTGACATCCCTTTTATAAAACGCTATTAAAGCTTTAATTTTTTTAGCATTTTTATTCTTAATCTGTTTTTTTTTCTAATTTATTTTGCAAAAAATTTGTGCAGCAAAAACCCTTTAAAATATCATTTTTTGGTCACCGCGGTTCTCACGGATCGTATGCCACGTTTAGAGGTTTTCAAGCAATTTATCTAGTAGGCGGCTGGCATACTTTAATCTGACAGTCCTTATTTGCACACCTATTCTGGTTGAAGTGGTTTCCTACGATGAAAAAGTAAATATGATTCTTATTTATGGAGAAGCAAGAAGAAATTCTCAGGAAGACGTTAGACTGTATCGAGAATGTTACCCCGACAGCTACATCCCGAATCGCACTATGTTTTGTCGATGAGAAAGAAATTTGAGTAGCAGTATGGATGCATTTACTGAACAGAAAGGTATTTGTAAATGAAAAACTGTTTTAACAGATGTCAAAGTATCCGAAATTACGCAATATTTTCCATCCATATAATTCAATTAGACAAGCAAGCAGGCAGTTGAAAGTATCTTATGAGGCTATTCAGAAATCTCTTAAAGCTAACAAATACAGTTATTAACACAATTTGATCCAGAACGACGACCGACAAAGAACGTTATTTTCTGAATCGTCTATTATGGACAGATGAAAGTCATTTTGTCAGCAACGGCAAACCTAACAGAAATACTTATCATTACTGGGCTGATGAGAATCCATACAACGTTAATGAAATGGCGTTAATGTATGGTGTGGGATAATTGAGAGACATTTGGTTGGACCATACTTTTTTGAGGGAACACTAACTAGAAATAGATACTTTAATTTCTTGGATAATACTCTATGAGTATTATTAGAAAATGTTCCCCTTATTTTAAGAAGGCATATGTGGTATCAACCCGACGGAGTACCACCTCATACAACTGCTGCCGTTAGAGAGTTTTTGAATGAACGGTTTCAACGAGGATGGATAGGGTTTCGCAGCTTAGTTATTCAATGAGGATCTAGGTCATCAGACCTCCCGCCGTTAGATTTATTCTTGTAGGGGATTCTTAAAGATATTGTATACAAAAGTGCGACAAATGATATTGAGCACTTAAAGGAAAAAATATCAGAATGGAAAAATGCATGAGGAAGGAAGGAAGATACAGAAAATTTCTTTTTTTTATATTTTTTAAGTTTCAAACATTTAATAAATATGTAATAAATTATGTAATGTTTTAAGTTATATAGTTTATTGGTGGTTTTAATAAAAATAATGTATTCTTATTTTTTATTATTCAAAGATAATTTATTAAAGGAAAAACCTCAACAGCATAGTAACTAATATTATTATAATTACTGTCAGATTACAGTATGAGAACCGCCTACTAGATAAATTGTTTGGAAACCGCCAAACGTAGCATACGATCATCCATGGCAACCGCGATGACCAAAAAATATATTTTAGAGGGTTTTCGGTGCATAACTTTTTTGCAAAACAAATGAAAAAAAAAAATAGTTTAAGGAAAAGAATGTTTAAAAAAATTGTTGTTTGGCGCTCGTTTACAATACCAAATGTCAAATACGTCAGTATACTCCTTGACATGCACTATATCATTCTACATTTTTTTTAAAAAAAGTAAATATCCAACAATTTTCGGGGCCGGGCGTACGCTGTACTTGATTGTTTTTTTACATAACAACAAAAATAAGTTAGTATTGAGTCGTGCAATGATGTCAAGGGTAGAGCCATGCAACGCATCCGCTCTAGATACTCGCACTTGCTAGCAAGTATATGACAATGTGGCTTTCGCTGACACGTGCAATGAAGCCAAGGGCAAAGTCACGCCAGGTGTCCGCTCCGACTACTAACCCTTACTAGCAATAAGTCGTGGAATGGTGACAAGAGCAGAGTCTCGTAAGTTACCCGCTCCATCTTCAAGTAAAAACATAATAAAATAATGTGGTGTTCCTGAGCCGTGCAATGGAGCCAAGAGCAAAGTCAAGTGAGATTGCTCCTCTTACTACTAACCCTTACTAACAGTGAGTCGTGCGATAAATCCAAGGGCAGTATCACGCGAGCCTTCCGCTCTATTTACTAGTCAGAATAAAATAAATCACACAGCACAAAGAAATATTTAAATAATATTTAAATAATTAAATAACATCTTATCCGTTAGGCTTCATACATTAACTATTAATTAAATAGTATTTATAACTTTATGAAATCATCCAGAGGTCATTATTAAATGTAATGTAATAAAGAATAAACATAATTTAGTTATAAAATGTACAGAAAAAGTTAAATTAATTTGCTTTGTGAGAAAACTCACCTCTATTTAAAAATTCTTTCTCTAACACAGACGAAAAAACAAGTCACTCAATATTGGTTAAAACTAATCTGTACTAATAATTTTATAGTTTTAACGGTTGAACTTTTGGTTATTGCTCCTTGAAAGGGGTCTTTGTTTTTATTGGCCATTAAGGGTACAAATTAACTCAAGTTTTTTAAGTGTCTGCATTTTTTTCTGTTATATAATTTAGTAAAATAATAGGCTAACAAAGTGTGTCTTACATGTACGAGGACTACCTTTTAAGTTTTTACAAAATATTTGCCTTTAAGGTTTATATACTTTTGCATGCGTTCGGACCAACTCTTGAAATATTTTTTCCACTGTGAAGTTGGTACTTCAAAAACATGGTTTTGGAAAGATCCAACAGCTTCTTGAGGTGATGAAAATCGCTGTCCATACATTTTTTTTTTGACACTTGGAAACAAAAAGTCGTTAGGCGATAAATTAGGTGACTACGGGCAATGAGACATGATTTCGATCTTTCTCTCCGTCAACATTGACGTGCTGTGTGAGACCTGGCACTGTCATGATGAAGAATGCGACACTTCAAGGAACAAATACACATATATTCGATACATGTGATAAAATGAATGCTTTTTGTAGAAAATCGGAATTGTGAAGCAGAAATGTAAAGCAAAAACACCTAGAAATGTTTGCAAATGTGGGTGAATGGGTTAAAACATACAAGGCTGAAGAACAACATGTGAAAGAATTTTAAAAAGTATTTTCTTACTGACGACAACTTGGTAGCAAGTTACGAGTGGGTTAGGGATCCATTTCAAAATACTCCCGAAGGGCTCCCAACTTCTGAAGAAGAAATCTTCATAGACTTCACGGCAAGTGGCGAAATCAAAAGACAATTTAATGATGAGTTTTCTGCACTGAAAACAAGAGCATTTCGTATACTATTACCATTTTCAACATCCTACCTTTGCGAAACCGAATTTTCTGCGGTGGCTACTTTGAAAACAAAATATATATCTCAGCTAAATACAGAAAAACAACTCAGAGTGTCTATTTGTAATATTAAGCCATCCTTCGAAAATATTTGCTCTGCAAAACAGATCCAAGGAAGTCACTAATAATTATTAAACTTGTTTTTAATTTAATATTGATATGTTAATTATTAGGTAAATACATTGTGCAGTACTAATACAATCCTATTTATAGGTGTATTATATCAGTGTAAATGTGTATTTTATTTTTTATTATGTCAGAATGTATTTTGTTTTGCTTTCCTTTCAATAAATTATATTAAATGTTTTTAATGAATGTTTTTAATAATAATTTCTTTTCGATACGCTCGCGCCCCCCCCCCCCCGCCCCAATAATGTAATCACGCCCCTCTAGTGGGGCGCTTCCCACAGGTTGAGAAACGCTGATCTTTGTTTACAAAGTAAAGTTGTACTAAAATTACTAGGTAAAACATTATATTTGTTAAGATATTCTGTTTGATTAAATACTGCACATTCAAAAATTTTAGAAAGTGTAAAAAATAAAAAACACGCCTAAAACCACCTATATATAGGCCTAATGAAGTTCTGGCATTGATATAACAATACTAGTTTTCCAAATGTTTGAGAAAGAGTTACTTAAATTTGCGCAAGTTATTATTCGCTTCGGGCAAAGAGATGGAGTTTACTGTCTGAGGACTAGCAGCACGCATGGTGGCAGAAATTCGCACTTTCCCCGAACGTTCATGTGATAAAGATTTTTGTATTTGCTGTGTTGTATTAACAATTATGGATGAAATATCAGTAAAAAGTTGCGGAGAAAAGTGTGGTGTGGGTGGCTGTCAGAACACAAAAAGAGAATTCGCCAATACAATATTTTATCTTCAGAATTTCCATTGGTTCTCTTGTTTGACGCTCTTTCCAAGTCGATCCTTCTTCTGTTAAAATTATGCTAATCGAGCAATTTAGATTCCGGCTAAAACACCACTTCCGGGATGTTTGTGTCAAGGCGTGAACTCGATGGTTTGACATAAAAAATCTCCGATATTAATTTGCCACCTGAATATTTTGTCTTGCCCATTTGATTGACCGATGGCCTGCCCCATTCTTGCTCGATATTGGTTTTTGTTAATCCTCGATCATTGTTGACGTAATGAATGACAGCATAAATATGCTTACATCGCCCTAAAGCCTCAGCAGCACAAGTACACTGGACACCTGTTATTACCGAGTTTTCATTGAGCTGCTACAATTTTTTATATATTTTTCTGTGCTTTATATTTTTCCAGCTGAAAAAATCCATCTCGAATTTCCATATGGAAATTCCACGTGGTATTTTGCATGAAAATTCCCGGAGTAATTTATATCCAAAATACCAGGTGGAATTTTCAGATGGTAATTTTAGGTGGATTTTTTAGCTGAGATTCCTTTTCAACTCTTGTTATTTATTTTCAAACACTTATTTCCTTGATTTTTTTTTTGTTTTTACTTACGTGTAATTTTAAATTGTATGGAGTCACCGTTACCGAGGTTTGCCGAATGACGTTACTATTTATTAAGGATGTTCCATATAACTGATATTCTTTCACATTTATCACGTGCTCGGCAGCAACCAGAGCTTTGCCCTTTTTTTGAGTTTCATTTCCAAAATGAAAATTACTAACAATTTGTGAAAAGCCGGTACTCAAAACGACTTCCATATTTTAACGTCTTTTTTAGAACTAAATTATAGGAACTATGTATTGGCTTTAACCTGAGATATTTTGGCCTTGCAGAAAAAAACATAATTTGCCATTTGAATCAATGTAAATATTGGTTGGAGAAAGTGCGACATTTTGACATCTCGCGGCACCACTTGCTTCTTTGCTCTTAGCGAATATATTTTAGGACATTTAGGTAATTATTGTTAGTGCAAAAGTTTAAACTTCGTGTAGTTACTCTATAATGTTCATTTACATTATCTGAGAGAAACATATAAAAAAAATACTTATGTATGTTAGGTGCCAATAAAGGTCAGAGCTAAGACAATTTTTGACTCTGACAGTCGATTTTGTTTAAGACAGGTCTAAAATTGACAATACAGAGGAAAAACGTAGCACCATTTTCTTCCTATTATTTTTTTGGAGAATCTCGAGCGGTTTCTTGACATATCCAAGGCATTCGACCGTGTTTGGCACGATAGCCTGTTGGAAAAGGCTATCAATCAGCATCTTCTAAAATATCTTAAAGGATTCAACATTATTAGCGATCACCGATATGGCTTTCGTAAAAATAGATCAACAGGAGATCTTCTGACTTATGTAACACACGTTTGGAAAAAACGCAATTGAACACTTTGGAGAATCTCTAGCGGTTGCTGTTGACATATCTAAGGCATTCGACCGTGTTTGGCACGATAGCCTGATGGCTAAGTTACCCTCTTGTGGTATGTCTGAAAAGTTCTGTTTGTAGCACTCATGTTTCCTCAGAGAGCGTTCTTTACGAGTCGCAGTCGACGGATTTCTTTCTAACACCTTTACTGTTAACGCCGGTGTGCCCTAAGGCTCCATACTGTCTCCTACTCCCTTTCTTATTTATATTAACGATCTGCTGGAAAAGACCGGAAATCCAATCTACAGCTTTGCAGATGACAGTACGCTTATCTCTTCATTCACTTTGAACGTCTGACATCGGCTACTCAGGCGAATATCCGCAGACAGCAGGAGGTCGTTCAACTTAACAAATACCTGGAAGAAATTCTATCTTGGGGTGACAGTAACCAAGTGGAATTTAACGCTACAAAAACCCAAGTGGCAGTTTTTTTCTAAAAAAATTAATGGTGCTAAACCCGACATAGTTATGTCGGGGCACTGCATTCCCCTAGCATAGACACTCAATTTGTTGGGCGTTAATTTGGGAGCACGTATGTTCTGGCATGAACATGTTGCAGGCAGAGCAAGGAGAGCTTCTCAAAAGTTGGGAATATTATTTCGAACCAGAAAGCTTTACACTCCACAACAACTGTTAATTCTTTACAAAGCTCAAATCCGACCAACTATGGAATACTGCTCCCCCATGTTTGGAGCTCCGCTCCCAAACATACACTGAATTGGTTGGATTCTGTTCATTTGATTGGAGACTCGGAACTGATCGGCGGCCTTGATTCGCCGGAACATCGAAGAACGGTTGGCGATTTGAGTCTGTTCTACAAGTATTTTCATGGAAAGTGTTCGAAGGATGTAGCCCGCTTAATTCCTCCCAAAGCGGTGCATGTTAGAAATACACGTCGCACTAATACTTCACATCCGTATGAGGTTCAGCTTGTTAATCCGCGTGCAACGCTTTTCAAGCAGTCTTTTATATAGAGAACATCATCCCTTTGGAATAATTTGCCCAGGGCCCTGTTTTCCACTGAGTATAATTTACAGCGATTCAAGAACAACGTGAATCGCTTTTTCCGCACATATGTCGTTCCTAGAGCGCTTTAAGGACTTCCCTGCAGCACGTGTGCTAGACCCATAAAAAAATAGCGAGATCGCTAAAATGTCAGGTTATAGGTTTCTTCATCAACCAAAAGTACACCGAATTTGAAATCTTCAGTTTTTTTTTTGGAAGTTATCGTAGCAAGAGGCGGTCAGACAAGTACTAAATACAAAAAGCTTTTCGTAAGTTAGAGACTGTGAAAAAATCCAGAAAAAACTGAAAAGCATTTTTTTAAAACTATGTAATACGTCGCTCATTGAGGAAAGTAAACGAAAAAAAAAAGTGGAATGGAATTGGTTGGTGTGAACTAAAATAAAGAAATTTGGTACTTTGGTTATTTCTCTTAAAGGTAATAGCTATAAATATATGCAGAATATTTTTTTTTTTGCGTTAAAAACTGTGTTTAGTCCTGCTGGTTTAAAAATATCATCTTTTATTAAATCTAGCTAACACTTTGGCACCATGATATCCCTGTTGTATTCGATTAACAAAACTCAGATTAGAGAAACTGGAGGAGTTAAAAATATTTGCCCGCTCATAAACCGTACCCTGAAATAATTTGATAAAATGTATAGAAGAATTTTCTTTCTTTATCAAGCGTTGTTCCTTTCAATATTCTTGAGGATCTAGCAACATTTATATCTTTTTTGGCTGAATTTTGTACGAATTTAATTGCAAATTTTTTCTTAATACTCCTCTACATTTTGTCACGCTATTTCTATATTAAAAATATGAACAGTATGAGTGCGACCAAACCTCGGAAAGTCTTAGACTGCTTTACCATTTGATCAACTATTTTAAGACTGGGCACGTTTTCCCACCAAAATCTTAATTTATATGAAATGGCTTTAATCGACGAAATAACAAGTTTTAGCAATACGGACCTAAAGTTGGATAGTTTATGGTCAAATTTATCAAAATAACCAGCAAAATCACAATGTTAATAATAATAATAGCTAAGAATTAATAGTTAGTAGGTATTTGTATTTGACGTACCCATATAACATCTTATTTTCACAATAGGTATCTAAAACGACTATTATCGATAAGGAAGAATTCAGAGTTTTCTATCCCTTTTCTTTTGAATTTATCGAAGAAAGACAAACCATTAATAAACTCTTGAGGTTGGTACCTCAGAAACTACCTTCAAGGTAAAGAATTTATCAAGAATGCTACAATCACAGGCTAAAGAAAAAACTAATTCTTTAGGTTTTGCTACAGACAGAAACAAATGAGTTATACTGAATTTTTTATCCATGGCTTGAACAACAATTACTCAGTCAAATTAAGTTTATACACCTAGCACCATCTATACGAAGGAAAGTAAGACATGTTTCATTTAAATAACGATCTCCTTTAAAATTGTTCTTACCTACGTTTACATGGTAGACAGTGATTGATACTGAATTGGGGGCACAAGTAAATTTATTGTACTGGCGTATATTTTAATTATTATTTGACTTTTATAAAATAATATTAATTACCTACCCGAATGCAAATATTGAGTGTCTTTCATATGCTCTTTGATAACCTAAAGAATTTAGAAATTACTTCTTTGGCATATTTTATAACCATCATATTTCTAATGTCATAGTACAGTTGTGATCCCAACATGAAAATTTGTTCCATACTACTGAGTTTAAGAATTTCATAAGATTTTCTTCTTCTTGTGGACATTAAACAGGACAGGATTTAAATTATCTTTAAGTCAAACGTTACAATATGAAACAAAGAAGTCCGCTGATAATTAAAATTATATAATCGTTAACGGTATGCAGTCGTAGGACGGTTTAAGCTTTAAATTTATCATGGGATTGGATAAGATTGGTTTTGAGCAATACTTTTGGCATTTTGATCAAATGCTTGTATATAACTAATTTATTGCTAATGCCATAATATGAGTTTGACTCCGTCATGGAGCTTGGTTTGATGCTGTTAAGTTAGAGCATATTTCATAACTGAAAATGTATAAAATAATTCTAATAATATTCTCATACACATACACAACTCTTCTTGAACACATATATAAAAATGCCACATCACAAATAATGTTTGAAGAAAACACATATTAAATCAAAATTAAAAGAGGCATGAGACAAGGCCACTTAATATCCCCAAAGCTGTTCACATTGACTCTAGAAGACATGTTAACATCGCTAAAGTGGGAAAATAAAGGAATACTAATAGACGTGAACGATTAAATCACCGCATATGATGTTACTCTGTTCGCCAACACAAAAGAAGAATTATAAGAAATGCTGATGTAATTAAGTAACAAATCTCGAGAAATAGGTCTAAAAATAAAACTTAACCAAAACCAAATATTTGAACAACGAAACTGAAGATAACAGCCAATAACTGTTAATAGAAAGTGAAAGAATAGGAAAGGTACAAACGTTCATAGGGACAAAAACGCCGTATGGTTGAATGGAGGCCTAGAGAGCATAAAAGATGCAGAGGTAGACCACCGACAAGATGGACGGACAACTTAAAAAGATTAGCGGAATACGATTGAATGCAATAAGCAAACAGAGCTCAGTGGAGACAACTTGGGGAGGTTTACATCCGACTATGGATGAAATAAGCTAATGATGATGATTGTAGAAAACAGAATTTAACTAGTTTGTGTTCAAAATATTACTACTTTTCAAGGTGAATAAATATAACTTTTTATCAGATTACACAGGACCACAAAAAACAGTTTTGTAATTGAAAGGTGAGATGCCATACCATATGTTTTTTGGTGTGCTGAAAGCGAATCCAAGGTCAGAATTGACTCATCACCCAAAGATTTTGACATAATCTCAAAAAACACCTCGAAAATGACCAAAAGTACTTTTACAAATAAATTAAAACTGTAAAGAAGCAATCTATACGTATTTTTGGGTGCTGAAATCGAATCCAAGATCAGAATTCACCCATCAACTCAGCATTTTGGCATAACCTCAAGAAACACCTCAAAAATGGTCAGAATTACGTTTGTAAGTAAATTAGAAAATTAAATCAGACAGGCCACCATATCTATACGTATTTTGGGGAACATTAAACCGAATATGCCAAAAGAATTGACCTATTAAGTCAAGATCTTGAAATAACCTCAAAAAGTCCCGGCCCTTCATTCACAGGTTGCTGGATTAAGGTGCGTCCCTCGCTTCTTGCCCGCTGGAAGCTTTGTTAAAGTGCTTCCCCGATGGTGAGAGGCGAGGGGACTCACTTGAGTAAAGCACCCTGATGATGAAAGACGAGGGGACACACTTAAATAAAGCACTTTAAGGGTAAAAGGCGAGGGGGGGGAATTACTATAATAACGCACATCGTGGATAAGAGGCGATGGGACTCACTTTAAAAAAGCACCTCGAGGGTGAAAAGCTATGGAACTCACCATAATTCAGCATCCTGTGAATGAAATGACTGGACCAATTGAGGATATTTCAAGATTCTGACCTATTAGGGTCAATTATGTTGACATATTTGCTTTTAGCGACCCAAAATACGTATAGATATGGTAGTCTACTCGGTTTTATTGCATTAGATTATGTTATGGTTATAGTTTAACGTTCTTGATGTAAGTTTCTTCTATTAGGTTATGTTAGGTTTAGAGTTCTTGGTATAAAGTTCTTAGTGTTGCATTAGCTTATGTTAGGTTTCGAGTTCTTATAAAGTAAAGATTTTGGTATAAGTTGCTTGCATAAGGTTATGTTTTATTGTTCTTGGTGTAAATTTCTTACATTACGCTGTGTTAGGTTTAGAGCTCCTGGTGTAAAGTTCTTGGAGTAACTTTATTGCAATAGGCTATGTTAGGTTTAGATTTCTTGGTGTAAAGCTTTTTGTGTAAGTTTTTTGCATTAGGCTATGTTAGGTTTAGAGTTTCAGGTGTACAGTTCTTGCATTAGGTTATGTAAGGTTTTGAATTCTGGATGTAAAATTCTTCCATCGGGGTGAGACGTGAGGGGACTCACTGTTATCCAGCATCGCAAGGTAATGTGCGAGGGGAATCACTTTAATAAAGCATCCAGTGGACGAGAAGCGAGAGGACTCACCTTTATCCGGCAACCTGTGAATAAAAGGACCGGACTTTTTGAGGTTATTTCAAGATCTTGACTTAATAGGTCAATTCTTTTGGCATAATCGGTTTAAGCACCCCAAAACATGTTAGGAATGTGGAATTTTTTGGCACAATGACACTACTCATTATATATCACCACTACACCAACCACTTTATTTTTGCACTCGACGCGCATTTCGCTAACCATGTTAGCTTTACTTAGTCAGTCATCGCTCCTGATAAAGCTAACTTGGTTAGCGAAACGCGCGTCGAGTGCAAAAATAAAGTCTTTGGTGTAGTGATATATACGAGGCTGGTTTGAAAAGTCCGTGCAAAAATAAAAACTACTTATGTGATTGGGGTAAACCTTTTTTATTTTTCGACATAGTCTCCTTTTAGGCTTATACACTTCGTCCAACGATGTTCTAGTTTGTTGATCCCTTCCGAATAATAGGATTTGTCCAAGTCTGCAAAATATCCATTAGTGTCTGTAATCACCTCCTCGTTTGAATAAAATCTTTGTCCCGCCAGCCATTTCTTCAAATTGGGGAACAAATAGTAGTCCGAGGGAGCCAAGTTTGGAGAATAGGGCGGATGTGAAACGAGTTGGAATCCTATTTCCATTAATTTTGCTACCACAACTGCTGAGGTGTGTGCTGGTGCGTTGTCGTGATGGAAAAGGACTTTCTTGTGGGCCAATCGCAGCTCGGTTTTCAAACGGTCCAATAACGATGAATAATATTCACCTCTAATAGTTTTACCCTTTTCCAGATAGTCGATGAAGATTATCCCTTGCGAATCCCAAAAGACAGTCGCCATAACCTTTCCGGCCGAAGGAACGGTCTTCGCCTTTTTTGGTGCAGATTCCCCCTTGGTAACCCATTGTTTAGATTGTTGTTTGGTCTCAGGAGTATAGTAATGTATCCCTGTTTCATCCACAGTGACGAAACGACGCTTAAAGTCCTCCGGATTCTTCTGGAACAGCTGCAAACCATCCTTGCAACACTTCACACCCGTTCAGTCGAGATGCCCACAGCACTAGCAATCTCACGCACCTTAACTCTTCTGTCATCCATCACCATATCATGGATTTGATCAATGATTTCTGGAGTCGTAACCTCCACAGGCCGTCCAGAACGTTCAGCGTCACTTGTGCCCATATGGCCAGTCCGAAAATTTTGAAACCACTTATAAACTGTTCTAATCGAAGGTGCAGAGTCACCATAATGTTTATCAAGCTTCTCTTTAGTCTCCTGAGGCGTTTTGCCTTTCATAAAGTAATGTTTAATCATCACACGAAATTCTTTTTCGTCCATTTCTTGAAAATCACTCGACTTCCTTGATTCACACGAATGCCAAACACAAAGAAATAGACCAATATGGCTGAAACTTGGTGTGCGTTCATTCAAGAGATGCTACTAACTAAACATGACCTCGATACGCGCCGGGTGGTGCCATCTCTCGGACTTTGCACGTACTTTTCAAACCAGCCTCGTACTGAGTAACGCCAAAATATGTATAAATACGGTGGTCTATTCAATTAATTTTTTAATTTACTTACAGACGTATTTCTGGCCATTTTTGGGGTTATGTCAAAATGCTGACGTGATGGGTGAATTATAACCTTGGATTCGATTTTAGCATTCCAAAATACGTATAGGTATGGTATTTTGGATCATTTTCAAGGTGTTTTTTGAGGTTAAGTCAAAATCTTTGGGTGATGAGTCAGTTTTGAGCTCGGATTCGTTTTCAGCCCACCAAGAAACATATGGTGAGGGATCTCACCTTTCCACCACAAAACCTTTTTTTTTGTGGTCTTGTGTTATCATTCTGATGATTGATTCTTGATTTTTCACTATTAGCTACTGGATGTTCGATGCCTATACGGTCTCATTTATTTTTGTAAGCATCGTTTATGTAGTTGCCTTCTGTTATGCGAAAATATTACCATCATGGTCTCTTTTGGTTTTAAAACAATTCTTTAAGAAACATTCTTCTGTATCCATAATTTCATATCATCAAAATTTTAATGTTAAACTATAATGTGAATTAACTAATTCTCTCAAATCTTTAAACTTTAAAACATAATAGAATATATTAATAATTATATAAAGCATAGACTTTAGATTATTAAATCACTATATGCTGTTTTAGAGTATAGTGAATTGATATTTTATCCGAGTTCTTGTTAGGCTTTTGGGCCTAGGCTAAACAATGTATTAAAATTATTAGTAATTATTCCTTTTTCCCACTTTTTTTTAACTTTGACTCACTGTTGCAGGGTTAGTTTAAAATAAAATAAAGTTGGTGGTGCCTAAAAATTTAGAAATTTTGACAAAAAATGTAATAGTGACGAAAGCTAGATTATCTATAATATATATAAAATGCAACGTCTCTCTGTCTGTCTGTCTGTCTGTCTGTCTGTCCGTTAGTGCGCCTATCACTGGAGAACCACTTATCCGATTTACGTACTTTTTTTTTTAAAACATACATATGTTCTCTGGCCAGGTTATAGGCTATATTTTATTACGATAGGTAGCATAGGGAATGAGCAGTGACGATAATAGTGAATGAAGTCGGAAAAAAGTTTGCCGCGTGTTCCCTTGCAATACACAGCATAAACCATTAAATTTGGAACAATATTATGTAGCAGAGAATATCTATAATCTATAATCTATATAAAATGCAATGTCTCTCTGTCTGTCTGTCTGTCCATTAGTGCGTTTATCACGCGAGAACCACTTATGCGATTTACGTGTCTTTTTTTAAATTCATACATATATTTTTTGGCCAGGTTATATAGTAATAATAATAATTTATATATATAATATATGTAAAATGCAACGTCTTTCTGTCTGTTTGTCTGTCCGTTAGTGCGCTTATCCCTCGAGAACCACTTATTCGATTTACGTGATTTTTTAAATTCATACATATATTCTCTGACCAGGTTATAGATATATATTTTATTACATCTATAATATATATAAAATGCAACGTATTTCTGTCTGTCTGTCTGTCCGTTAGTGCGCTTATCACTCGAGAACCACTTATTCGATTTACGTGTTTTTTTTTAAATTCATACATATGTTCTCTGGCTAGGTTATATAATAATAATAATAATCTATATAATATACCATATATAAAATGCAACGTCTTTCTGTCTGTCCGTTAGTGTGCTTATCATTCGAGAACCACTCATCTGATTTACGTGATTTTTTTTTTAATTTTTAATTTAATATCTGTCAAAAAAAATTTATAATATATATAAAAAACGTGAAGTCTCTCTGTCTGTCTGTCTATCCATTACTGTGCTTAGCACTCAAGAACCACTTATCCGATTTACGTGTTTTTTTTTTTTTTCTATAAAATACAAAGGGAATAAACAGAGACAAAATGCTAATATGTAGGAAGAAAGGTGGGAAGTTTAGCAGTAAGCTTGGTAGAAAGACTGAATAGATGGGGGGAATACTTTAAAGAAACACTAAATGGAGATGAAAATGAGTTGAATGAGAAATAGGAAGCAAAATTAACTGAAGGGCAGGAGGGGACAAACAAACCCTGCAAAGAAGAAATAAGAAAAATACTCAGAACCCAAAAAAAAATAAAGCCCCGGGTGGAAATTGTATAACAGCAGAACTGATCAAAGCTGGAGGAGTAGATCTGGAAAATGAAATATGCTGGTTGGTGCAAGAAATATGGGAAACAGAAAAGATGCCAGTGAGCTGGAGAGAGTCGCTCATTTGTCCAATATACAAAAAAGGAGAAAAAAACTATATGTGCTAATTATAGACCAATAGCCTTACTGGATGTCGTGTACAAGATAGTAGTGTTGACTATCAAAAACAGACTAGCAGAGAAAGCCGAGTCGATTCTGGGAGAGTACCAGTGTGGATTCAGGAAAAATAGATCGGTTACAGACCAGATATTTTCGATTAAGCAAATCCAAGATAAAAGCTTAAAACAAAATTTGGCACTACACTTGGTCTTTGTGGATTTCAGAGAAGCATATGACCCTATAAATAGAGAAGGAGTGTACAAGATAATGGAAGAACTAAAAATTCCAACTAAATTGATTCGCATGGTGAGAATGATCCTGAATGACACAGAAAAATAGAGTGTTGGTTGAGGGCAAAGTATCAGACAAGTTTAAGGTGAAGAGAGGATTAAGACAGGGGGATCCAGTGTCGACATGTCTATTTAATTTGGTAATAGAGAAGATAATCCGGGAGTCAGAAATAAAAACAAATGGAAGGATATACCAACAAACCTGCCAATGCTTAGCCTATGTGGATGATGTAGCAGTAATTGCAAGAGCAAAAAGAACCTCAAAGAAGCCATAAGTAGGATAGAAGAAAGGGGAAGGATGAGAGGACTAAAGATAAATGAGGAAAAAATAAAATACATGGAAATTACAAGGAAGAAGGATAATAAAAACAACAAAAAGTTTAGATATAATAAACAACTTAGGGAAAAGATATACGCAAAAGTAGACAAATTTAATTATCTGGGAGTAACAATAACAGAGAGTGGACAAGAAAGGACAGAAATACAAGAAAGAATAGCGAAAGGACAGAGATGTTTGGTGGCAATGAATCCAATATTGAAATCAAAGTATGTATCAAGAAAAGCATAAGAAAGAATAAATACGACAGTTGTCAGACCCACGGTGGCATATGGACGCGATACGTGAAAACTGAATGCAAGAGAAAAGGAGATGTTGGAGGTGTGGGAAAGGAAAGCTTTGAGAAGAATCTACGGAGGAAGGAAAGAAGAGGGACCGTGGAGAAGAAAAACAAATTACGAATTAAAATGCCTATATACGAAACCCCTTATAAGCCAAATCATAAGAAGCCAGCGATTAAGATGGTTGGGACACCTGGCAAGGATGAAGGAAGAAAGACAGGCAAAGCAAGCCGTAATAAGAGGAGTGGTTGGAAGAAGAGGCAAGGGTAGACCTCGATCTACATGGATTCAGGCAGTAAAGCAAGATCCGGAGTTGATGGGAATCCCGCACTGGGAAAAGCTAAAAGGAGATAAGAAGAAGTGGAGACAAGTATGCAACCAAGCCATGGGCCTCTCAGGCCCCTTGAACTATATAATAATATAAACATAACGAATAAGCAGTGACGATAAAGGCGAATCAAGTCCACGCGAGCGGAGCCACGGGCACAGCTAGTAACAAATATAGCTACCTCTCATAAACACGTGCAGCAAAACGTCGCTGCACAAGGAATTCGGCTGGCCACCGCTGCAACGACATCTCTGATAAACTTGAAGGGACACATTTTAACGATCCGGCGATAGCCAACCGGCTATGTTTTCAGCGACTTTTTGTTCTACCAGTTTGTCTTTCCGTAGCGAAAGGTATCTTTTCTGTGGCTAGACCACTTGTAACGGAAAAATAAAAAGAACAAATTTTAGTCTGAGATGTGGTGGTGTATATAGATTATCAACATGCAGTATAGGATTTTTAGTCGATTTTAGGTAAGTAGTGACTTTGAGATACATCACTTAGCGAAGCGCTCAAAAACTTTTTACTTAACCTGCTCATGAGTAGTATTCTTGTTTATAAATATACTATATATTTCAGTACAGACCCTTATACTATATTTTTCAGTGACGCCTAACGTTAGCATATATTTCAATTTCAAGTGGCTTTGTTTGTTACTATGTAATAGCACACGCACACGCACACGCACACGCACACGCACACGCACACGCACACGCACATACACACACCACACAAACACCACACAGATATATATATATATATATATATATATATATATATATATATATATATATATATATATATATATATATATATATATATATACACAGTGAAGTCTGCTTATAACGAATCCGTTTATAGCGATTTTCCGGTTAAAACTATTTTATAATGCATGAAAAAACTTCCATAAGACCGATGCAAATTTTTATCGGTTATAACCAACCCGGTTATAACAAACTTCGGGATAAAGCCAACCAAATTTTGATGTTTTGTGCCGTTTATAACGAACTTGCCACTCCCTGTGCTCGATGTCGCGCGACTTGATCTAAAGAATTCACCGAAACCCGCTGGGAATCCCTATTCTACTTGTTTTTCGCCGCGTCGCTAGTTCGAGCAGTATTATTTTCAATTCACTTGTTGGGTTATGCGGTTCTAATGCATATTTGATCAAAGTAGCAAAGTGAATGTTTAAGTTTTTATTTTAACATGAGTACACAAAAACGTAAAGCATTTACTTTAAAAGACATACACGATATTATAAGGAAAATAGAAAATGGAGTTAAACAAAGTGATGTTTGCAAACAGTTGAATTTAACTAAATCTATGGTTTCTACCATATGAAAGAAGAGGCAAGAAATCTTATCAATCTATGATAAAAGAAATTTTAGTTGCAAAAAGTAAGAAAATTTACACATGACCAAGTCGAAAAAGAACTCCTTAAATGGTTTAGTAAAAAACGACATGAACATGTTCCTATTACCGGCTATACTGTTTTGGAAGTTGGATTGAATGATTTAAAAAGCAACATAATATTAGTGGGGGTAAGATAGTAGGAGAAAAACTGCAGGAGTGGAGATGGCTATTATTGATCAGTGCTTGGCCAATGTATGGGCGGAAATTTGAGAAAGTTATGAATATGTGGATATTTTTAATGTAGATGAAACGAGTTTGTTTTACAAGATGACATTAAAGTTTGTCGGAGAGAATTGTGCTGGTGGAAAATTATCAAAAGTAAGGATTACTGTGTTGGTAACTGCGAATATGTCTGGAACAGAGAAAAGAAAATTGTTGGTGATAGGAAAGTTCGCCAATCTCAGGTGTTTTAAAAACAAACATTTACCAGTAAAGTACAAGTCAAACAGTAAAGCCTGGATGACATCAGACATTTTTAAAAAAGAGCTGATCGAATGGGACAAAGAATTAAAATTCACAAATAGGAAAATATTACTTTTGATTGACAACTGTCCAGCGCATCCTGAAGTTGATCTACAGCAAATAAAATGGGTGTATAAACGGACTTCACTGTATATGTATATTATATATATATATATATAATATATATGTATATAATATATATATATGTATATAATATATATATATATATATATATATATATATATATATATATATATATATATATATATATATATATATATATATATATATATATAAGTACTGACCTGAGTAGATCCATGTAGCGGAAAAGGCTGTTGGACACATAGTCGGGCTACTCCTGGTCTAATAAATGAAGGCCGAATTCTCCAAGGATATATAGCATTGCCTTAAAAAAAATAAAGAACTAGAATATTAAAATTTTTGGTACGGCCTTGTTACCTTAGTCGTGACCAAGTCTAATAAATTTTATTGCTGTCATTGTCGCTTATTTTGATGTTACCTGCTGAGAAACGAGAGATTATATTATTATTAGTAGTTTACTTTATTAGGAAGAAAAATACCATTTTTTAAGAAGATTGTAGAACTGGCAGATGTACAGGATCCTCCAAAAATTCTCATAAAATCATACGGAAAATTTTTTTGACCAAATCTAATATTGGCTTTAACTTTTAGTTCAGTAATGACAAAAAATATACTTGAAGATAGACACGTGACTTTAGTTACCTGTCAAAATTTTCCAAAAATATTTTATTTGTTAAAATTTTGTAGTCTTGCATGCAGAAAGTTGTTTTTATAATAATGTTACATGAGTTCAACTTTTTTTATGATTTGTAAGATCTGTAAAAAGCAAAAAACTCTTTTACCGTCAAAAATGTTTTTGTAAGTAACCTAAAAACTCTGTTACTTAAGTGTTTGAATGATCATAAATGAAAACAATGAGAAAATTTTAAACTTCTATTATATTTTATGGAATGTTAGTGTAATATTCTTCTCTCTCACGAAGGTTGGCGATCTATATAGCTAAACGAACTTTAAAAACTGCTGCTCGAAAAATATCACTCGAAGTACATCTAAACCACCTTCTCGTGTCCTGCAGCTAAGAATTCTATCGTCTTCCGATCGGTCGTTTGACCTTTATTTTATCTGCAATAATTAGACGTAGCAACTCGTACTTGGGGCCCTTATATGTCCGAAGTATTGAGTTTTTCTTATTTTTATGGATGTTAGTAATTCCTTCATTTTGTTCATTCTGTCCAGTAATTCTGTGTTTTTTATTTTCTGTATCCAGGAGATACGAAGAAGGCGTCTATAAATGTACATTTCAAAAGATTCCAGTCATTTCTCTGAGCCAGGGTCAAGGGCCCAGCACTCACATCTATACAATAGCACGGAGAATACATACGCTCTTACCATTCTCATTCGGATTTCGACACTGAGACTTGTACGATGGGAAAAATTATTCATATTCATATATCGCAATGTTGCTACAAAAGTGACACAACTCCAGAAACTTAATTTTTGAGTTATTACCAGGAATGGGTGTGTTAAAAATTATTCCATTAGTCCTCAAAAGCTTATAAACTTTAGTTTACCAGTTGGCCCAGAGATGAGATTTGTGTCATTTTTAGCGATTCAGTCATATTATGTTTATAATGCGGTAGTGACACATTTTCAGGTTCACAATAAATGTGATAGTGTGGGTGTATACTTTTAAAACAATGTACAGTGTATTATTTCGAGTTGTGTCACTTTTGGTGATAAAAAAGCAGTCTTTCATTGAAAATATTTCGTGTCGTGTCACTTCAGTTGATCAAGGTAAACTAAACTGAAACGAAGAAGAACAATCTAAAATCTTTATGCGAGAAGAACATAATTCCTAAAAAAATATTATGATCAATTTTATAAAAATATTTTTTAGAAACCTGTAAAAATATTTTTACAGTAGGTAACCTATTGCGTTCTATTTTACTTACTTTTTTAGTTTGTACTCTTTACTTATTTCTTTGTACTTTTCCATTGCTACTTTTATTAAAAATAATTGTTAATTTTTTACTACTGACTTTCTTTATCTTCCTGAAATCAGGTTCGGGGTTTAAAAATTAATGTTTTTGTAACTAAGGAAAAAAGTCACAAGACTAGAAATAATATAAATTTTGTTACTCTAATTGATTCATCAAAAATGTTACAACTCAAAATAATTCAGTTCGTAGTGAGTCCGAACAAATTCAAAAAACGTCACAAGTCAAAAGAAAGGTTTTTTCTTAAGGGTTGTTACCCTGAAACAAAAAAAAATAATTTTATGATTATTTACAGAACCATTTTAGCGATAATATTCTCTCTACTCCTTCTGCTCTCATTTCTCTCAATTTCTAATACTACAAACAACTGTTTTTTCCTTCTCCTGAAAATTTAAGTTTTTTGAGTTGTGTTACTTTTGAAGCAAGAGTGCGATATGTTATTCGCGCCTGTTCAATTCGGGAATATATTTCCTTTCTTCGTTCCCAAATATTTATATGTGGAGATCTAATCTGCGGTGTTGTACCTGATTTCAAGAGATTCTGGTGGTAGATTTTTCTTAGTTATTACCATCCACTTGGCTTTTCTTATATTCATAGTTAATCCAAATCTTTCGTTGGCTGTTACGGCTCGATTAATCAGTTGCTGGAGATCTTTGATATTATTTGCTAATAGAACAGTTTCATCAGCATACCGTATGTGGTTCAGTGTACTCCCATTAACAGTTATTTTTTCAATGGATTCATAGGGGGCCTCACTAAACACAGCATCAGAATAAAAACTGCACAAAAGTAATGAGAGAATGCATAACTGTCCTACACCTTGGGTTATTTTTGGGCTTTCGGACTTTTCCAGTCCAATTTTAACTTCCACTGATTCCTCCATTACAGATTTTTAATAATATTTAGATCTCTTTTGTCTATATTTGTTGTTTCTAGAATTTTTATTAATTTCTCGTTCATCACACCGTCGAAAGCTTTATTGTAATCTATAAAACGCTGAACCAATATATTTAATGATAATAAAGCTTCTCGTGTACCCATGCCTTTTCGGAATCCGAATTGTGTGTTATCTATTTCTGCTTCACATTTTATATATATGGATAATTCTCAGGAATATCTTGAGAACGTTAGACATTAAACTTATTAGCGATAATCGTCACATTTCATTGATTTTGACTTTTCAGGAATTGGGATGAAAATCGACTTTAGCCAGTCAAGGGGTATTTGTCCCGTTTCATAGATTTTGTTAAATAAGATTACCTATCGATTAATAAATGGATTTTTATCTGAAAATATTTTCAGGATTTCTCCTTTTATCTCATCTGGACCAACTGCTTTTCCATCCTTCTGTAGTTGTATAGCATGAATAACTTCTCTTCTTTTTATTTCTGCCCCTCTCTCATTATCCTTTTTAGCTGTAAATTTTCTGATCTATGTCCATTGAAGAGTTGTTCTGTATATTGCTCTCATATCTTTATTTTTGTCCTTAATATTCAGTAATTTCATTACTTCCATTTCTCAGAATTGTTTCTTATATATTCCTTCCAATTCCTTCACCTTCTGCTTCTTCTTCTTTCTTATATGGTGTGTCATATAAGTAGGCCTCTTCCGATGTGGACGTCCAGCATTCCTTCCACCTTTTCCGATGTGTGCCCCTACTTTTTCTGCCGCAGGGTTTATTGAGTTTTGCTCTTTTTACTAGCTTGTTGTGGTCCCTCCGATCTATGAGTTTATTCCATTTTTTTTCTTCTAGTTCTGGTCCATTGGGATATTTCTTGGATCTTACTTAGTTCTTGTAGATCTTTGTTGCGGATTCTGGTGTGGATACTTTTTCCATATATGTCTCTAATCACCTTCATTTCTGTTATTCTCATCGTGTGTGCTGTTTTACATGTGTCAGCTGTTGTTTCTATAGCATATGTGAGGATCGGTCTCATTGTTGTCTTGTATATTCTTATTTTACTTTCCACTGTGAGGTATTTATTTTTCCATACCATATCCGTCAAACAACCTGCTATTAGTGATACCTTCATAGGCTGTTGTTTTACTTCCCTGTTTAAGTCTCCGTAGCTTGTTATCATTGTTCTCAGGTATTTAAAATTATTAATCTGTTCAATAATACTTCCTTGGATCTCCAGCTTGCATCTTAATAATTCTTTTGAAGCTACCATACATTTTGTTTTGGTTGTGTTGATAATCATGTGGAAATGTGTATTGCCCATTTTGTGTCCTCTAGTTTTTGGAAGATTCTCCACTATTCTGTCTATGACGAGGTTGAAGATAAAAGGACAGTGGGTATATGTCCCACTTTTATATTTGTACGACATTCTGTGTTAATGTCATGTATGATTTTTTTTAGCTTTTGGTTTGTCTGCTTTTCCTGTAATAATTTTATAATATCTGTTAATTGCACTCTATCGAAGACTGGAGTCATATCGACGAAACACATATACGCAGGTTTGTTAAATTCTTTAGCTTTTTCCATTATCTGTCTCACTATAAATATGGCATCTATGGTCGATCGATTTTTGCGAAATCCCTGTTGTTCCTCTCTTATTCGAATATCCTCTGTAATTTCTTCCAGTATATAGGTTAAATGTGTCATGTTTCTCTTACAGTTCCTCTATTTCTCGGTATTTCTCGCTTAATCAGATTTCCTGAGCTCCTCTACGTGTATATTACAACTTATAATATAAATTAAATCAAATGCATATGATCAGTAGTAAGTTATTATTAGAATAAAAATCAATAAAATATTTTTCCGCTGAATTATATATCGGTTGCTATTTTTGAGTCTTCGTGAAAAAAAAAACTAAAATACTGCTATAATCGGGGCCGCGAAAAGAGAACCCAGGCCCAGAAGAACTTAATTTTTTGGCCACGGCTTGCGAGGAAATTAGCCAACGGGCCAACATGGGCCACTTCTAAATTTGTCTTCGTATAATGGAACAAACGCTTGATCCCTGTCCAATACGGAGAACAGTTAGTAACTAGAAGAGAAGCATTCAAGTAAAATAAACCTCTCCTATAATGACACTTTCAAAGCCTACATCCTTTATTTATGATCGCTTTTCAAAAAAACATTTCCCGTTAAACTTTACCCGTTTAAACATCAATGACAAAGGGGGGCTTCTCTTTTCATTAATAATATGGGTATACATCATTTTCTAAGGTAGAGATAATTACTCAATAGAATAATTATTTTGTAAAAAATAACAAGGAAGTAATTCCAATTTTTAATTAAAGTATTATAATTTAGTGATGCATTGTTATATTAGGTCTTTTGTAGCTTAAAATGCCAGTTAGATAAAATAGGGATTCTCTATTAGAAATTTGAAAACATGATTTTAATCTATACTGAAAATCATTTAACCAGATTAACGACAATAAACAAGCTATAACAAGTAGACTAGAAGTCACATTTGTTTAGTCTGTTGCAAATTGTATTTAGAAAATTGTCACCAAGTCGAAAAAGTTTACTAAATATTAACGCCACAAAATTCATAATTTCAAATCTGCGAGATTTTTATTAAAGTAAATCATGAGGTATTTTTTTCACATTTTTACATATAGAAACATCATATTGCTTATTTGCAAAAATCTTAGTTGGACACAAGAAAGGTAGGCTTATTTATTAATGTGCAGGGTGGTCCAAATTGGACAATTTTAAAGGTAAACCCCTTTATCTAAAGGAAATAGACGAAAACTGATGTCGATGTCTGAGGCTCAATTTTCATGGTAAAACTCAATAGTGAAATCCGCATATCGATATCTAGTACCGTTTCAGATCTACAAGGTGTTTTTCAAAAATCTGCATTTTGGAAAAATGTTTGTAATTCTTTTCCTATTGAAAATTTTTGAATTCTGTAAAAACATTCCCAAAGCACTTTTTCACGTGGATTTCAACAGTGTAAGTTACATTTTTTTACAACTAATATTTTAATAGTTATTAACGTAAAAATATATTTTTTAAATGGGACACCCGGTATATAAATTACTATTCTAAAAATACAGCACATTTTATATTTTGCTTAAATCTACTTCAAAATATAAAGGTTTTCAGTTTTTACGCGAGTTTTAAATGCACATTTTGTGAAGTAGGCTTTGGACAGAGCGGCAATATCAATTGTTTATAGCAGTCAAATCGTAAAAAAAATTCCCAGAAGTAACTACAATGAAATTTACTAAATGCTATAATACTTTAAACTATGTAGAAAATAAAATAAAACAACAATAAAACAATTTATTCCGTAGAGCAAACTAAAACAAAACAATTTTCTATAAGAGATGTTCGAAATGTCGACCAGTTTCATTTACACATAGGCGGCACCTTTTCTGGACACTTCTTACCGAGTTGATTAGTTCAAGAGGAGTAAGAGCTGCAAAACTTTGTATCACTGCGAGTTCTAACTCTTGCCTGGTGTTTGTCGGCAATTTAAAAATTAGGTCTTTCAATCTTCCCCAGAGATAGAAGTCCATGGGTGTTAAATCCGGTGATCTTGCCGGCCAATGGTTCAGACCTTGGTTGGCTATCCAGTTATTGTCGAAATTGGCCGATAAAAAATTACTGATAACTGCAGCGTTATGAGGGGGTGCCCCGTCGTGTTGAAAAAATATATTTCTAAGGTCCATTAATGGCAGTTCATCAACAAGAGGTTCTATTTGCTGCCTTAAAATTTCTAAATATCTCTAAGAGGTGAATGTTCCTTCGTAAATAAATGGACCTATAACCCTGCCTCTAAAAATTCCTGCCCACACATTAAATCCAAATCTGCCTTAATTTCTTTGCTCTACAACTAAATGAGGATTTTCTTGTGCCCACGTATAAGAATTGTAACGGTTAAAAATACCTGCATTGCTTACATAAGCTTCGTCTGTCCAAATGAAAAATTCGGAACATGGTTACAATTCTCCAGAAACCATTGGCAAAAATCCATGCGCCGTTGAAAATCTCCATCTCTAAGGTGATGAACTTTTCTTGTCCTATAGGGCCTGAATTTGTGCTTCTTCAAAGTACGACTTACGTTAGTTCTTGGTAGTCCAGTGGATTCTTTTAAATGTCGGGTTGAAGTGTTGGGATTATTTCCGATAGTTCCTAAAACTACTACTTCTTCTAAGTCCTTATCCCTGTTTGATGCATAATTTTTGGGTCGTTTCTTTTTAAATTGGTCACTATGAGCTAGGTTATGTCGCAATCGAGCGAATTTATCCTTAAAGGATACCGTTCGTAGCACAAATTACTTGCCACTTCCGAATTTTCTCCGGTTTGTATGAAACACACTATCATATCCCGTTTTTTGTAATTTTCAAACTTCATTGCGATTTATTTGACAATTTAGTAACTGATCCTGAAGTAAAATTTGACAGCTACGAGTAAACAATTGAATTAAACCATATGGCCGCTCCGTCCAAAGCCTACTTCACAAAATGTGCATTTAAAACTCGCGTAAAAACTAAAAACCTTTATATGTTAAAGTAGATTTAAGCAAAATATAAAGTGTGCTATATCTTTAGAATGGCAATCTAAAGCTCTTTTCGGATAAGGAAAAATATACAGGGTATCCCATTTAAAAATATATTTTAGCGTTAAAATATTAGTCGTAAAAAAATTTAACTTACACTGTTGAAATTCAATAGGAAAAGAATTACAAACATTTTTTCAAAATGCAGACTTTTGGAAAACACCCTGTATATCTGAATGGGTATTAGATATCGATATGAGGTTTTCACCATTGAGTTTATCATAAAAATTGAGCCTCAGACACTGACATCAGTTTTCGTCTATCTCCTTTAGATAAAGGGGTTTACCTTTAAAATGTCCAGTTTGGACCACCCTGTACATGTTACATCTTTACTAAGATGAGGAAGAGGGTTTTTGTATACACTAGTAGGTCCTGTTATATAATTTGGTTCACAACAAGACCAAAACAGAAACAAATAGCGATTATAACAGTGGTGAAAAAAAGACAAAACATGACATGAAGTGTGTATTTCTAGGTTGCAGTCACTGATCAATTTAAAAGCACACAGTTATTGTGAGGTATTAACTTAATTATTAAGGGCAAAAATACATTTGGGCAGGTGAGAAAAATTAATTTTTATGATTTTTTTATATGTACGTTTTATGTAACATTAATGGAATTTTAGGTATGATTTGTTAATAGGTGTTAAAATTATCACTTTTTTCTCTAAATATTTAAAAATGGCAGAGCCACTGCCTTTCAACAGGGTAGGGCGAGCAGTAAAATGACGACACCTTTAGCTTCTGCAGAAGTGCTTTGAAACAAACGAATTTATTTTTAAATTTATTATTAACATTCATTCGGTGTACCTCAAATGGTACGCTGCGCTGTTAAAAAAAATGATTTTTTTGTAAAATCTTTGCGTTATCTTCGCATAAGAAAATAGTTTTTTATGATGTTTAAATATATTTCGGTTCAAGTACAGGGACATTTTTAGTGTTCCGTACGGAACACTTATAAGGTCACTTCGGTGTATGTCCGTCCGTCTGTCTGTAACACCCGATTTTTGGTACTAGTATAGGAATTGATGACCTCATCAGAGCCATGTAGTTCTGAATGTTAAATTTTGACTTAAGGGATTAGTTTTGAGGGGTGAAATCGGAAGTGAAAAAGAAAATTACCAGGTCATCGAGTGGGGTGTCAAATGAAACCTTGTAAAAATACGAGTTCAAAAATATATATGATGTAATACTTGCACACACTTTTCTTTGTATTATTTTTAAAGAATCGCGAAAAATCGCTGCCCTCCTTACCTCAAAAAGTACTGATCAAAAAATTTTGAAAAAACTTTGGAATATTCTTCACAGGGTGTAGATTGAACGAAAATTGTCACGAGTACATTACCTTTAATAATTTATCTGGTGTATAAAAAAACAAAGTTTCAAGGTCATCAGTTTTCAGTAAAGATCCGAAAAATACTTTGTTGAAAACTCATTTGGAGTGTGCTTTGTGAAGTCATTGATTATTTTATACCTTCCTAACAAAAAATTTTATTTTAAAAGCAATCAACGTACGGAACACTAACTGCGCGAGTTTAACTTGCACTTGTCCGGTTATTTTAAATGTCACCTAAT
>CM032455.1:99172418-99187451 GCA_019049505.1 Pachyrhynchus sulphureomaculatus
AATATTTTATTACGTTAGGTGTGACGATAATAGTAAATCAAGTCCACGCGAGCGGAGCAGCGGGCACGGCTAGTAATTTTATAGTTTGAAGAGTGGAGGTTTTGGATATTGCTCCTTAAAATGGATCTTTTTTTTTATTAGCTATTAGGGATATAAATTAACTCAAATTATGTGTTTTTTTTAATCTGCATTTTTTCCTGTAACAAAATTTAGCAAAGTAATAGGTTAAAAAAATGTATCTTACAAATATGTTTATCAGTACACCAGGTTCTATCTTGCTTGAAAATTGACGGGATTATTTCTTATGGCCCTTTTACACAGTCATATCAATTCTCAGTTCAGTTTCAGTCGAATTGTCTGTTTTTCCTATGACTAAAAAGGAAAAACTAAAAACAGAGCGGAAATGGAGACTGAAACCTGATGGCCTGGGGTAGACCTATATGTTACATTTCAGTTTTTAGAATTACTATTAGACCAAGAGGGGGACCCGAAATTTTAACCTATCTAATAACCGTCTGCTTAATTGTTCATTCTATCGGGCGAGCCGAATAAAAGCCTTAACGTTGATTGATCCTACATCCAAAAATGGAGTTTCGTTAAACCACTTGAAATCATGTACCATAACATTTGTTGACACAAAAGAAGTCAAGCGCCCCAAAGGTCATTTAACCATATAAAATCAATAAATTTAGTTTTTTCTTGATAAAATAACACGTAGGCTGAAAAGTTTTTGGTCTGGCACAGAGATGTCGCCCTTTCAAAAAATCCATGTGATTTTTAAGAAGTACATATGGTACGTGTCAAAATTTCATGACATTTCAACGATTAGTTTACAAGTTACAGTGGTTTTAGTGATGCTACTTTTGATATTTTCAAAACAATGGAAAAAATCGAATTTCGTGTGATTAAACACTAATTTTTGATGGGAAAAAAATACCGTTCAAGCAAAACAATGGCTTGATAAGTATTACGGGGACTCTGACCCTGGAAAATCACTCACCATTTACTGGTATACCGAATTTAAACGCGGTCGTACAGATACAAATGATGCTGAACGCTCTGGACGCCCAAATGAGGTGGTTACTGCGGAAAACATCAAAAAAATCCTCAAAGTTGTTTTGGATAACCGTGAAGTGAAATTGCGTGAGATAGCTGACACCTTGAAGATATCAAAAGAACGTGTAGGTCATATTTTGCATGAATATTTGGGCATGAAAAAGCTCTTTTCGAAATAGGTACCGCGTTTGCTCACGGTGGATCAAAAACAACAACGTGTTGATAATTCTGAGCGCTATTTGGACCTGTCTGAGCGAAATAAAAAGGACTTTTTCATGCGATATGTGACTATGGATGAAACATGGATTCACTACTACACACTGGAATCAAATCGGCAGTCAGCTGAGTGGACAGCAGCCCGTGAAAGCCGCCCAAAGCGCCCAAAGACACAACATTCGGCTGGGAAGGTTTTGGCCTTTGTATTTTGGAATGCGCATGGAATAATTTTCATCGATCGACTACATTGACAAGAAAAAACCATCAATAGCGAATATTATATAAAGTTATTGGTTACGATGTCAAAATTGCAAAATGAATTGAAGTTCGAATTGCTTCCTCATCCACCGTATTCTCCAGATTTGTCCCCCAGCGACTATTATCTATTCGCAGAACTTAAAAAAATGCTCGCGGGAAGAGATTTGGCCCAGTGAAGAAGTTATCGCCGAAACTGAGCCCTATTTTGAAGGCAAAGACAAATCCTTCTGCAAGAAAGGTATAGAAGTGTTAGAAAAGTTTTTGACTGATTATATCGCTCTTGAAGAAGACTATATTGATGAATAAATTCGAATTTTGCAAAAAAGTGTGTTTTAAGTAGCTAGACCATAAACTTTTCAGCCTACGTGTTAAAAGGGAACCTGCAAAAGGTAGACTCCGTCAATACCGAAGGACGAAGCTGGACCCGCTTTTTCCAGCCAATTCATTATTTTTTCATAACATGTTCCAGCCAAAAACGCCCGTCTTTGGCTGGAGAAGCGGGTCCTGCTTCGTTCTCCGGTATTGGAGGCGTCTGCCTTTTACAGTTGTCCTCACTCAACCTAACATAGCCTAACGAATTAAATCATAAAAAAAGGAGAGAGGAGAGACTTCTTATGTCTGGTTGTCATATAAAACTTTATTGTAGGTGAAGTGCTAAGATATGAATTAGTAAAGTAAACATTTTTAAGGCATATAATCAATTTAAATTTTTTCTAAGAGTTCAAATTTAATATTATCTTTGGAAAATAATGATAAAAAAAAATTAAAAAAGTGAAAAATGGAAAAAAAATTATAACTTGTATAAGAATGAATAATTTGTATAATAATTTTCTCTCTCTATCGAGATGCCAATGAAAATATATAAACAATTTGCAAGCGATAACGCGAAATGATATTTTAATTTTTTCAAGTCATCTTTTCTTCAGAAGTTTTTATTAGTGTACGGGAATTTTAATTTGTTGCTCGTATATGCTAAGTGAGCTTCAAAGTTTTATTTTAATAACTAAAAATTTACTTAAACCTGTTTTTTAGTGGTTAAAATTTTAATTCTCATAAAAATATTCTTCATAATTTTTACACCCCAAGCTGCGAAAGGCAAGGGGACTCACGATAATCAAGCACTCCAAGTCGTGAGAGGCAAGGGTACTCACGTTAATCAAGCACCACAAGCCGTGAGAGGCATGGGAACTCACGGTTACCAAGCACCCAGAATCATTGGAGGTAAACGGGCTCACGTTAACTTAGTACCCAAGTTGAAAAAAGCAATATTCCATAACTCGAATGTATGATTGCAAGATAAATAAAATGCACTTTTGATCATTTTAAGCAGCATAATAGATGTACGAGCAAATCAGATATCATACTTCGATTCAGTGACTAAAAATGCATCGGAATATATATGTCCCGTTATTATTATTAACTTCACGACTTTTGACCACTTTGAGGCCGTTTTTGGACCATTACTCGAATTCAGTAGGTTTACTAGCAAATTGGATATCATATTTGAATTCAGTGATCAAAAATACGTAGGAATACATATGTCTAGTAAATAGTAAATCAATAGTAAAGTCAATAGTATTTTTTTTTCAGATTGTTCAATTTTTTATCCAAAGTATGTCTCAACAGTTCTTTTCTAAATTTTTTTATGATGATTAAAAAAAAAAATGTGATGATCCGATAAAATTTGAGGTCTGTAGGGATTTTTGAACGGTAATGTTTTTTTTCTACCCACTGTACGGCGTCTGCCCTTTGGGACGCTCGACTTTTTTTACTGTCAACAAATGTTATGATACTTGATTCAAGTGGTTACACGACAGTTCATTTTTGGATGTAGCATTTTGGGCCTCATCTAGGCATTCCAGGCACGAGGGCGCAAAATCAACGTTAAAGGCTTTTATTCTACTCGATCTATAGAATGAATAACTAGGCAGACGATTAGCCGACAGGTCAAAATTTCGGGTCTCCCTCTTGGTCTATATGTGTAAACAAAGGCGTCATGCTTCTGTCCGTTCGTTCACATCAACGTATTTAAAACTGCTGTCACGAGTTTGTTGTAGAATTCATTAAATTTATAAAATTTCTCTGTGTGTGTGGAACAAAACGGACCCAAACTATCACAATGTAAACATTAGGAAGACTCTTATTGAATAAATATCAAGAATACGACGAAAAGGAAACAAAGGCAATGGTAAATCCAAAATTAATAGCCTACGCTTAACTTTTAACAAAAAAAACCTTAGAAAAGTTAAATATAGTGAAAGAACTGAAGTAGGAATTGGCGAAGTATACAAACCATCACTATGGTATTATGACCCTTTCGTTCGTCAGCAACCAACAGCCGATTCCAAGAAGTGTGGGCGAAAGAGGATGAAAATCAGGAAGCAGTAAGTACTAAAAATGCATAGCAACAGCAATAATCAAGAAATAATGTATTTCACATTTCTATTTTATTTAAATATTGTTTTTCATCAACAAAAATAAAATAACCAAAATTTGTTTTCTGTACTGCATCATCTTGCATTCAACTCGTCCTTGTGTTTCACAAGCTTATTTCGACAATACTTGGCATCATTATTAACATCGCCGCGCTATTGGAGCTATCTTGGAGATCTACTAGCCGTCGCACTTCAATAATTTCATCTGAATTCACGTCAGTTAAATCGGGTGCAATGTATGAATTTTGATACCGTCTCCTTAAGAAATTGTGAAGATGACAGCATGTCAAGACGACGATTTTTACATGTTCAGTCTTTTAAATTTACAGCGGAATAAAAAGTCGAAATCTATTTCGCAGTATGTCAAAACGCATTTTCGACAATTCTTCTAGCTCTCGGTAACTGTAGTTCAAAACCATGTGCTCATAATTCAACTGTTTCTTATTGAATGGTTTTAAAAAGTTTTAACTTAAAGCAAATGCCTCATTTCCCACGAACACATATGGAAGCGCGGTGGTACTATCTTTTGGGTTTTGGTCAGGAGGTAAATGCAAGTTGTAGGTAGTTAATTTTTCTTCTGATATGTTTTCATTTGTTCCTACATCACGCATTTATAAATTCATAATTTGAATTCACAATAATCATGAGAACAATGCTATGAAACTTCTTGTAATTTCAGTATAGTGATCCACTTCCTGTTGGCGGAATTATGCGTACTTGCTTGCCGTCGACAGCTCCCAGACAATTTAGGAACTGCAAGCAATCTTTTCTCAATTCGAATTCACTCTCTGGAAGCTAAAACCAATAAACCTTGGAATTAGTTACACGATATTATGAAAATGTCTTTATTAACTCATTATGTTATTTATTATTACTCATTTTATTTTATTATTTTCTTTTTAGATGGAAATGATGATGAATGTTCTGTACAGGGTCAATCATCAGACCAAGAGTTTTCAAACCATCCCCATCTTCAATATCAGTAAGCACATAGAACAAATGGTCAGCAGATAGTAGTAAAAAAGCAAAAAAAGGAGTCACTTTAAATAAGAAAGTGTCACAATTGGTAGCTGACAGATTGAAAAAATCTGATGATAAAGTAGGGAAGCATGACAGGCTTGGCAAGGATGTTGCACGATGAATTGAATAATATGCCACTTGAAATGGTATCTTATATCAAGAAAATTGTAAACTTGGCGCTATTTGAGGGACATATGAAAACCTTGAATATATCTTCATCAAGAGTATCGCAGCAAGCGTCAGGATAATTTTCAATTATGTAACCACCACAGAACCAATTTTCGACTCCGACATAGGGCTATTTTTCGATGCCACAGCCGCTACCGGGGTATTTTCCAACTTCACAACCACCGCAAGCCCCTTTTTTGAATTTTCCAGCCAACGCAAGATCAATTGTCCCCTGGTATATTACCTCCAAAGAAACAAAGAAACTATGCATCTACGAGTACGTCAGAGTATTTTTCAAAATTTTCTGACCAATAATGTTGTTACTTTTAAAAATAATCTAATTTTATAAAAAATAATTTGCTTTTCTCAGTATCTTTGAATAATATAAATATAATATTATCAAAAACTCTGAACTTTAAAACAAATTACTTACTTTTATATTCTTTAGTATTTCAATAATGGCTTTGGAAGTTTCAGGTACTATTTTACTCAGACTTGCTGTTGATATCACTGTATGTAACCTAAGATTTTGGTAAATATGTACTTCCACTTACCAAAAATCTCAGTGTCGCACTTAGCCCTCCATGGGGAGTAATAGATTACCTCATGTTGGTATCTTGGTTTTGCATAATAGGTATCACAAGGAGTAATAACAGGAGATACATATCCTCAATCATCTCTAAATAGTTCAAGCAATCACATGGTACATTCATTAAATTTACATGCGGCAGTGAATTCCGTTAAGGTCACTTTCAGTTTCAAGATGTCTTTATTGTTTAAATTGAATTGCAAGGTTACTTACATTTCTAACTATTATAAATATAGTGTCATTAAGTATTAGTGCACTCATTTATGTTTAGGCCTTAGGGTGGCTGGTGGTCTGCCTTAGTAATTAAACCTTGTGTATATATTTTTTTTTCAGTCGTTTTCAACAAGGCCTTACATGAGTTTTTTAATTTGTTTTGTTTTTAAAAGGTGTTTTGAAGAGAATTTGTTTATATTAGTTGAGATTTTTGCTTATGGTTTGTTGTTGAGAAGAATTTTTTGTCCAAAAAACCCAACTTGATTTTATCAGGTACTATTAGCTTTTCAAGGTTTAATTTCATTTTATTCAGTGTCTTCCTTGCATCCATCTCTCATTCTCTCTCTCTTTATTTGTAAGATAGGGTTATCTACATTATATACAAGTGTGTTGTGTATTGTTTACGTTTTTTTTTACTCACACTAATCACTGATCACTTTCAATATACTGTTTTTTAATTTTTATTTTTACACTTTACAGTTGGTGATTATTTTTATTTGTGTTTTGCATCTAACCGAAATGATTATTTATATTTGTGTTTGGTCATATGTTTTGGGTTTGTTTATTTTCGTGAAGAAATTCGACGTACTGCCCTTTCGGTCGGTATACGGCGTGCTATCAGTACGCAAGGCGTCCAATTTCTGTACGTAAATTTTTATTTGACCGATTTCGAATTAGTCCATTTTGCATTCGTTGTGATGCAATTATGGAGCCACGAAATAAACTGGTAATCTGTGGTATAGTGGTTTGTGTTTTGGGTTGTTTTGTTCTCTTGTCTGCGTTAAGTTTTGTGTTAATGTTTACATGTGCGTAGAATTTGTCTCCTATTTCTTCAATATGTTGTCTTATTGTTTTTATGTTTGTTGTATTGTGTTAGTCGTCAATTCTTGTAATATATCTGGGTGCAGATATAGCACAGCGTAATAATTTGTTCTGCATCTTTTTTAGTCCAGATATGCTACACCAAACTGATGCAGCATATGTCAGCGTTGGTCTTATAATTTGTTTGAATATTATCAATTTATTTCTGGGCTCTATTTGTGAGCCTGGTTCAATTAGTGCCTACAGGTTTTGCATCGCGATGAATGCTTTTTGTAGCACATGGCTTACCTGTGCTTGGAATTTTGATTATGGCTTCCAGATATCTCAGTTTATTTCTGATAGGTATCTGGGTGTTATTTACTTTGATCGGCATATTTATTCTATTGTTTGTAATTTTTTTAGTAAAAACTATGTCCTCGCATTTGGCTTCGTTTAATTTAATTTTCCAGAGCTCTAGTCATGGGCGAATCTATTAAGATGATTTCAGATATGCGCTTTAACTACGTTAGCGGAGTACGAGGGTGCGTAGATGAGCGCATCATCTGCAAACAATCCCAGTTTGATTGTCGGATATGTGGGAAAATCAGCCATAACTAGATTATATAGTTTAGGATTTAATATTGAGCGCTGTGGTCCTGATTTTACCCCCTGAATATAGACAATGAATTTCCCACTTTCAATTTCTTTAACGAGTAAACTTAGTTGTTTATCAGAAAGTCAAATATGATAACAAAAAATTGATCACTTGTCAAATTTGACAAATTATAGAATTAACTACATATGGGTACACCATTAAATAGCATTTTTCAATCCGTTTATAAAAATATATAATAATTTTTAGTCATTACCGTTATACAGGGCATTCAATTTATTGAACCGAATCTTAACGTTTAAGTGTCTCACCCGATTTACTATTTCCCTACTTGGCACATCGAAAAATTTCTTTCATCATTCAAACTTAGTTTTTATGAGGAAACCAAACATGCTAACAAGAAATTTGTCACTTGTCAAATTTGACAATTTACAAAGAATTTTTTTTAAAATACCTCTGCATATGAGCACACCATTAAATAGCAATATTCCGTTCGTTCATAAAAATATATAATACTTGATATTTATTTTCAATAGTTAAAAATATACAGGGCATTCAAGTTATTGAAGGTCGCTGGTTCGATTGCAGCAATCGGCTGACTGTGTCTGTGTGTATTTCTAGGTAGTAATTAATGCAGAAATGCATTACCGCCCGTGGTAGAACTACCACGTTGTCATGAAAGTGCCATGAAAAACAAATGTGTGTGTTTGAGCACCTGGGCAAAGTTGACGGATATTATGACTTCCCCGTTAATATATCTCATTGGAGATATAGTGACAAAAGGGTAAAAATTCCTATAGTGGCGAGAAGGTGGGCTAAAAAAAAAAATATTTTCTTATTTAGCATATCAAAAAATTTCTTTCATTCCTAAATTTAGTTTCTTCTGAGGAAGCCAAATATGATAACAAAAAATTTGTCACTTGTCAAATTTTACAGATTATAAAGTCAACTAGATTTTTTAAAATGGCATCCTCCAACCACAAATGTTTTGCTACCATATTTGGCTCCTCACAAACCACCTTTCTTGTGTCCAACTAAGATTTTTGCAAGTAATCAATATGTATGTATGTAAAAATGTGAAAAAAATACCTCATGATCAACTTTAATAAAAATGTCGCAGATCTTGACTTATGAATTTTTGTGGCGCTAAATTTTGGTAAACTTTTTCCACTTGTTGGCAATTTTCTAAATACTTTTTATAACATGTTTATTGTCGTTAATCTGGTTAAATGGTTTTCAAAAGAAATTAAAATCATGTTCTCAAATTCCGAATAGCGAATCCCTATTTGATCTAACTGGCATTTTAAGCCACAAAAGACCTAATCTAACAATTCATGGTGAATCAGTAAATTATAATACTTTAATTAAAAATTGGAATTACTTCCTTTTTATTTTTTACAAAATAATTATTCAATTACCTTAGAAAAGTCTGTATACCTATATTATTAAAGAGAAGTCCCCCTCTGTCATTGATGTTTAAACGGGTTAAGTTTAACGGGAAATGTTTTTTTGAAAAGCGTCATAAATAAAGGATTTAGACTTTCAAAGTGTTATTATAGGAGAGGTTTATTTTACTTGATTGCCTCCCTTCGGGTTACTAACTGTTCTCCGTATTGTACAGGGATCAAGCGTTTGGAATTCCATTATACGAATAAAAAATTAGAGGTGGTCCATATTGGTCCGTTGCCTAATTTCCTCTCAAGCCGTGCCACAAAAAATTAAATTCTTCTGGACCTGGGTTCTCTTTTCTCGGCCCCGATTATAACTATATTTTAGTTTTTAGTTTTTAGTGTTCCGTACGGAACACTTATAAGATCACTTCGGTGTCTGTCTGTCTGTCTGTCTGTCTGTCTGTCTGTCTGTCTGTCTGTCTGTCTGTCTGTCTGTCTGTCTGTCTGTCTGTCTGTCTGTCTGTCTGTCTGTCTGTCTGTCTGTCTGTCTGTCTGTCTGTCTGTCTGTCTGTCTGTCTGTCTGTCTGTCTGTCTGTCTGTCTGTCTGTCTGTCTGTCTGTCTGTCTGTCTGTCTGTCACACCCGATTTTCTCGGAAACTATTTGACATAGAAAGGTGAAATTTGGTAATAATATACGAATTGATGGCCTCATCAGAGCCATATAGTTTTGAGAATTAAATTTTGACTTAGGGGGTTAGTTTTGGGGGGGTGAAGTCGGAAGTGAAAAAAAAATTTTTTTACTAGGTCAACGAGTGTGGTGTCAAATGAAAGCTTGTGAAAACACGAGTAAAAAATGTATATATAATATTATACTTGCGCGCACTTTTCTTTGTATTATTTTTTAAAAAATTCGCGAAAAATCGCTGTCCCGGGCCTTATCTCGAGAAGTACTTATCAAAAAATTTCGAAAAAATTCTGGAATATTCTCCACGGGGTGTAGATTGAACGAAAATTATCACGAGTGCATTACCTTTAATAATTTATATGGCATATAAAAAAAACAAAAATTTCAAGGTCATCAGATTTCAGTAAAGATTGGAAACAAACTTTGTTGAAAACTCATTTGGGGTGTGTTTTGTGAAGTCACTGATCATTTTATACAACCGTAACATAAATTTGGACTTACGAGGTTCGTTTTGAGGGGTGAAATCGGAAGTGAAAAAAAATTTTTTTACTAGGTCATCGAGTGTGGTGTCAAATGAAAGCTTGTCAAAACACGAGTAAATATATATATATATATATATATATATATATATATATATATATATATATATATACATATATATATATATATATATATATATATATATATATATATATATAATGTAGTACTTGCGCACACTTTTCTTCGTATTACTTTTAAAAAATCGGTGTCTCCTACCTTATCTCGAAAAATACTAATCAAAAAATTTTGAAAAAATTTTGGAATATTCTCCACGGGGTATAGATTGAACGAAAATTATCACCAGTGCATTACCTTTAATAATTTATTTGGTATATAAAAAAAAACAAAATTTCAAGGTCACCAGTTTTCAGTAAAGATTGGAAACAAACTTTGTTGAAAATTCATTTGGGGTGTGTTTTGTGAAGTCACTGATCATTTTATACCACCCTAACAAAAATTTTTTTTTAAAAACAATCAACGTACGGAACACTAATTGTGCAAGTTCAACTTGCACTTGACCGGTTTTTTTATTTCATAAAGACTTAAAAATTGCAATAGATAGATAATTCAGCGGAATGATACTTTATTAATTTTTATTCTGATTATAACTTACTACAGAAAATATGAATTTGATTTAATTTATATTATAAGTTGTAACATGCATGTAGAGAAGCTCAGGAAATCTAGCTAAGAGAAATTCCGAGAAATAGAGAAACGGCAAGAGAAACATGACACATTTAACCTACATAAGAAGGTGAAGGAATTGGGAGGAAAAGACAAGAAACAATTCTGAGAAATGGAAGTAAAGATATGGGAGGAATAGATAGAACAACTTTTCAATGGAGATAGATCAAGTAACTTACAGCTAAACAGGGATAATGGGAGAGGGTCAGAAATAACAAGAGAAGTTATTCATGCTATACAAGTACAGAAGGATGGAAAAGCAGATGAGACAAAAGGAGAAATCCTCAAAACATTTTCGGTTGAAAATCCATCTATTAATCGATTTAACAAAATCTATGAAACAATTGCTAAAAAGTCAAAATCAACGAAATGTGGCGATTATCGCTTAATAAGTTTAATGTCTCACATTCTCAAGATATTCCTGAGAATCATCCATACAATTCGGATTCCGAAAAGGCATGGGTACACGAGAAGCTTTATTTTCATTAAATATATTGGTTCAGCGTTGTAAAGATATGAATGTAGATGTATATGCATGTTTTATAGATTACAATAAAGCTTTCGACTGCGTGACGCACAAGAAATTAATAAGAATTCTAGAAGCAACAAATATAGACAAAAGAGATCTAAATATTATTAAAAATCTGTAATGGAACCAATCAGTGGAAGTTAAAATTGGGCTGGAAAATTCCGAAAGCACAAAAATAACCCAAGGTGTAAGACAGGGATGCATTCTCTCATTACCTTTGTACCATTTTTATTCTGATCCTGTGTTTAATGAGGCCGTCTATGAATTCATTGAAGAAATAACAGTTAACGGGATTACACTGAACAACATACGGTATGCTGATGAAACTGTACTATTAGGAAATAATATTAAAGATCTCCAGCAACTGATCAATCGAGCTGTAACAGCCTATGAAAGATTTGGATTAAACTATGAATATAAGAAAAGCCACGTGGATAGTAATAACTAAGAAAAATCTACCACCAGAATCCCTCGAAATCGGATCAGGTCTCCACATATAAATATTTGGGAACCAAGAAAGGAAATATATTCCCGAATTAAACAGGCCCGAGTAACATATCGCACTCTTGCTTCAAAAGTAACACAACTCAAAAACCTTAAATTTTCAGGAGAAGGAAAAAAGAATTGTTTCTAGTATTAGAAATTGAGAGAAATGAGAACAGAAGCAGTAGAGAGAATATTATCTCTAAAATAGTTCTGTAAATTAATCATAAAATCTTATTTTTTGTTTCAGAATAACAACCCTCAAAAAAACCTTTCTTTTGACTTGTGACGTTTTTGAATTTGTTCAGACTCACTACGAACTGAATTATTTTGACTTGTAACATTTTTGATGAATTAATTAGAGTAACAAAATTTATATTATTTCTAATCTTGTGACTTTTTACTTAGTTACAAAAACATTAATTTTTATACCCTGACTTGATTTCAGAAAGATAAAGAAAGTCAGTAAAAAATTAACAATTATTTTTAATAAAAGTAGCAAAAGAAAAATACAAAGAAATATGTAAAGAGTAAAAACTAAAAAAGTAAGTAAAATAGAACGCAATAGGTTACCTGCTGCAAAAAATATTTTTACAAGTTTCTAAAAAATATTTTTTTATAAAATTGATCATAATATTTTTTAGGAATTATGTTCTTCTCGCATAAAGATTTTAACTTGTTCTTCTTCGTTTCAGTTTAGTTTACCTTGATCAACTGAAATGACACAACACGAAATATTTTTAATGAAAGACTGCTTTTTTATCACCAAGAGTGACACAACTCGAAATAATACACTGTACATTGTTTAAAATCATACACACACACTATCACATTTATTGTGCACCTGAAAATGTGTCACTACCGTATTATAAACATAATATGACTGAATCGCTAAAAACGACACAAATCCCATCTCTGGGCCAACTGGTAAACTAAAGTTTATAAGCTTTTAAGGACGAATAGCATAATTTTTAACACACCCATTTCTGGTGATAGCTCAAAAATTAAGTTTCTGAAGTTGTGTCACTTTTGTAGCAACAGTGCGATATATGAATATGAATAATTTTTTCCATCGCACAAGTCTCCGTGTCGAAATCCGAATGAGAATGGTAAGATCGTATGTATTATCCATGCTATTGTATAGATGTGAGTGCTGGACCCTTGACCCTGGCTCAGAGAAATGACTGGAATCTTTTGAAATGTACATTTATAGACGCCTTCTTCCTATCTCCTGGGTACAGAAAATAAAAAATACAAGTACTGGAAAGAATGAACAAAATGCAGGAATTACTAACAACCATAAAAATAAGAAAAACTCAATACCTCGGACTTATGACGGGGGCGGCAATTACGAGTTGCTACGTCTAATTATTGCAGATAAAATAAAGGGCAAATGACCAATCGGAAGACGATAGAATTCTTGGCTGCAGGACATGAGAAGGCGGTTTGGATGTATTTTTAGAGCAGAAGGTTTTTTTTTTTTTTCCCGTAAATTCGTTTAGCGATATAGATCACCAACCTTTGTGAGGAGACGGCGTCGTAAGAAGAATATTACATTAATATTGCATAAAATATAAAAGGAGTTTAAAATTTTCTTATTATTTTCATTTATGAACATTCAAACACTTAAAGTAATAGAGTTGTTAAGTTACTTACGAAAGCATTTTTGACGGAAAAGAGTTTTCTGCTTTTTACAGATCTTACAAATCATAAAAAAAGTTGTACTCATGTAACATTAATATAAAAACAACTTTCTGCATACAAGACTTCAAAATTTTAACATATAAGCCTTTTTCGGAAATATTTATAAAAAAATCCATTGACAGGTAACTGAAGTCACGTTTCTAGCTTCAAGTAGATTTTTCGTCATTACTGAACTAAAAGTTAATGATTTTGTTGGAATTTTTGGAGGATCCTGTACATCTGCCAGTTCTACAATCTTCTTAAAAAAATGGTATTTTCTTCCTAATAAAGTAAACTACTAATAATAATATAATCTCTCATTTCTCAGCAGGTAACATCAAAATAAGCGACATTGACAGCAATAAAATTTATTAGATTTTGTCATGACTAAGGAAACCCAAATATGCAAGTGAAAAACTTTAAAATATGCGCATAAATATGCAAATAATTTTCTCAAAATATGCACATGCATGTTGTAAATATGCAGTAAAAAAAAATCGAAATAGACTTGAAAAATGAAAATTTATTGTTTCACATTACATGATACGAGTACTATATAAACGTAGCAATAAAAAACCCATTTTAAATTTTCAACATACAGGGCGAATGAACTAAATCTAAATATAATATTATACAAAGTAAAAATAAATATAAATAATAATGTATTTTATTACTTTACTTAAAGATGAACATATAATAATAATGTAGGTACATATTATAAAAATATAACAAAAATAAACAGCATAATAAAACATACATTTTAAATTTGATACATACAGGGCGATGCAACTAAGTAAGCAGAAATATGCAAATATTGCAAAAGACAGGGTCGCCGTTAGTTATAAAAACAATAAACTACTAAATGTTTCTCAAAATTCTCCATTAAAAAGTTTTGTCTTCTATCGTTGTATAAAAATTTATAAATTGAGAAACTCCTTTCCACATCGACTGATGTAATAGGGGCGTTTGTAAAATTATTTAATAGCATAGGATCTAAATCAATGAAATCAGTAAAATCTATTCTTAGTTCTTTGTATGGTTTAATCCACACTGACACACTACTGGCTTTGGGCATTTCACTGTAGTAAAATACGACTCACAAGATAAAAAGCACAAATCGACGTAACCACTTTAAAAGCACAACCAAAAATGAAATCTGGCGTTTACTGACTGGTTTTTACTGACCATAAAATAATAAAATTTATTTAGGGAAAACCACCGGCGCGGCGGCGGCGGCCTAGACATTGACCCTTATTCCGAAAAATGAATGAAAACGCCTGCCAAAGACCTACATTATTATAAATTCCTTCAAATATGCACATATATGCTATTTTTAAAGCATTTATGCAAATATTTAGAAAAATGCATATAATATGCAAAATATGCAATATATGCGCTTTGCATATTTGGGTGTCCTTAGTCATGACTAAGGTAACAAGGCCGTATAAAAATTTTAATATTCTAGTTCTTTATTTTTTTTTTAAGGCAATGCTATTAATCCTTGGAGAATTCGGCCTTCATTTATTAGACCAGGAGTAGCCCGACTATGTGTCCAACAACCTTTTCCGCTACATGGATCTACTCAGGTCAGTACTATTTATATATATATATATATATATATATATATATATATATATATATATATATATATATATATATATATATATAT
>CM032455.1:99190051-99282551 GCA_019049505.1 Pachyrhynchus sulphureomaculatus
ATTATTCTGTAACTCGATCAGATCTTCATTGCTAATAGGATCGTCGTGCGTTGCTACAAGTTCTACGAGATCTTCTACCGTGACATCTTCAAGTTCAGACCCCTCAATCATTGCAGCAATGTCTTCAAGCACTTGTCTCTGCATCTGGACAATTCTTCTAGGTGCTTCCACTACATCTGGCCAAAGATTACGCCACACCCCATTCATACAACTCATTTTAACTTCCTTCCAAGCCTCTTCTATGTTGTGAATAGACTTCATAATGTTGTATGACTTCCACCACTCTCGCATAGACTGTCTTCCTTCCCCGTCAGTTTCATGAATTAGTTGGCTAAAAGTGCGGCGATGGTAATAAGCTTTGAAGTTTGCTATTGCTCCCTGGTCCATAGGTTGTAATATTGACGTAGTGTTTGGTGGAAGGAACTTTACGTACACTTTTAAGTCTCTGGGCGTATCAAGTGAGGTTGGATGTCCTGGGGCATTGTCTAAGAGTAATATAACTTTAGGTTCAAGCCCATTTCTGTCACAGTATGATTTGACTGATGGGAAAAAAAACTATTAGAATACCATTCTTGAAAAATTTCCCGTGTAACCCACGCCTTTCTGTTTGATCGCCACACAACTGGTAGACTTGTCTTGTCTGTGCCTCGCATTGCACGGGGTGTTTCTGAATGGTACACTAGTAAAGGTTTCAGTTTGAAATCACCAGTGGCATTACCACCCAGCAGAAGTGTTAGTCGATCTTTCGCAGCTTTGAAACCACTGGCTTGACGTTCTTCCTTAGAAATGAATGTTCGAGATGGCATTTTTTTCCAGTAAAGTGCGGTCTCATCAACATTGAAGATGAGACAAGCAGGAATTTTCTCTCGTCTAACGAAGTCTTGAAACTTGTCTGGAAACTCAGCTGCAGCTTGAATGTCCGCGCTGGCCGCCTCGCCTGTTATGTGGATATTGTGAAGATTAGAACGCTGCTTGAACCGATGGAACCAGCCTCTGCTGGCAGCAAAAGTCGGAGTGGCACTCCCTTCTCCTTCTTTTGTTTTCAGCATCTCATACAAAGATTTTGCTTTTGTGCATATGAGATCTTGACTTAGTGGTGTGTTCTTCTTATTCAAATCTTCGATCCAGACTGACAGTAATTTCTCCATTCTTTCTAAGATAGATGATCTTGAACGAGAAAGTTTTGTTGCACTTATAGGTGTTGAACCTTCGCTGGAGATTTTAATTTTTTCCCGATTTTTATAAATCGTTCTCACAGTCGATTCTGAGAGTCCAAAATCTCTCCCAACAATTGTTGCTTTGCCTCCATTTTCCATTCTTCTTAACACTTTCATCTTCAATTCCAAAGTGACGCTTTTACGCTCTTTTTTCTTTACAGGCGGCATTTTTAACGTAGGGTTAAATTATGTATGTATGTATCTCCAATAAATATTAAAACAAAACTGCCAGCCGACCGAACTAACATTACGGAACAAATGAACACACGAAACGAACGAGGAAATCCCCATAGAACAAAGTCGAAGGACAGGGAATTCCCAATTCTTCAAAGAGAATATTCAGAGAAAGCGGGGATCCCCCCGCGACCATAGAGAAGTTAATGACTACATGAGCGCGAAATTTGAAATTCGCGTTATAGTGAAACCGCGCGTAACGGGGTCGCGCTAAGCGGGGTATTATTGTATATATATATATATATATATATATATATATATATATATATATATATATATGTGTATATATATATATATATATATATATATATATATATATATATATTTATATATTTATATATATATATATATATATATATATATATATATATGTATATGTATATATATATATATATATATATATATATATATATATATATATATATGTATATATATATATATATATATATATGTATATATATATATATATATATATATATATATATATATATATATATATGTGTGTGTATATATATATATATATATATATATATATATATATATATATATATATATATATATATATATATAACATATATATATATATATATATATATATATATATATATATATATATATATATATATATATATATATATATATATATATAATATTATATATATATATATAGATATATATATAGATATATATACACATATATATATATATATATATATATATATATATATATATATATATATATATATATATATAAATAAATAAATAAACAAACAAACAGAAGAATCTCCACCCGGATCCAAGAACATAAAATAAGTATCAAAAACAAACCAACAACATTAGCCCTTTTTCATCACCATCATGATACTGGTCACAATATCAATTTTGAGGGATCTAAACAAATAGCCTCGATTTCCCATTATAAAACACGCATAGTCAGAGAATCCTTGGAAATCGAAAAGAATGGACAGCTAAATAAGTGAGATGATAGGCTGAGTATCTCCACTACATGAAAGGGTCTACTAGCTAAACCAAGGAATAATCAAAACATCGAGAAGGAAATAGCATAGCGCCGGAACCCGTAATTACAACCCAGCCGGCAAACACCGATGCCCGGACGAACACTTCCGACCCCCCACCTACAATCTGCTTAGACGCCGACCTATAAAAGACGGCGACCACACGTCTGTTTCTTAGTCAGCTTCGAGCGGCAGAGGCAGCACGATCACAATATTGAGCAGCAGCAGCAAGACCACTTGAAAATGCCAAAAGAGATTTTCGCGAACCGTCTTGCAAATTCATTGTTAGACGAACAGATTCAAACCCGGAATTTTAATGTATTACATTCCACCATCCTTGAAAACCTTTATTGTAATATATATATATATATATATATATATATATATATATATATATATATATATATATATATATATATATATCTTTTTCTGCAGGTAGTATAATGATGGCTTTGGTATTATTTTGGCTATTTAAAGCCCTTTGGTTTTCAGGTAGGCTTATGGTGGTGTAAGGTTTCTCAGAATTTTTATTACATTTTGGCGAATTTATTCAGCTATTTTTTCTTTTAAAAAGGATAAAGTTGATTCCACTGAAGCAATAATTTCTTCTATGTGAGTGGTTTTGGTGCTATAGCGTAGCCAAAGGTCACTGAAGATGCTCCGTTACTCAGTAGACAGGTGATGCTTTGGGAAGATGCGGACTGCTTGACCAGTGCTTGTTGCTGTATTATTTGTTTATCATATTTACTTTTTTCGCGAGCTTTGAAATTTCTTTTCGAGTTTAGATCGCTTAACTCTTTCGCAACGCCAGTCGGGTAGGCTTTGTATGCGGATCCAGAGAAGTTGAAGGATTTTATTGCTTAAACAATAATGCAAACTATAAAACTTGTGTCTGAGTATAGTCAACTACCTGAACATTTCGCAACCCTTCGTGTGGTAGGCAGGGACTTACTTTGTCAGTATGGCAAATGTTGAAGTAGATTATTGTCGCGGCATCTTGTTATGAATTTTAAGTCACGTAAAAGTTCACACTTCTTCCCTCTCAGTTTTTCGTAGGTTTTATCATTGTTTAAGGACTTTTCTCCATTGAGATGTACAATCTTAGAGCGTAGAGATTCACAATTGGAGAAATGTGTTTCTTTGTAGGTCCGAGAGTACATCGGTTTATCAGTATTGTTTTGACTTGGTAGCGGCAAACGTTTCACCAAACCTTATTTGCCATTGTCGATGCTGAAAATTTCTAACTATGCTACCTGTCAATTTCGATGGTTTTTAGACAATTGTTTATAGTATTGAAATCGTTTTTGTGACTTGTTGCTAAGTAGTATCAAAAAAAGCAGATGTGGTTTATTCGTGGCAAGTTTTTATTTGTTGTGTCTTACAGATATTCTTCTATTAGTTTGTCCTACGTAAGCCTTATATTTCGATGCAATTACGGTACAGACGACATTACGTGACCATTCCAAATTGCACACTTTATATGATGGTATCCGTCTCGTAAATATCAAAACTATTTGAATATTCTGAAAGTTGTCTGTATTTTTCTAATAATAAATGATCTCTGAATCTGTAGTGTCATTGTGGGTCACCTTAAAAGTATTTAAATAAAACAAGAATAAACCCATTAGGTTGGGAACATACAGTTTCGTCCGCCCCCATTAATTAATGGTCAAATGTGAAGATACTCTTTACCTGAATATATACAGTTTCGTCCGCTGCTAATTTTCGGGAATATACATTTTCGCCCGATTTACCTGTTTTAAAATATACCTAAATAATAAAATACGAGTACATACGAAAAGTTTATTAGAACAAATATAATTGCATATAATTAATATTCTTAAAAACTATAATAATGTGATTTTAATATTACATATTTCAGTATAGAAATTTGATTATTATTAAGTTTTACAATATTTTCTTGTATAAAATTTTCTCGTTTCTGTGTCTTACTATTTAAACATTTGAAACTATTTACACTCTATATTTGTACGTATATTTCACATTGGTAATGTTTAATTGTTTCCAAAAATACAAATATATTATGATGACTAGAATTAAAACATTTACTTAAATGTGAGTGAAACGACTCACATGCATTTTGTTGTTCTCTGGCTGGAAGTTGATTTCGCGGCCTATATATTAGGTGGAAATAGCGCAGCGTCTTCTATATAATTTTCTACGAGGTAATCTGCAAATTTTTCTAACTGTTGGTTGCTAAGTCTCATTTTATTTAGCTCAAAAGCAGCAAACAGCAAGTTAAACTCTCTACATTTATTTAAAATATAGGTTAAACAATTTGCATATGAGTTTATCAGACAAAATACAATGTCCATTGCAGCATCCGTGAATTGTACATAGTTGTAGAAAATGCTTAGGGGCATATTGGAATGTTCCGTCCATGAATATACGAGTACACGCGCACAAATGTTTCAAATTGGTTTCGCATGAAAATATTACTATATTCGACACAGAATTATTTATTATCAAAAATCTTCTCCTCTGTTCATAACAATCGAAGAGCATGATGTAAATCAGCCCAAGACTTGGGCAGTGTAGGAAACTTTTTTCTTCTCACATCATAAATACTTCTTTTCACAGAACGTAAATTTTTCACTGTTAAACAGTCGGTCTGATTGTCTTTCAAAGTAGACTGAGCAATTCTTTTCGGTTGAAGTCCAATATCTTCTGACGCTTTGCGTTTTGCCAAAACTGCAACGAACTGTTTTTGTAATTCAGAAGCACTTAATTCGGCATGACATTGATATCACGTACTCTTCACCAACAGTATATCAAACAGCCTTATATCTTGGAACTTTGTATCTCCACTTAACAATTTATCCGCGAAATTAAATTTATTATTATTTCCAATTAAAAAAAAATTGCCTCGTTTAGACCCACTTGTTTGGACGTTTATACCTTCCATGTCCATCATTCGATAAATTGGAAAATGAAACAAACCTCAAGGAATAATGAGTTATGGTTAAACCAGCTCTGTAAGCCTAAGTATTTCATAATTATTTTTATTGCTTGGGTTTTTTCAAATTACGGTCAAGATCATCCGTCTGTTTACCTGCGTTACCCTCTGACGAAAGTGTATATTGGAAATTTAAGACGCGGACGAAAACGTATGTCTTAATTTATTCAAAAAGGGATTACGGACGAAACTGTAATTTCCGATTAGGTTCTACATGCTTAATATCTTTAATTAGGTAGTATTGTTTATCTAGGTTCAAACCATTTCTAAGTAGTTTTAACCCAGTTTTGGGTAAACTTTGTGTAGGATACTATTTTTTAATATTAATAGAATTTAATCTTAATAATTAGTCAAACAATACTTGTTCACATTGGTAACCATTATATTTAACTTGATTTTTACTGAATATACTAAAACAAACTGCAAAACAAATAAATATTTTTTTCCTCTGCAGACTTCATTCTTCGATGGTTTTGTATTACCATAAAAATATTACTATTTTATTTTGCCACCGTTGTCGAATCCCGAACCAAGCCAAAGAAATCTTTAACTAGGAGGAAGGAGGTTGTTTTAAATAAAAAAGATTTAATGATAAAACTAAACAAATGGGGTTATTTGTTCTACAACACTAATTTTTTAAATCTAAAAATAAAATAGAAATAAAATTTATATTTTATTCTTTCTAAAATTTTCCTCTGACTTTTTGCACGGGAAGAAACAGTGGCGTCTTAGTTTTTTTGTATAAATATATGCACATTTTTTTTTATCGACACTCACAAATGAAGTGTCCGAACCCACTCTATATTTCAGAGGTGCATAAATTTATTGTTACTCCTCCGAAACTACCGAACCAACTCTAATTAAATAGCGATTAAAAAGATCCTGCGACATAATGTATCTACATATACAGGGTGTTATGAAATTCACCACATATATTGAAATGGGTGACTCGTGGAGCCATGTAAAAGCACATTCAATAGTTTTTTTTAACTTCGAAAATTTCTGAAAAATTAAAAAAGGGGCAAAACTACATTTTACCAAATCATTTACGAAATTAACCTGCCCATGAAAGGCGTCTATTTACCATGAAGCAAATAAAATTTTAGAGGCAAAAAAGAAATAATTTCTTGGAAACGGGCGAGAACAGCTGAGAGAAGAGAGTAGGGCAAATCGAACCTTAAAATATATTAACGTTTACAAAAATATTTAACTTTGATGAAAGTGGATTTTCCGCCATTCCAAAAAAGAGCAAACAATTTTGGGGAATGGCATACCTGCTACGAATGTTGTCGCCACTCCAGACACTGGGTATGTTAACTCAAATTGATTTGTAAAACGGATGAAACATGTTATAAGCATCGTAAAGCCAAACCCTGAAAATAAAGTGTGACTTCTACTTGATGGAAATACAACGCTGAAAGCGTTGAACATAGCAAAGCCTATTGGGATATAATAATGATACAACTGTTAGGTCTTACTACTCACGGCTTCAGCCACTGGACGTCTCTGTTGTTTTTAAACGTATGAGCAAATATTACATTCAAGCAACAGAAAAATGATTGAGGATAAATTCAGGTCGTAAAGTTACGCAACATCAAGTTGCAAGTTTACTCGTAGAAGCTTACCGAAGAGCTGCTATTATTGGCACTATTGTGAACGGATTTAAAGCGGCTGGAGTTTGACCCGTGGACGTCTTTCCCGAACATTTGTTTAAAGCAGCTTAAAATATAAATGTTCTTTCTCTCAAAGAAACTCAAGTAATGAAAGCAGATTGATCTTACAAGACGCTTCTAGTATTATCAATAATGAAAACAAGCAAATTACTCAGCGACCCTAGGTCTCCGAATAGATTACCACATTTAAATAGAGAACCGTCTACTTCGCTAAAGTTTTAAAAAAAAATCTAAAATCTTTATGCACAATACTACAAAATATACTGTACAAAACAGTGTGTAAATTACATCAAGTCCTTAAAAAAGGAAAGACATTAATAAACAAAAGGATTCAAAAAAATAAAAGAGGCAACAAAAATAATATGATATACCTAAGCCTCATCAAAAGAGAGTATTTTTTGTTTGGAACAAAAAAAGCCTAAGAAGGCGAACCACTTTCGACCTATCCCAATTTATTTATTAGGCTGGTTAGGTCAGTTTTATAATCACGCAAATTTTAGTGAATTACAGTGTCAAAATTTTTAACAAATATTAAACTTCTGTATGTATGACAGGAAGTAATTATTTTAAAGGGTAATAATTTTTAGAAAAGTTTCTTATTATTAAATTTGTTTAGGAAACCCTCTCAAATGTGTAGTAATGTGTGTAGCAACCTTACGTTCTGGTTCAAGCTTTTTAATAAAAAAATTTCACAGCAATCTAAATCAAAAAAATTACCCTAATTTTAATAACAATAGCCAAAGTACCTTTACAAAATACACAAATAATAATAGTCATTAAAGGATAAACATCCGGAAACGACTGAAAGATTATAGGGACGTAAAGACTGGTATACCAACTATGCAGAACACTAGCCGCATGGCCTTACATTGGATGAATATACTAAAAAGCACACTGTATCCACTGAACTCAAAATCTGTAAACCAACCTTGTAAACTTATTAAGTATTCATAAACCTTTTTTAAATTTAGATTTAACATTCTGGTTATTGCTCCGCGATATTATGCAATTATATGGTATATCAGTGGCGACGTGAAAAAATATTTATGACGTCATTTCTCTAGGGTCGATTTTTCCCTTTATTATTGAAATCCGCTATTTAAGGTGAATTTTCTGCAATCGATCTTGCTGCAAGAACCCGCCAATACATGTAGTGAATTCCATAACATCCCGTATACCTACCTACCTCTGAAAGGAAACTCATGAAAATCAGTCAGTTTTTGTGTTATAAGCAATAATCCATACCAGTAACCAGACGCAGTTTTGCAAATGTCAGTTGTTCTTTAAATTTAGACTCTTTTACAACGGGTTGCAGTTTTTACTAAAATAAGTCACTTCCACAAATATCTTCTATTGATGGCATTTCGAAGCTAGCAACTTTATTGGGACATTACTTTGAAGTTTTTGATAATGTTACAGCATTTTCCTTTTAAGAATCCGTTTACTTCTTACAATACAACAGACGTCAGGAGGTCTTGATGATAACGTCGTGTAATAAGAGGTGATATTTTTTACATTTTTTTTATTTCATACTTCGAATTGTTTTTGTCTAATTAGTATCATATATTCTGCTTCTAGTATTTTAAATAAATTTTCTAGCTCTTGTAGGATTGCCTGTCAAGGTAGTGCCTTTTACTTTCTCTCTGTATCCTGGAAAACGCAGTCTTTTAATTTACTTTTAATTTTTGAAACCAGTGAAGTGAAATCGCAAGGTGTTAAATGAGGTGAATACGGTCTATGTGCACCACCCAGACGTTTTCTTTCATGTAAAAGCATTAATGTCTTTCAAAAATTTGCCTCCTTAGATAGCAATCATTACCCTACACTTTTTTCATCGGTTTGGGTAATTCTGTGATATTTGTGCAAAGTTGTTTTTGGAATTTACTGGTAAATATCATATTTGCGTCTCCTGGCAATATTTCTAAAATTTAAAATTAAAATATGAAAGGATACAGTTTTATAACATACAACATGTAGTTGATGCCACTAAAAATTCTTTACGGTTCATTTTATGAAATAATTAAATGGAAAACTAAACATCATGAGTTTGCAACTGTACACTAAACAGATAAGCTTCAAATACAAAATTAAAATTATTTGTCCTTTAAAATTCCCATTTTTTAAAACTGCTTCTTTCTCTTCTACTTAATCATTATTGGAGTTGGGCAATTCCTCCGCGAGGAAAAAGAAAACTGATGACAAGGGCACAAATGATTCATCCATTTTATTAATAGATCTGACCATGCACCCGAACTAACTTGAACTAACCTGAACCACTCTGAAATGTTATCTTTTTCTTCTAGGTGTATTCCTCAACTCGTCAACTGATTAAAAACTAGATTAGCGTTTTACATGAGCATTTTTTTAATAAAGTATTTATGAACATTTTATTGTGTTTTATTTTGCTCAACCTTTTAAAACTTTTTAGTCCCAAATTAACTAATGCTGATCCTATGATCAGGCTTGAATATATTTTCCAGCATACTTTCGTAAAAGCGGCCAGCCAGTTCGATATGGAAATTCTATACCAATCAAAAAATAAAATTTAAACTCAGATGTTGCCTGATATTTTCGTATTATTTTTTTAATGTATGTTACGCAACACACAGTGTGTAATGAATATATATATATATATATATATATATATATATATATATATATATATATATATATATATATATATATATATATATATTTATATATATATATATATATATATATATATATATATATATATATACTCGTATATATATAACATATATATATATATATATATATATATATATATATATATATATATATATATATATATATATATACTCGTATATATATAACATATATATATATATATATATACTCCAGTTAACGTGGATGTCATTTTTCCAACGCACATCAGAATTATTATTGTTAGTATTACCAGAAAGAGACAACTTTACAGCCATTTAGCGTATATATATATATATATATATATATATATATATATATATATATATATATATATATATATATATATATATATAACATATATATATAAACATTATATATATATAACATATATATATATATATATATATATATATATATATATATATATATACGCTAAATGGCTGTAAAGTTGTCTCTTTCTGGTAATACTAACAATAATAATTCTGATGTGCGTTGGAAAAAATGACATCCACGTTAACTGGTTTAAGTATCAAATACGACCGACGAATATGGTCGTGCAACTAAATCATTCTTAATCAGTTGTAACTTTAGTCAGCTTATCGATGAACGATCACGAATACCTGATCGAGATGGAGAGTTAGCCAGTCTTCCTGATCTGTTTTTAACACCAATTTAGAGATTTACATTATCACCATAAATCCGTCGTTAGGCTCTTCCGACCGTAAACTGCTTTCGACATTGAGTATCCTACCCGTCAGTAACAGAGAGGCATCTAAACTGTGCCAGATATGACACTACAGATCTACTGAATGGGAAGAACTCATGAAATATTTTCGAATTTTTCCTTGGTTAGACATTTGTTTTAGATCTGATGACCCATCTGACCACGCTAAGGAGGTTTCCGATGACATTTCGGCTGGTATGAAAGCTCCCTTTTTCGAAGAAATGCTCTTCCAACGGCAAGCTTTAGTTCGACCGAAGATGCAAAGAAGCTGTTGCTTCTAAACATCTTGCCCACCGACAACGGCGTGAAAATCCTAACGTCAAAAATCAAACTATCTTTCTTCGTACTCGGAACAGATGCAACGAAATTATCGACGAAACCAAGGAGTCACATAATCAAAGCATTAAAAACAAACTTCTTTCGTGCTTCAGGTTCTTTTGGTCAGTCGCTAAGGCCGTTAGTCAAAATTCCACTAAATCTACTATACCACCACTTACACGCCCCGATAATAGTATTGCAACAAAAAATGTTGAGAATGCCAACTTTTTCACATTCTACTGTCGATTTCCACGTAAAAGCACCACCTACTATTCCCATAAAGCAGTCACGGATGCCCGATATTGTCTTCAAATAGCGTATCATAAAAAGTATTCCAGTGAAGCTATACACCGAAAAAGCTTCTGGCGCTGATGGAATACCTGCCATAGTACTCCAAAAATACGCCAGAGAACTAACAGCTTTCTGTAGATTTTTAACCTGTCTTACAGAAAGGAAATATTTTCTTCCTGCCGGAAATGCGCTACAGTTTAGCCGATATCCAAAAAAGGCAAGAAGAGCTTTTTTTTATGGGTCTAGCACACGTGCTGCAGGGAAGTCCCTAAAGCGCTCCAGGAGCTGCATGAGTGCGGAAAAAGCGACTCACGTCATTCTTGAATCGCTGTAAATTGTACTCGGTGGGAAACACAGCGCTGGGCAAAATTATTCCAAAGGGATGACGTTCTCCATATAAAAGATTGCTTGAAAAGCGTTGTACGCGGAGTAACAAGCTGAAGCTCATACGGATGTGAAGCACCAGCGCGACGTGTATTTCTAACATGCACCGCTTTGGGAGGAATTAAACGGGCTACATCTTTCGAACACTTTCCATGAAAATACTTGTAGAACAGACTCAAGTCGCCAACCGTTCTTCGATGTTCCAGCGAATCAAGGCCGCCGGTCAATTCCGGGTCCCCAATCAGACGGACCGCTCTTCTCTGAACAGAATCCAACAAATGCAGTGTATGTTTGAGAGCGGAGCCCCAAACGTGGGAGCAGTATTCCATAGTTGGTCGAATTTGGGCTTTGCAAAGAATTAACAGTTGTTGTGGGGTGTAAAGCTTTCTGGTTCTAAATAATATTCCCAACTTTTGAGAAGCTCTCCTTGCTATGCCTGCAACATGTTCATGCCAGGACATATTTGCTCCCAAACTAACGCCCAACAAATTGAGCGACCATGCTAGGGGAATGGACTGCCCCGACATAACTATGTCGGCATCAGCAACGTTAACTTTTTTAGAAAAAAAAAACTGCCGCCTGGGTTTTTGTAGCGTTAAATTCCACTTGGTTACTGTCACCCCAAGATAGAATTTCTCCAGGTCTTTGTTAAGTTGAACGACCTCCTGCTGTCTGCGGATATTCGCCTGAGCAGCCGATGTCCGAGCGTTCAAGGTGAATGAAGAGACAAGCGTACTGTAATCTGCAAAGCTGTAGATTGGATTCCCGGTCTTTTCCAGCAGATCGTTATTGTAAATGAGAAAGGGAGTAGGAGACAGTATGGACCCCTGGGGCACACCGGCGTTGATAGTGAGGGTGTTAGAAAGAAATCCGTCGACCGCCACTCGTAAAGAACGCTCTCTGAGGAAACATGAGAGCCACAAACAGAATCTTTCAGACATACCATAAGAGCGTAACTTAGCCAACAGTCCATCGTGCCAAACACGGTCGAATGCCTTGGATATGTCAAGAGCAACCGCTCGAGATTTTCTAAAGTGTTCAATTGCGTTGTTCCAAACATGTGTTACATAAGTCTGAAGATTGGTGATCGCTAATAATATTGAATCGTAAACTGGTGTTAGTTTCCTTGCACAGTTTTTGAGAACTATCGCAGGTATTCCGTCAGCGCCAGAAGCATTAAAATATGCTTTATGATGCGCTGTCTGAAGACAACATCGGGCATCCTTGACTGCAATATGGGAATAGTAGGTGGTGTTTTTCCTGAGTAGGTGGTGTTTTTCCTACTTGTCAAACTACTACCGACCAGTCTCACTACTTTCAAAGTCATGGAATATCAATATCAATCAGCATCTTCTAAAATATCTTCAAGGACTGAATATTATTAGCTACCATCAATATGGCTTTCGTAAGCAAAGATCAACAGAAGATCTACCAACGGATATAACACCTGTTTGGAACAACTCAATTGAACCCTTTTGAGAATTTCGAGCTGTTGATATATTCAAGCCATTCGACTCTGTTTGTCATGATGACTTGTTGGCTAAACTACACTCTTTTTAGTTTGTCTGAAAAGTTCTAATTATGGCTCTCGTGTTTCCTGAGAGAGCGTTCTTTACGATTGGCTGTCGACAGATTTTTTTCTAGCACCTTCATCACCAACGCCGGTGTACCCCAAGGCTCCATACTGTCTCCTACTCTCTTTCTTATTTACATTAACGATCTGCTGGAAAGGACCAGGACTCCTATCTACAGCTTTGCAGATGACAGTACTCTTATTTCTTCATTCTCTTTGCGCAGACAGCAGGAAGTCGTTCAGCTTAATAAAGGCATGGAAGAAATTCTGTCTTGGGGTGACAGTAACCAAATCGAATTTCACCCTACAAAAACCCAGGCGGCAGTTGCTTCTAAAAAAGTTAACGTTGCTGGACCCGACATGTTATGGCGTTGATCTGGGCATGAACATGTTACAAGCTTAGTAAAGAGAGCTTCTCAAAAGCTAGGAATATTATTTCGACATAGAAAGCTTTTCACTCCACAACTGTTAATTCTGTACAAAGCTCAAATTCGACCAACGATGGAATACTGCTCCCATGTTTGAGGCTCTGCTCCAAAACATACACTGCATTTGTTGGATTCTATTCAGAAGAGAGCTGTTCGCTTGACTAAAGACCGAAAAAAACTGACCAGCAACTTTGATTCTGCTATATACCTATAATCTACGAGTAAGAACACTCCGTATACAGATATTTTTCTTCTTGAACCTTAATTGTTGAATTCTTGACTATTTAATCTAAATATTAAGATAATTTAAGTAATGCTAAATAAAGGCAAACTGCCCATTTTAAGTTAACTATGTTATCAAAAAAGCAATATAGATATCAGAACAGAAGAAGGAATAAAAACTCTAGTGGATAAGATTATAACAATAATATATTAACGTTTCTCGAAGTGACTCCACACAGTTTTTAGTTAAAGCATAAATAAGTACCAAAAAGCAGATACAGTGTTCCTTTAATTAACAAGAGATCTATTACACCTAAGAACACAACCATTCCTTGGAACATCGAAGAACGGTTGGCGACTTGAATCTATTTTACAAGTATTTCCATGGAAAATGTTCGGATGTATCCTTCTTAATTCCCCCCAAAGCGGTGCATGCTAGTAATATATATCGCTCTAGTACTTCACATTCGCATGAAGTTTAGCTTATTACCGCTCGTACAGCCCTTTTCAAGCAGTCTTTTATATGGAGAATCTGATCATTTTGGAATGATTTGCCCAGAACTCTATTTTCCACCGAGTACAATTTACAACGATTCAATACCAACGCCAGTCGCTTTTTCCGTACACGCGTCGCTCCTGTAGCACTATAGGGATTTCCCTGCAGCACGTATGCTATGCCCACAAAAAAATAAAATATGGATAAGCCCTACAGTTTTCTGCAAAATTGGTCATATAATTTATATGTCAATGTTTGAGAAATATCCACAACTCCATCAAATGTTTAACACATATTGCATGTTTGTTAAACACCCGAGAAGTTTTTGAATTTAAATCTGTCAGGTGAATAAACCTTAAGTTCAGATTTCAATCATCATTTTTAAAAGGTGACCTTGACCCATTATTATTTCTCGATGCATATGCTAAAACTCTCTTTGTTTTCCTATGTTTCCGGTTGCCGCGTCATATCATAGGCAGCTGCTTCTTTATACGTATCTCGGACCAATCGGATTCAGTCGTAAACAACGATTTATCGCAGAGGGGAGTGGAGTATAAAATGAAAAAAGCCGTTGGTGAAATTCCTTAGTCGTTTTAGTGGGAAATGTTTATAGTGTACACTATAGTATGTGATAATAGTGCCATAATTTATTTTAGTGAGTAAAGTTGATTCATATCCTACATGACTTTAGGAGAGTTGAGTTAAAACAGTAACAGAATTGTTCTTGTCTTCTATTAATTTGCCTTGGATCCTTGAATTCTGTTCTAAACAATTACATATTACGGTGGTTATTTTAAAAATATTAAAGTAATAGTTAACGTAAATTGGTAAAAAAATACCGAGCTATATTAATGTTTTTTATACTGTCCTGACCCAATTCATTCAGCCTAATAGCTAGTTAGTAGACAAAAATTATTGAATTTTTACGTGTTTTCAAAATACAAATAACGTTTGCACACTGGCCTAATTGTTATTTTTCAGATTTCATTGGGTAAACTGGCTTTGCCGATATACTTTAGTATTTGATATAGTCAACTTATCCTAGGTCTACTTATTTTCTATTGGGTTATCATGTAGTACTTGTAACACGTGCTTTTTTCAAAAATAAAGACCAGATTTGTATTCAGAAGTATAAAAGCTATAGCTACATGTCACTATCACTATAAGCCTAGTTCCATCCAATGCTGGATTTAGGTATTTTCTCTGAATTTCTCTCTCAGTCCATTTGCAGCTGTTTTAGGACGTCCTACGCCCCTTTTCTGTTCTCGTGGTCCCCATTCTATTGTTCGTTTGATGTATCGAGCATCAGTCGTGCGTGCTACATGCCCAGGCCATTGCCACTTTCTTTCTGCTACATGCTCTATAATATCCTTTTCTTCCGTTTATTCACGTATCCACTTATTTCTTTTTCTATCTTTAAGTTTTAGTCCGACTATCTATCTTTCTTGTGCTCTCTGGGTCCGAGCTAGTTTTTGCATATGGGCTTTATACAGTTTCAACGCCATATGTAATCACGGGTAGGATGATGCACTGATCGTAAACTTTGGCCTTTAACTTATTCGGAATGGCTTTATCTTTGAATACATAACTTAATTTTCTGAATGCGCACCCTCCTAACCTGATTTTTCGTGAAATTTAATTCGAGACACTGTCTTCCGTCTTGGTAATTTTTTGTTCCAGGCACACATATTTATCAAATCTCGGGAGCTATTCCTTCTAAATTTGTAACTATGTTGTTATTAGTGTTGGTTAATATTTTTGTCTTACTTTTATTCATCTTATATTTTTTTCTTATTTTATTTAACCCATTTATCATTTCCTGTAACTTATGTGGATTGTTTCTGATGACTACAATATCGTCGGCGAACCTTAAACGACTCAGATAAACACCATCTATCCTTGGGCCCTTCTTTGCCCAATACGTTTTCTCAAACTGTAATAAATAGCTTGAGAGAGATTGTATCTCCCCGTCTTCCACCTCTTCCTATAGGTATTTGTTCTGTACTATGTACATCTTTGCATTTTTATATATATCTTTGATTAGAGTAGTGTATCTAGAATCAATTCTACAGTTATTCAAGTCATTGATGATTGCCCACATTTTAACAGAATTAAAGGTCTTCTCATAGTCTATTAAGGCTATGTATGGCTCGAAATTGTATTCATTGCTCTTCTCTAGGATTACCTCCCATATGAAACATTCCAATAGCTATATGTAGATGTACAAAATGTCTACAGCTTCTTCTAGACTAACACAAATGCGACGAAATGCTGAGCTAGTTGCAAGGCCAGATCATATATTTTGGAATATTGTGATCCCACAGCACCGATAAACGTAAATTCTATTTGTGATCATTTAAGATGAGAAGAGGATACTCGTCATCTATTTTGCTTTATAGCATTCTTTAGTAATTTCTTCTCTAAGCTGCAGCAACATTTTTTACACTATCCGCAGCAAATATTATGTTAATGTCTGTATGTACCATACCTAATATTAGATTATATTATGATGAACAAAAATTGTTTTTTTCTTAGTTCTTAATGTATGCTATTTTGTATCCTCGTTTACCCTATTTAAATGTTAAGTTATTGAGCTGGAAATACGAGTATATATACGGAATATAAAAACTTAGTTTCCAATATCATGATGTGAAAATTTACATCAATTTCGGCATCAGTTTCTTTTAGTGTTCCATACTCACACTTATGGGATCACTTCGGTGTCTGTCCGTCTGTCACACCCGATTTTCTCCTCCGTTTTTGACTAAGAAAAAATTTTTTTATCTTTTTAAATCACATTACGGAAGACTAATTGCGCAAGTCCAACTTGCACTTGACCGATATTTAATAAGATATCAAAAAATATAGAGCATTACTAAATGTTATGTCCTACTTTTAATTTGTCCCTCGTTTCAACGATATTTTAGTGTTAGTCCGAGTACAGAACTTTGCACTGGGCTGACTAATGATCGGCTACTTGCAGGTACTCGCACTAGAAATATACCAAGAATTTGTGGTCATTCTTGGAATTGAGTGACCAGTATCTTTACCTTTTGTAATTTTAAATGTCAACATTTAACAGATAAGTTTGTATTATGATACAGTAGATTTGTTCCAACACGACATGTAAGTTCGTAATTATATTGAGTTTTACACATTTCTATATTAGCGTTCCAACAAACCTGTTTCCCAGTCCGGAAGTTCTAGAATAGTATAAAATGGTTCAAGGAGTTTTAGGATTAAGTTCGCATCTACTTAAAATTGTAATTTTCAGTAGAAGTGACTTCTTCTTTTTAAAGTGCCATATCTGATATGGACGTAGGCGACTCTCTCGCCTTTGCCTATGGTTCGTGCCTTTTTTTTAAATATTCCACAGACAAAAGACACCTACAGTTTAATGCTGGTTCGGAACGGCTTTACTAGAAATAATACTATGGGTGGTTTGCCATTGTCTTGCCGAAAGGGGCAACCGTCACGTTGTAGTGTTTTTTTTTTAAATTTATTATTTCCCGAGCCGAGAATCGAACTCGGGTCTCCGGCGTAGAAGGCAGACACGTTAACCTCTTCGCTATGGCTAGTGACTAGTTCGATATTTTCGAGCGTAATCGTTTCAACCCATAATAATAAAAAACATTGTATGTACATGCATTTGATTGATTGAAGATTATGAGAAATACCCAAAACCTCATTGACGTCATTATAATTGACTTTACAACTTTCATGATTGGCTTCTATATACTTCCCAGTTAAGTGACAGGACAGTTATCTACACTTTTTTATCGTCTGTACCAAAACTTTTTTCACAAACACATAAGTACGTTTCACATAATAGCCGTCACTGTACGGAATATTTTCTAAATACGAGGTATGTTTGATAAATCAGTGACTTTCATAAGAGATAGCGCTCAAATCGCTGCCGCCTTTTATTGTTGTTATTTTTACAACTTTATTTAAGGTTACACACCAAGTTTCAAGTATACGCGTCGAATAGAAAAATTTTTCCAGCGTTTTAAAGTGAGTGAAGCGTTTTAAAGTGAAGTAAAATGGAAAAAGTGAATTTCGTGTTCTAATAAAACATTATTTTTTGCTTGGAAAAAACCATTAAGGAAACTGAAGAAAGGTTAAAAAAGTATTATGGAGACTGCTCCGTCCCATGGAATGGTGCACAAGGGGTTCACTGAATTTCGTCCGTACAAGCACGAGTGATGCTGCTCGCCCGGGACATCCAAATGAGGTTATAAACGAAGAAATGGTCAATAAAATCCATAATATCGTATTAAATAATCGTCTACGCGAGGTAGTCAATATGGTAAACATTTTTTAATATCTTGCCTGGAAATTTAGGCATGATGAAACTATCAGCAAGATGGGTACCCCGTTTGCTCATTAATCATTTCGAAGCAGTGTTTGGACATGTTCAAGCGCAATCCAGGTGAATTTTTGCGTAGATATGTTACCGCAGATGAAACGTGGATCCATTGTTATACTCTAGGAACTAAAGAACAGTCGAAACAATGGATTGCTCCTGGTGAAAATACTCTGAAAAAAGCAAACACGGTTCGGTTGGCTGGAAGGGTCATGGGCACAGTTTTCTGGAATTTCCGTGGTATAATCTTCATCCACTACATGGAAAAAGGACAATATTATGCTTCATTATTTGATCGATTTCACGTTGCATTGATGAAAGAGCAACCCCATTTACCAAAGAAAAATTTCTTTTCCATCATGATAACGCATCAGCTCACACGGCTGCCATTGCCATGGCCAAAATTGTGGAGTGTAAGTAAGAAATGCTTCCTCATTCATTTTATTCTCTAAATATTGGCTCCCTATGACTTCTGCCTCTTTCCAAATCTGAAAAATTGGCTGGGTGGGTTCGCTTCAAACGAGGAGATCATCGATGAAACAAATGCGTATTTTGATGAGTTTAAAAAATCATATTTTTTGGAAGGTTTAAAAAAGTTAGAGAGTTGGGCCAAATGTATAGACATAAAAGGAGATTATGTTAAAAAGTAAATTAAGTTTTTGTGCAAAATTTTTTTTTCCTTTCAAAATCTATTAGAAGAAGACATTCTTAAAGCAGCCATAAAAAACCTAAAAAGAAAAAAAAAGCACCAGGTCCGGGTGAAATTCCGGTTGAATTAATTAAATATGGTTCACATAAATTAATGTTAAGATAAAAGTACTTATGGAAAGATGCTTGAATGGGGAAGATGTGCCATCGGAATGGAAAGTAGCAAGCATTAACCCACTACATAAGAAAAGAGCAAAGACTGAATGTTTAAACTATAGAGGTTTGTCTGTAATCTGCTCAGTTAGCTATGTGCATGGAAAAATATTGAATGAGCTGCTACTAAATAATTATCAACATTATCAATCAGAATCTTCTGTATTACCCAACTACTTAAAAAAGAATATCAGTTAATAGAGAAACACAGTTTTTTTTATTGATTTGGCAAAGGCGTACGATACAGTACCAATTAATGGATTACTTGAAGTACTGCAGCAAACCAACATCAATATTACTCTAGTAAAACCCATACAAGACTTATATAAAGGAGGAATCTTAAGTAAAGTTAAGTGAAAACCGCAGTCATACCTTTAAAATTACAAAGGTTCTAATATAAGCATGCTGCATGTCCCTCTTACTCTTCAGTATTTATTTAGATACCGTAGTTAAGTACTGGAAAAATGTTGTAAATCCATAGAAATACCCCTTAACAATGAGATGTTATTCACACTTTACTACGCAGATGACTAGGTCGTCATAGCACGAGATCATGAAGACTTGAAATTTATGGTAAAAAAAGCTGTTCCAAGAATAACAGACGTGGGGATTAGCAATTAGCCTGCAAAAACAGAACATCTGTGTGTAGCTGGAGAATTAGATATAGAGGGAGGCAGCGCGATAAAACCATACGATGAATATATACAGGGTTACAGGGAAAGTCGTCCTAGATAATTAAGGACGTTATAGTTTAGGTCGTTTCTGACCGATTTGATTCTATGACATAATGTCCTAAACTTAACCGTTTTCGAGATATTGAAGTTTAAAGATTTTCTAAAAAAAATATGTTTTTTTTGCTTTTATATCGATTTTTTTTATTAGAGGTTCTCGAGTGCGATTTTTTAGTTAGTCTGTATGTCAAGTATCAAAAATCATCAAAAAAATTTGAACTAGTTACTAACAGTTTCAAATGGCGGCTTGTTAATGTTTCTAAATTACGAATTTTTACCAAGTGTTTCCTAATTTAAATCAATACAGAGAAAAAAAAAAATGAATGGAAGTTATTCTGCAAATTATTTTAAAAACTTTTACGTCTTTTTAGCTATCAAAAAAGGTATAATACTAGGAGTTTAATAGGAAAACTGTACACAGAATGACACCTAAAGCGGGCTCGGGTAGCAAAAGGTAAATTTTTAGTTCTAGGTGAAAATACGAAAAATACACAAATAAAAGAAAAAAAACCTTGCAATTTAATATTTTTTATTAATTATAATTCATGTTCTATATGGTCGCCCCTCTTTCTAACACAAATTCTCATTCTTTTTCTTAAATTACTTTTCACAACGCTGGTTGTGAGGTGCCGCCTCATTTCGTCAGCCGCATCAATTATTTTTTGTCTTAGGACATCCACGTTTTCGATAGGAGTCATCTGGTCGTATACGAGACTTTTCATGTGACCCTACACATAAAAATCTATCGGTGTTAAGTCTGGGCTTCTCGCCGGCCAAGGTATGGGTCCGCCTCTTCCAATCCATTTGTTGGGATAATTGTCATTGGGCAATGCACAAACACTTCCTCTGTAGTGAGCTGGGCAGCCATCGTGTTGAAAGTACATGTTTTGTCTCAAACCAATAGGTAGGTCTTCCATCAAAGTAGGTAAATCGTTCCGCAAAAAATTGTCGTATTCCTCGCCATTGAAATTATCTGGCAGAAAGAATGGCCCAACCAAATAATTTGAAATTATACCGATCCACACATTTAAGCTGAATCTTGTTTGTGATCCTTTCGTTCTTTTTTTGTTTGGGTTGCCTTCCTCTTTAGAAGCCCAATAGTGGGCATTGTGGTAGTTTGTAAGCCCGTCTTTGTCGAATTTCGACTCGTCAGTCCATAGTATTTTCTTAAAAAAAGATGCATCTTCGACATCGGTATTGAGCATAAATCTGCAGAATTCTAATCGTCGCAACGGATTCCCTTTTTCAATGACTTGCACGGGCGTATAGTGGTAAGGGTGTTGCCCAACAGTATGCATTACAAACCATACCTTCCACTGCGAAATACCAAGCTGTTGTGCGACAACATTTGTAGATGTGGTTGGGTCCACCTCAAAGAGACGTCGTATTTCGTTTTCTTCGTCTTCGTCAAAGATACGTGGTCGTCCCATGTCAGTCCGCCGTCTTTGTACGGAACCAGTTTCTCGTAGTCTTCGATAAGTTCCATCAAATACGCTAACATCAGGTACACGACGAGTAGGATATCGCAGTATGTAATCATCACGTGCACGCGACGACACTCCTTCGCAAAATCCGTAACACATTAGGATGTCAGCATATTCTTCGTTGGTATACGTTGCCATATTCACAAGCAGAGATCAAAATCCAGTTACGAGCCAATTCACACAGTCAGAAGATGAAACACAGATATTTTTGAAAAGCACGGTATAGCACATCTACCACGGACGAATCGGATGAGCAGACTATAAATCATTCAATAATGTTTAGTGAACAGAAAATGTCACTCGCACAGAGAGTACCCAACCCTTTTTATTGTTTGAAGGTGCAGGTAGTAAACCGGTAATTGGTAGTATCTAAATTCTATTATTATGTTACTCTACATTTGGGCCTATTGAAATCTCATTTTCTTAGAATTTTCAATAGATCCAGTAGATATTATACCGTTTTAGATAGCTAAAAAGACGTAAAAGTTTTTTAAAATAATTTGCAGAATAACTTCCATACATTTTTTTTTCTCTTTATTGATTTAAAGTAGGAAACACTTGGTAAAAATTGGTAATTTAGAAACATTAACAAGCCACCATTTGAAACTGTTAGTACTAGTTCAAATTTTTTTGATGATTTTTGATACTTGACATACAGACGACTTTCCCTGTAACCCTGTATACATGGGCGTTAACGTGGCACAGGACGGTAGGCATGTTGAAACAATCCAAAGCAGAGTAAGTAGTGCAAAAAAGATAATCGGAATGCTTAACTCAATTCTAGAGCAAAATAGTATCTCAAAGAAGACAAAATTAAGAATATATGATACTATTGTGAAAAACTAATTCAGCTTAGGGAAGTGAAGTCTGGAAAGATCAACAAAAATATGACTAGAAAACTTTTGTCTACCTTCGAAGAGCAACTAGGTTTGTAGACGGAAAAGAATACAGAATGAGGAAATAAGACGACGTTCTAGTGGTCAGAATACTGACCGTTTTTTATTAAATATATCATTCAGAACTCATTCACTTCTTTTTTTTTAGCCCGTTATTTATTTATCCATTTTAGTTACTGTATCGAAATGTATTAGGAAAATGAAGTTAAGGACTGTTGATCATAACAGCGAGAGCACCTAATGAATGTAATCTGATCTGAGTACTCATTGTTGGTTTTTCCAAACTATTTTATTCATTATTTATTTAACTTAACCCTTAACGTCAATTTAAATGTTGTTCCATTATTCAACGTTCTGAGATATGGGCTTCTGGATAAGGAGTTGTCTAAACTCATGATGCTATTAACTGTTGCAGGAGACTTTTAACAATTAAATTTATTACGGGACTAAACGTTTCAAAAAAACCTGTTAAATAGACAAATCATGTTAAAAAGTTTTGAGAAACCAGCTTAGCGACAAGGCCTATTAAAAACTAAATTAAATTTTGTGATATGACTCAATGTTTTGAAAAGCTAATTAATTAATATAGCAGACTACACACACAAATATAGAAAGAAATTCGAACGGCTAAAGATAGGTGGAATGGTGAAAGACGTAAAGAGACAGAGGAGTTGCAGGGAAAGTATGACAGCTTTAATATCTATCGAAAAATCAAAGACTTAACTGGTGAACGGAGAACGAAATCAAATGGGCGTTTAATAGAGCATCAAGGAAACGTTGCTATCGATAAAGAATAGAAACTGAAGATATGGCAAGACTATATTACAGAGTTATTTTCTGATGTAAGACCAGATCAGCCGCAATGCTCAATAAACTTGTTTTGAGCCCCAGTATTACCACCGTTGAAGTGCGCATTTCAATAAATCAACTAAAAAATGGAAAAAGCCACCGTCCCGATTAATTCCATGGGAAGTTTCTTAAGCTCCTAGACGAGGATGGGATTAAGTGGCTTACGGTGACCTACAATAAAATCTATGATTTAGGCAGAATCCTAGAAAGCTGGTTAATGTCTAAGTTTATAACGATCCCAAAAAATGCAGACGTTAAAAAATGCGGAGAATATCAAACAATTAGCCTCATAAGCCATCTTTTAAAAGCATTTCTGAAAGTCATTCACAGAAGAATATACAAGTTGTTTGAAGAAAAAACATGTCAGCTACACAATTCGGTTTTCGTGATGCACTGAGAACCAGAGAGGCCTTGTTTTCTATGCAGGTTTTGATTCAGCGATGTGGAGACGTCAATTGTGATGTATATTTGTGCCTGATCGACTACCAAAAGGCTTTTGATAGAGTTCAACGCTCAGAAGTAATATCGATTGAGCGTGGAGTTAGGCAGGGTTGTGTTTTGTCTCCACTATTATTTAATATATACTTTGAGAAAATCTTCAGAGAGGCACTGGAAGAGGCTGATGAAGGAATACTGCTTAATGGGGAGCGAATAAATAACATTCGTTGTGCTGACGATACCGCGGTTATGGCTGATAACTTAAAGGATCTACAACATCTTATGACAAAAATAAACGAAGTCAGTAATCGATACGGCCTCTAACTTAATATCAGCAAAACAAAGTACATGGTAATCAGCAAGTCTCCGGAACCTGCTACCTTGTTAATGGTTAAACGTCAACAAATACAAAGAACTCCACAATATTCATATCTAAGTATCATGATAGACGAACAGTGGGGTCATTCGCAGGAAATTCGTTGCATATCGAAAAAGCTAGAGCAGTGTTCCTCAAAATGACATCACTTTTCAAAAGCTCAGCAATAAAATTGAGCAGGAAAATGAGACTCTTAAGATGTTATGCCTTCAGTGTCCTGCTTTATGGTGTGGAATCTTGGATGCTGACTGAAGCCACTTCTAAGAAGCTTGAGGCATTTGAATTACGGCTATATCGCAGAATTTTGAAAATTTCTTTTTTTTATGGATCTAGCACACGTGCTGCAGGGAAGTCCCTAAAGCGCTCCAGGAGCGTCATGTGTGCGGAAAAAGCGATTCACGTTGTTCTTGAATCGCTGTAAATTGTACTCAGTGGGAAATACAGCGCTGGGCAAATTATTCCAAAGGGATGGTGTTTTCCATATAAAAGACTGCTTGGAAAGCGTTGTACGCGGACTAACAAGCTGAACCTCATACGGATGTGAAGCACCAGCACGACGCGTATTTCTAACATGCACCGCTTTGGGAGGAATTAAGCGGACTACAACCTTCGAACACTTTCCATGAAAATACTTGTAGAACAGACTCAAGTCGCCAACCGTTCTTGGATGTTCCAGCGAATCAAGGCTGCCGGTCAGTTCCGGGTCTCCAATCAAACGAACAGCTTTTCTCTGAACGGAATCCAACAAATGCAGTGTATGTTTGGGAGCGGAGCCCCAAACATGGGAGCAGTATTCCATAGTTGGTCGAATTTGAGCTTTGTAAAGAATTAACAGTTGTTGTGGAGGGTAAAGCTTTCTGGTTCGAAATAATATTCCTAACTTTTGAGAAGCTCTCCTTGCTATGCCTGCAACATGTTCATGTCAGGACATATTTGCTCCCAAGCTAACACCCAACAAATTAAGCGACTATGCTAGGGGAATGGAGTGCTCCGACATAACTGTGTCGGGTTCAGCAACGTTAACTTTTTTAGAAAAAACTGCCGCCTGGGTTTTTGTAGCTTTAAATTCCACTTGGTTACTGTCCCCCAAGATAGAATTTCTCCCAGGTTTTTGTAAAGTTGAACGACCTCCTGCTGTCTGCGGATATTCGCTTGAGCAGCCGATGTCCGAGCGTTCAAAGTGAATGAAGATATAAGCGTACTGTCGTCTGCAAAGCTGTAGATTGGATTCCCGGTCTTTTCCAGCAGATCGTTAATGTAAATGAGAAAGAGAGTAGGAGACAGTATGGAGCCTTGGGGTACACCGGCGTTGATTGTGAAGGTGTTAGAAAGAAATCCGTCGACCGCCACTCGTAAAGAACGGTCTCTGAGGAAACATGAGAGTCACAAACAGAACTTTTCAGACATACCACAAGAGCGTAGCTTAGCCAACAGTCCATCGTGCCAAACACGGTCGAATGCCTTGGATATGTCAAGAGCAACCGCTTGAGATTCTCCGCGTTGCTCCAAACATGTGTTACATAAGTGAGAAGATCTCCTGTTGATCTATGTTTACGAAAGCCATATTGGTGATCGCTAATAATATTGAATCGTTCAAGATATTTTAGAAGATGCTGATTGATAACCTTTTTCATGGCTTTCGATATTATTGAAAGCAGTGCGACTGGTCGGTAGTTATTTGGCAAGGTCTTCTTGCCTTTTTTAGGTATCGGCTGAATCATGGCACATTTCCAACAGGACGGAATTATTCCCTTTCTGTAGGATAGGTTGAAAAGTCTACAGAAAACTGGTGTTAGTTCCCTTGCACAGTTTTTGAGAACTATGGCAGGTATTCCGTCAGCGCCAGAAGCTTATACTGACTATATTACCAACGAGGATGTCTTACGTGGCATGAACAAAGTAGGCAAATTGGAGTATTTAGGAGACATCATGAGAAATCCCCACAGATATGGATCACTACAGCAAATACTCCTCGGTTAATTGATAAGGCCTACCGAAGAATGTTACTTAAATTTATTACGTGATGCAATGTCTAACTGACAGTGCCTAACTAAACGTCAATTAATTTTATTATATAACTTTAAGAAACCCAACGAAACTTGGAACGGAAACTTTCACGTTGTTGGTTAAATGAGATGATTTTTCTCGGAGTTAGATGGTATTATTGGAGTGAGTTAACGACGTGTCTTCTGGGATTGCACGATGCATCTGCAGGGCTCGAAATAAGCACACTGAATGAGCTTGAGGAAGCTCAAATCATGTATAGGTCAGTCAATAAGTTTTGAGAGCGGAAATAAAACAAGAATTAATAAGTCGAAATACATTTATTCTTCAGTATAATCTCCATCAATAATTTTTTCCAGCGATTTTCCAATTCATTTACCCCATCTCTGAAGTGGTTTTCTGGAAGACCTTCGAAATACCCATCTACGGTTGCTATCACCTCATCATTTGCTGAAAAACGTTTCCCACGTAGAAATATTTTGAGGTTTAGGAACAGACGGACGTCAGATGGAGCCAAATCTGGCAAATAGAGTGGATGTTCTAACAATTTGTACTTTAATTCGACCAGCTTTGCCGTTGCCAAAGCACCTCTGTGAGCAGGTACATTGTCGTGATGAACGACGATTTTTTTTTCTGCAAACCGGGCATTTTTTCACGAATTTTCTCATCCAACTGGTCCAAAAGGTTGCAATAATACTCTCTTTTGGTTGTTTTACTAGTTTGAAGGTAATCGATTAACATTCTTTTTGCATCCCAGAAAATCCATAATTTTTTTGGATGACTTTGACCACTTTGGTTGTTTTGGAGCTGAACAACCGAGCTTAGTTCACTGTGCGGTTTGTTGTCGCAGTTCAGGATCATACTGATAAACCCATAGTTACAAATAAACGCACAAAATCAGTTTTATTCTTTGTGCGTTTTTGTTCCGATGTTAGCAAATGCATCTTGTGAATAGCTTTCTCATACCCAAAACATTAGTTAAGATCTTGTGTACTGATCCATGTGAGATGCCTATAGCCTTCTATTATCATATCTTGTACTTGCACAACAGTTTCTTTTGGACGTCCTGAACGTCGATCATCATTGACGCTTGTACGACCACGTTTAAACTCTAGAATCCGTCTATGAACAGTTGAAAATGAAGGAGCAGACTCCTTTAATAGTTTCACTAGCTTTACATGGATTTCAGTTGCCGATAAGCCTTCCAAAAGAAAGAATTTTATCACTGCACGATATTCGATTTTTGCCATTTTTAAAAAATACTCAAACACGTCTACTTTAACCAGGTGATAAACAATGAATGACTTGACAGATCGACTTGAAATAGGATGTGTTCATATTAGAGATGAAGCTTCAAAATGGTATTCAATATTTGGTTCAAGTGATGCTCCATAGCTGTCGCTTTTAAAACTTATTGACTGACCTGATACTGATATTTATTTCATCGAACCGTGGCCCAGTGAGGCGATCGTTTTTCAAGTATGATGCAGACCGTAACTGGAGTCTCTATTAATGTCGTAACTTCCGATTGATTCCCAAAACTTTCGTTTATAGAAATTAAAAACAGAAACAACACCTTAAGTTCATCAATACTTCACAGGTCATACCATCAATGTAAGACAAACCAAAGTTGCTTCTGTTTCTAATTTATATAAATGAAAATTTAGGGAGTCAATCGAAATTTACAACCACCCTAATAGACTTAGGTTACAGTCTGATCAATAGACTGGGTCACTATTAATGTCGTAACATCCGATTGATTCCTTAAACTTTCGTTTATAGAAATTAAAAACAGAAACAACAACTTAGGTTTCTCTTACAGTAATGGCATGACCTGTGGAGTCTGAACATCAATACTTCACAGGTCATATCATCAATGTAAGACAAACCAAAGTTGCTTCTGCTTCTAATTTATATAAATGAAAATTTAGGGAATCAATCGAAATTTACAACCACCCTAACAACAGACTTAGGTTACAGTCTGCATCACACGTGGGTAAGATCAATAGACTGGGTCACTATAAATGTCGTAACTTCCGATTGATTCCTTAAACTTTCGTTTATAGAAATTAAAAACAGAAACAACAACTTAAGTTTCTCTTACAGTGATTGTCTGACCTGTGGAGTCTGAACATCAATACTTCACAGGTCATACCATCAATGTAAGACAAGCTAGAGAGAGTTGCTTCTGTTTATAATTTATATAAATTAAAATTTAGGGAATCAATCGAAATTTACAACCACCCTAACAACAGACTTAGGTTACAGTCTGCATCACACGTGGGTAAGATCAATAGACTGGGTCACTATTAATGTCGTAACTTCCGATTGATTCCTTAAACTTTCGTTTATAGAAATTAAAAACAGAAACAACAACTTAGGTTTCTCTTACAGTAATGGCATGACCTGTGGAGTCTGAACATCAATACTTCACAGGTCATATCATCAATGTAAGACAAACCAAAGTTGTTGTTTCTGTTTTTAATTTATATAAATGAAAGTTTAGGGAGTCAATCCTAACGAGAGACTTAGGTTACAGTCTGCATCACACGTGGATAAGATCAATAGGTTGGGTCACGGGTCGATGAACCCCTGACAAGTATAAATATTTGATGTGTGCTTAGTCGAGTTCCTTCAGCGTTCTAATCTCGATGTGTAAAGATCCCGGAAGATATTTCTTGCAATCGTAGGCGAAACGTTGGAAGGTCACTTCAATTTAATACGGTCTAATCCCAAGAATCACTATTTGTCACTTTTTTTATTGTCTTAGTATATTTAAAATGATAAGTCTGTTTAATTTATAACCTGCTAAGAACAAGTTTGATATAGCAAGTAAAAATCCTTGCAAATATAGCAAGTAAAAATCCTTGCGTTATTGAAATTTTATTATAATTAAAAATTATCTTTTTTGCCATAAAAATAAGTTGTTATACGTGTTTTAACGCCACTCTCTATATCTTTTAGACATTTAGTTTTTTCGTATTTTTTATAACTATCACAGTATTAAAAAAATGTCTAAAATGATGAAAGCGTTACTGCCGAGGACGTATCTACAGGGTGTTCTGAAAATCATTTATTATATTTAAATGATTGATTCCTTGGACCGAGTAAAGAAACATCCACCACTTTTTGTTCCTCATTTCGGTCATTTTAAAAGTTTTTGTTCAAATTTCGTTTGCCGCCCCTTTCGGACGGCTCTAATTTAATTTATAACAATGTTGCTAAATGTTCATTTCTTTTTAAAGTAACATAATCTTTGCATTAAAATATGTTTTCTTAAAACAACCGTATTTTCTAGTTAAGGATGTTTGGGAGATATATTCAAAATAGCTAGTATTTGATAAAAAATTATAAATTATTTTCACAAGTTTCTTGAAATCCCTCAAAAATTTGGAATCGTTTTACTAAACTTTTCAAAAGTTATTTTGTGTCAAATTTACTCGTAATTCAATAAAAAACATATGTTTTAAGTAGAAAAATAGTATCCAAAAAAAAAAAAATCGGTAACAGATTTGTAAAGTAGTAGATTAAGTATTCAAAAAGCAAATGAATTAATAATATTAAGTACTTACAAAATTGTTAATAAATAAAAAATCAATGAGATTTAGATTTTTATAGAACTGTTATTGCAGTGAAAGCGCGGCAACATCGTAAACAGCTGCTCCAGTTATTTGAATTTTTTTATAAGATATGTTCCGCGTAAAATTTAAATATCAATGAAATGACATTGAATTGTAGTAATTATTAAATTTATTTATTATAAAATCATAAACTAATGATATACAAGCAATATATTAAAATACAATTTGCAACACTTCTGGCAACATACGAGGCTGGTTTGAAAAGTCCGTGCAAAGTCCGAGAGATGGCACCACCGGCGCGTATCAAGGTCATGTTTAGTTAGTAGCATCTCTTGAATGAACGCACACCAAGTTTCAGCCATATTGGTCTATTTCTTTGTGTTTGGCATTCGTGTGAATCAAGGAAGTCGAGTGATTTTCAAGAAATGGACGAAAAAGAATTTTGTGTGGTGATTAAACATTACTTTATGAAAGGCAAAACGCCTCAGGAGACTAAAGAGAAGCTTGATAAACATTATGGTGACTCTGCACCTTCGATTAGAACAGTTTATAAGTGGTTTCAAAATTTTCGGACTGGCCATATGGGCACAAGTGACGCTGAACGTTCTGGACGGTCTGTGGAGATTACGACTCCAGAAATCATTGATCAAATCCATGATATGGTGATGGATGACAGAAGAGTTAAGGTGCGTGAGATTGCTAGTGCTGTGGACATCTCGACTAAACGGGTACATAATATTTTGCATAAACATTTGGACATGAGAAAGCTATCCGCAAGATGGGTGCCGCGATTGCTCACGCTTGACCAAAAACGGAATCGTGTGAAGTGTTGCAAGGATGGTTTGCAGCTGTTCCAGAAGAATCCGGAGGACTTTAAGCGTCGTTTCGTCACTGTGGATGAAACATGGATACATTACTATACTCCTGAGACCAGACAACAATCTAAACAATGGGTTACCAAGGGGGAATCTGACCAAAAAAGGCGAAGACCGTTCCTTCGGCCGGAACGGTTTTGGGATTCGCAAGGGATAATCCTCATCGACTATCTGGAAAAGGGTAAAACTATTACAGGTGAATATTATTCATCGTTATTGGACCGTTTGAAAACCGAGCTGCAAGAAAAACGCCTGCGATTGGCCCACAAGAAAGTCCTTTTCCATCACGACAACGCACCAGCACACACCTCAGCAGTTGTGGTCGCAAAATTAATGGAAATAGGATTCCAACTCGTTTCACATCCCCCCTATTCTCCAGACTTGGCTCCCTCGGACTACTATTTGTTCCCCAATTTGAATAAATGGCTGGCGGGACAAAGATTTTATTCAAACGAGGAGGTGATTGCAGACACTAATGGATATTTTGCAGACTTGGACAAATCCTATTATTCGGAAGGGATCAACAAACTAGAACATCGTTGGACGAAGTGTATAAGCCTAAAAGGAGACTATGTCGAAAAATAAAAAAGATTTACCCCAAACACATAAGTAGTTTTTATTTTTGCACGGACTTTTCAAACCAGCCTCGTAGTCTTTAAAAATTCCACATTAAAGTAATATTAATTAATTATAAAAAATGTTAAAAGATTAAAATAAAAATAAGTAGTTTTAGAAAATTTTTTTTTTTAATTAAAAATAACTAACTAAACCAGCCTACAATTTTTTAATACTGGCTTTTTGCAGTGACTGTAATTCTTTATTTTTAATTTTTTCTGTAAGACTTCCAGACTTTCATCACCTATATTGTCAAGCTTACTCTGTAAAATGTCGATTTTAATTCCAGCTCTTTCTAATTATTGTCGGATTGACAAACTTACAGTATTTCCCTCTAAGGATAAGCTGTCAAAATTTTCTTCGTTTCAAGCCGAATTGTTGTTCTAGTGTTTTTAAATAAACTTTCTCAGTCACTATTTTCCCTTTTCATCGGTAACTTGTGGTTTTCGGCATGATATTCAATGAAAAATAAACACACGTAATAAAACTTCAAACGATATCAATATTATAAACACTAAGATCAATGCGCAGTGCACGTACGCATGGTTTAATTTGTAAAGATGCAGGAAAGGAACAACTACTAACTATTAACAAGTTACAGTGTTGTCACGTTTCATTACATAAAAACGGGACTTAATTTATTTAATTAATTTTTAAAAAAATAAAATTTCTCGTTATTAGGGTATATATTTTTATTCTAATTTTTCGTAAAGTACCTTGAGATACTTTTTTATCATTTATCTTATTTATAAAAAAATAATGTATTTTATTATTTGGAGTTGGATTCAAGGCATTTTTACTGCCAAAAGTTTTTCAGTAATAATTAAAAATATCAAAAATTTTAAATTAAACACAAATTAAAAACAAAAAAAAATCATATTTGTGTAGTAAAATTACATAAAAAAATTAAATTATGACTATAAGTTTGTTTACTTTAATACCAGAATAACAAAGATATTAATTAAATTAAAATAAAATATCACATATTTTGGTCTCCATTTGTGCCTCCTAAACATCCTTAACATAATAAATTGTTAGCTGTCAGCATTTTCTCTATGGAAAAACTCCCGTTCCGGACCTGGTTGAAAAGAATTTAGAATTAGGGTAGGCCGAACGATGAGTGGCTTGTTTACATTACGTAGATTAAATTATACTTAAGTTACTGTGCTTGACATGTCTCAAATCACCAAACCATTAACTTTATTTTATGTGACATATATGGCCATATATTACTAAAATGTGCTTATAGAATCGTAATAAGGTTTATGTAACAAAGATATTTTGGTACGCACTAGTAGTTATAGGTTAGAGAGCCGAAGTAGACGGTCAGTTTTGTTAGATGTCTGATTGCAAATTGTTAATAAAAGTAATTGTTAAAATTCCCCAAAAAAGTTTAATTTTCAAATAAAAGCTAACAAAATAATAATTTTTAATGTTACATTTAACATTGTTTCAACCAATTATACATAACAAACATTTACTATTATGTATATCTCATTAAGTTTAATAAGTATTAATCGAAAACCATTATGCTTGTGCAGCCTATCTAGTGGGTTCCTATTAGTTTAGTTTAACGTGTTCAATTTAAAGCCATGTGCGATTTTTGTGCTAGGCTTCGATAGCTACAAATTTTACCATTTTGTGGACTTAAGAATAAATAGTAAAGTTGAAAATTGTGTGTGAAGATTGTCTTTATTTTCTGTTTTCTACTGAGTATTTTACATAATTTTTAGTATTACGTACGGGACCCTTATGAGAAATCACTTCGGTGTCCGTCTGTCTGTCATATCGGAATTTCTCCGAAACTGACATAGAAAGTTGCAATTTGGCATAAATATAGGAATTGATGGCTCAATCAGAGCCGTGTAGTTTTGGAAGTTAAATTTTGACTTAAGGGGTTAGTTTTGGGGCGTGAAATCGGAAGTGGAAAAAAAGTATTTTTACCAGGTTATCGAGTCGGGTGTCAAATGAAACCTTGTGAGAACACGAGATCAAAAATATATATGATGTAATACTTGCGCACACTTTCCTTTGTATTATTTTAAAGAAATTGCTAAAACTCGATTTTTTTGACTTTTGAAAAAAATTGTGTACGTTAAATGAACATTGAGCGAAAATTATCACGAGTGCATTACATTTGATAATTTATCTGGTATAAAAAAACTATGAAAACTATGTTCTTGACGTATGGTGGAGGTTTTTGTAATATACTTTACTGTAACGGAGTACCGAGATATAGTTTTATTTTATTTGTGTATAATTAAACAAATATTTAGGAGGTAGTGGTAGAGAACCTAGATTTAGCTAGATTGATTTAATCGGCTATTAGGTAGCTAAGCAAGTATTATACATTATTGAGTAAGCGAAAACGTGAAAATACATATTGGATCTTAAGATATATACTTGTCAGGAACATTTTGTCTTATTGAAAACTCATTGGGGGGGGGGGGGGGGGGGGTGTTTTGTGAAGTCACTGATCATATAATACCTCCGTAACAAAAACTTTTATTTGAAAGGCAATCACGGTACGGAACACAATTGCGCAAGTCCAACTTGCCCTTGACCGGTTCTTTTACCTTAGTTGTAGCCGTTAAAAATTGTATCTCAAATCTTTTTATACTATGTCGTTTGTGTCGTTACTACTAACTGTAATAAAAGTTACACAATTTTTTCGAGGGAAATGTGGATACCATATGTTAAAATAAAATTTTAGTTTTGGATCAAAAGTAGTTAGGGTATATTATCATCATTAGTAAATAGTTTCTTTACCAAAGTCGCAACTAAATAAAGTATTTTGCTATTTCTGATAAATAAGGTAAAATATTTAATTGATCTGATACCAGTTAATTATTAAAATTATATATCAACTACGAAATATAATTTTCTACAAAAATCAGGTTATTTTCGAATTTTGCAAAAATTATCGTTCTTTTCAGTTCTCGAGATCTAGCTGTGAACGTCCCAGAAACCCAGCACCGAGAATGTCCTACTACCCTCCTCCGCATAGAGCTGCGTTTCCTTCACCAGCAGCTCGAAGTGGCCCATCATGGTAAATATATTTATGTATTTTTTGTCAAATTTTAGCGGTGGTTTTTGGTAAATATACTCAAGAAGAAAAAGTACGGGTCCAGTATTATAGGAAACTAATTCGTTAATCTTCGTAGTATACGTATGGTAGCTTTACCTTTTTATTTTAGTTACGCATGTGGTAATTTGTTAAAATTCTAACTAAATAATAGGGCAGGAGATAAAAATAAAAACTACTAATATACTAATGGAAAGATTTTGGAGACGTGCCATAGTCGCACTGTTGCGTTAGTAACACACTGCTTGAGAATTTGTTTCAAATAAACATTTTTAAAATTTTGTTCCCTTAACAAGCCTGTGTAGAGGTCCGGTTACTTTTATTTCCAAATGTTCATCTCTTTTTATAAACACCATTTAGCTTATTTCCTTATAGCAGTTACATTTTCAAGTAACACGAGAACTAGGTAGGTTCCGAGCAAAAAGATTGTGCTGTGAACAAGTTTTTACATTTTCCAAAGAAAGCTAACTAATGGAACAATGTTTATTGGCATTACCGCCGCGTAAGACAATGTATTGAGAAAAGGATTATTATCCAAACTAATTCGAATCGTGCCGTGTAGGAAAATATATACATTGATGGCTAACATATTAAGCAATCGTCGTTTTCGGGTGCATATGAGAGAAAGGGATAGTAGGTGGCGCACACTTAATAATGGTCTATTTTCAAGGCTCTGTGTTGTCGCTACTCCTTTTTAATCTTTATATACACGATATACCAAAAACTCAAGCGAGATGATTTCAATATGCTTACGATTCTGCCCTGGCACTTCAGAGACTGAACATCCATCAATGTGAAATTGCTCTTAACCCCGATCTGTCATTATTGGAAGTCTATTTTATAAAGTGGAGACTACGACCTAATCTGTCGGAAAACAGTTTTCACCTTAACAGTAAAACAGCAAATACTACTATGGATGTTGTTTTCTGCGGCGAAAGTGTAAATCACAAGAGCCATCCGAAATACTTAGTGACCAGGACTCTTTTCATAAACGTCTCTCTAATCTGGCATAAAAATTTGAAACAAGAATCAACTTGATCCGGATCCATACTTTTTGTGTTGATCCTCAATCTTAAGAACTGCGACTCTCGCTTTAATTTATGCTCCAGCTGAACATCGTGTACTCATATGGTTAAACAGCACACATTCTAGGAGGATCGGTGTCCAGTTGAATAACACGATGAGGACCATATTCGGAATTTTTCGATCGACACATGCCAGCTCGCTACCAGTCCTTTCCAACATACCCCCCACACCTAAGACGCGATATTGGGACTCCAGCTCCAAGAAGACTCTGATCTAAACCTCCTAGTGACACAGTCTGAAGACTTGTGGATGAGAACTTCGATTTAAAGACTTAATGGAGAACAGAATGGAACAGCATGCCATCTTTCAACTCTTATTTGATCGGTGGCCCCTCTGATCGAGTTTCTAGTTTCCAGTTTCCATGAAAAGTGTGATCTTCTCTAAATCGAATCTGAGCCAGAGTATGTGCGCTTATCTTATGCATCGATGGGGTTTTAAAAATTCTCCGCAGTGTATGCGTGGTGCGGCTGAGCAACCAACGCTTCCTATTGTAAGTGAATGCGGCGATCCTGCTTTTAAAGAAAACTTTACTTAGAATTAAGAATGGATCTTTAGTGCTAGGTTTTGGTGTTTTATATTAATGTTTATCTTATTTTACTTATACTGGGTTATATTTATATTTATACACATAGTCAGTCCAAGAAGTCTCCATACACTACTTACTTTCTATACTATTTTTCTGTAATGTTTAACTAATTAATTGGAACTATGAGAGAACATGTTAAATTAATATTTAAAACTTAATCAACGAGGACGTATTAAAAACAACTACGGAACATTTTATTTAGAAGTTACCTTATTGTCATGAAAATGTAAAAAAAATTAATGTAAAAAAAGCCTCCATACACTCAAGAACTGCATTGAAAAAACACGTTATAATCAGCCTCATTTTATCAAATTATCTATTGCTCGCTAAACTGAAAACAAATGAATAATTTTCGGCCATACTTTTGTTGCTAGTAATTTTGCAGTGGATTTTCAAAGTATTATAAAAAATGAGAGAGAGATTGTGAAATTCCATTTCAAGTTCGAAACATCATAATTGATTTGTGGAAATCGTACAGAAATATAGGAAAAATTGTTAAAAAGTCGCATGCTACTGTTCAGTACATTGCAAACCAGTATAAATCAACGGTTACCTATAAAATTCGACCACGCTCCGGTCGTCCCAAGAAACTGACTTCACGTAAAGAGGTCAGTATTGTTAGACAAATAATTATAGACACCAAGAAAAGTGCACCAAAATTAAAAGAAGAACTATTTTCGAAAAATCTTTGTTCAAAAACAGTGAGAAATTGTTTACACATAAGGGGTATACAGCCAGGAAGAAGCCGTTAATTTCAGAGGCTAATCGCAAAAAGCGGTTAGCTTTTGCAAGGGAATACGTTACTAAACCTCCTGAATTTTGGGAATCAGTAATCTTTAGCGATGAAACTAAAATTAACCTTTTTGGATCTGATGGCAGAACTAAAGTTTGGAGAAAGAAGAATTCCGCATTCGATATCAAAAACATTTGTTCTACGGTGAGACAAGGTGGTGACAGTGTTCTGCTTTGGGGATGCATATCCATTGCACGTTTATCTGAACATGTTAAGAGACAACTTAAGAGAAAGTATCCAAAAATTATCACCGCAAACTTGGTGCTAGAATGGATGATCCATAATATGCAACAGCAGCTCATACACCTCCGCAATTACCCGATGTTAATCCCATCGAGCATTTATGGGAGGAAGTTAAATGACGCGTTCGCAAACATAATGTTTCAAATAGGGAAGAATTAAAAAACAGTGTATTGAACGAATGGGAGAATGTTAGCAGAAGGTGCTAGAAAGTTGGTTGCAAGCACGACAAAAAGGTTACAGAAGATTATCGAGGCCAACGACGGTCCCACTAAATATTAGTTTAAACGAAGTTGTTATTTTCCGTTAAACCCCGTTAAACTATTATTGGTAATTGTTAAGTGTATGGAGACTTTTTTGACATTAATTTTGTTTACATTTTTATAATAACTTCGAAATAAAATATTCCGTGGTTGTTTTTATTACTAATCCTCGTTGGTTAAGTTTCAAATATTAATTTAAACATATTTTCTCATAGTTCCAATGAATTAGTTAAACATAACCGGGAAATAGTATAAACATAGAAAGCAGGTGGTGTATGGAGACTTTTTGGACTGACTGTATATTGCTTACGTCTGTTGCTCGTATTTATGGTATATCTGTGTATTGTTTGTTCGTTCGTTTATATTTTGTATGTTTGCATTTCTCTGTTTTTTGCCTGTGCTGCAACATACGATAATATTAATAGTAAAAAAAACAAAAACTGTTGCTATTTAAGACCATCCTGCCACAATATTTGTTTCTTACAGCCATAGTTGTGAGTATTTCTCAAAAAAAGGTTCAAATCTAAATTTTTTTTGATAAAAAACCTTATCGGGTTAAACTAATTAATGATATGCTATTACATTCGAAGTCTTATCTTTCAATAACAAACACTAAATACTGCACTTTTCGAATGAAAAACAAACGTTGCTTTTTAGAACACTCGAATATAACAAACGACCCGACATTATTAAAACTAAAACACCAAGATGCATTTTTTAGATTTAAATGATACTATTTCGATCAAAATATTAAGGAAATACTCAATATACTACCAAATCAAATGATGATCAAGACATAGTCGTAACGTAAACGTGAAGAAATGCAAAATCTGGGATGGTGACTTTATTTACAAATACAGTACTTTCGTTTAACAAGGAAAGTAAAAGGAACAGACATGTTTTATTATTTAATTTCCATGGACAAAATCTTCAGTCAATATTATATACAATAAATATTTAATTTGACAATATATATTAAATCCGAATAAAATTGAAATATTAACTTTATTCATCTCTTGATTTCGATTTCATATCTACATCAGAGCAATGATATTTTTATTATAAATCAATTTACTACTGAAATCTGTTTTTTAATGATTTTATAGGATCAGTTTCTGAAATGACACCAACTTTGTGTAAGATGTACCAGAATTTAGGCGTCATTTTTCTTTACGTTGACAAAAAAGTCATTATAAGCAACAATTCGGATTAAAAAAGTTATAACATGATGAGGTTATCGGTAAAACAAGTCAGTAAGTTTTATGTGTTTTAGAAATACCATTAAAAAAGTGATAAATAATAAAAGTTGGAAAGCATTTATGTAAAATTAACAAAAACGTTTCTTTATAAAAATGTTTGGAATTTTAATAAATAGGTTCATTTTCGGCGAATTTTTCGGAAAATATGTCAATTTTGACAGATAAAAGTTGTCGGCTGACCACTAATCCGCCTGTTATCTGTGGCATGTCACTAAAATCGGAAAGATCTAGTATCGTTGGTTTTTAATTTTAATTTAAAACTGCTGTGTAATATACATACGGGATCAAGACATCTAAGTCAGTGAATGTCAGTCTATTGCCGGCCTCGGTGGGCGTAGTGGTTTAAGAGTCTGCATTATAAATCGATGGTTGTTGATGTACGAGGCTCGTTTTTAAAGTAAGTACCGTTTTGATATTAAAAAAACACAAGGACATTTTTTTAACAATTTTCTTTTTACATAGACGCCCAGACCTTCATCTACTTTTCAACATATTTTCCACCTGAATTAAGGAACTTAGCGTATCGTAAGGCCAGATCTATATTCCATCCTCATAGAAAGCTGCCACCTGGTTTACTAACCACTGCAGCAGGGCTCTTTTGGCATCATCGTCGATGTTGTAGCGCGGACTATAGCGAAAACGCATTAGATAATTATGAAATCGTAACGCGTCTCTTTTTTCTGGATTTTCTCATCAACTTTTCACACTAGGTCATCGTTAATGGCTGACGGTCGCCCACTTCATCGCTCATCGTGTACGTTTGTATGGCCATTTTTAAATGCTTTACCCATTTTTTATCATTTCATCGTTCATAGCGTTTTCGGTGTAGACTTCAATATTCTGCGTAGGAATTTCGGCCACTCTCACGTCTCAGCGTATTTCACAATTCGCGAGATTTTCAATTACATGAGGCATTTAAATATGCAAACAAACCTAAACTCGGATGAATGCTTCGATAATGGCGTCTGTGGCTAACCAAGAGATGTAGATACTGAGGGCGCAAAACGATCCCTCTCCTCTAGTCTATTGGCGATGCTTCTGATAGTGGAACACCAACGTTTTCTGTTGGCTGTTTGTCTTGTAGCTTGCTACATGTTGATACCTAAACAACATCTCAATCGTATCCATCCAGTGGCTGGGTGATCTTCCGCGTCGCCTCCTTCCAGTTTCTCCATATTATCAGCAGTCTCTGTTTCGGTCTGATCTCATTAAGTACTGAAGCATTTGTTCGATGAGCTGTCCACGGAATTCTCAGCACCCTTCGACAGAATCATATTTCAAACGTGTCTCTACGGCGTCGATTAGCGGTGCGTTTAGTCCAAATTTCAAATGCTGAATATGGAGAATACTTGTGTCTTTACTAAATTTATTTTCGTGATGAGACTGATGTCCCTGTCACCTTCACAATTGCCGGTATTATTGATCAAAGCTAACAAGTATGTGAAGCTGCTAACCACCTCATATTCATCAATTTGTAGTACATTTGGGAAGTTATCGTTTTCTCTATCGGCTATCAGAATTTTCGTCTTGCTATTATTTATTTATAGACTGTATTCTTCATTGGTACACCGAAGTCTTTCAATTAAAATCAAAAGCTCTTGTCGACTTCTTGCAAGTAATAGGCATCTGCATATCGAAGGTTACCTAGTCGAAGACTACCTGTATTAATTCCTCCTTTCCATCGATCTAATACATCTCTCATTATAAATTCACTATAAATGTTGAAAAGGATGGGTAAGAGTATGCAGCCCTGTTTTACACCCTTCATTATTTGACGTCTAGACGTTACCTATTTTCACCAAACCAGATTTTTGATGATGTTAATTGTATGAAGTGGTACGCCCATATTGGACGTTATACACCATAATTTACTCCAGTTAATGTCATCGAAGGCTTTGGAGTAGTCTATAATGCAGAGGTATAGTGATACATAATATTCCCTTGCTTTTTCGATAATTTGGCGTATATTCAATAACAAAAACCGGCCTGCTCAGGCGACAACTGGTATGATATGAAGGGCTGCAATTGTGAGTATATAATTATAACATAATTTTGCACTACAAGAGAAAGCTATCTAAAGTTATTAGAATTAGTGGGTGAGCCTTTTTTATGAAGAGGGGTAATGATGAATGTTGTCCAGTCCATTGCCCGTTTCCCTATCCATACGTGTGTGCGTATAACTTGAATAATTATTATATAATTAATATGACTTTCAGAAAGATATTTTATTATTTCTGCAGTTATCAGTCAACCCCAGATGGCCTATTGTCAGCTAATCTTTGAACATCACATTTGACTTCATGTCTGGTTCCTCTAGGTGTTCGTCAGGGATCGCAAACATATCGTTATTGTCGGTATAGAGCTCTGTACAGGGTGAGTCAACGATAGAATAAAGTTCATCATCTCATTTGTTTCGGGAATGACGAAAAAATGTTAAATACAATAGTTTTTAGGTAATGTTAAGATGCACAGTTTAAAATTATTTTTGAGTATACAGGGTACTTCAAAAAGTGTGGCCAATATAACATATGTTTTTTTAAATGGTACGTCCTATTTTCTAATTAATTTTTAAATTCTGCGTAAAATTTTATAACTTTTTTATTAATAATGTTATATTCCTAAACCTAGTAGTTTTCCTAATATTTCAATTTTTTAAAAAAAAATACTAGTTTTCCGTTTTGTAAAAAATTGCGAGTAGCGCCATTGTTTCTGAAGGTGGAATACTTATAATTGGTACGAGCGTTCTATAGAGATGAAAAAAAAATATGTAAAGAAATTTGAGTTAGATGTTACAGGGTGTTCAAGATAAATTTATACATTTTGAATATTTTAAATTGAATAATCTAAAATTTTTTAAGTGACACACCCTATATATTATTAATTTTTTTGATAGATTTTACAAAACTCTCCAACTTTTATTAAGTATGTCATTTACCTGTTTCTAATAGTTTTTGATTTATTTTGTATTTTTCAATTTTTACCCTTGTTTTTAATTCACACTCAAATTTCTTTACATATATCTTTTTTTCATCTCTATAGAATGCTCGTACCAATTATGAGTATTCCACCTTGAGAAACGATGGCGCACTACTGGCAATTTTTTACAAAACTGAAAACTAGTATATTTAAAAAAAAAAAAATGAAATATTAGAAAAATTATTAGGTTTTGGTATATTACTTTATTAATAAAAAAATTATAAAATTTTAAAAAATTTAAAAAAAACATGTTATATCGGCCACACTTTTTTGAAGTACCCTGTATACTCAAAAATAATTTTAAATTGTGCACCTTAACATTCTCTAAAACTATTGTATTTAATATTTTTCCGTCATTCCAGAAACAAATGAGATAATGAACTTTACTCTATCATTGACTCACCCTGTATAATATCGTTGCCTTCTCTCAAGAACTTCGTTAAACTCAGTGAATAGTTTTCATCTGTTACAGCCCAAATTTTAAATTGTCTGATTCTAGCTAAATTTTTCGGAAGACTTCACTAGTGTTTAAGGTGCTAGCATGTCTTTAAATTTCAGTGCATTTGCCATTGTAGTACTGATTTCTACCTCAACGAAAGGTTAACTTTATTTCAGTTGATAATGTTTTATAGATGGGGATCTCTTCTGAAGTAGTCAAGCCTTAATTAGTCATTCTTTGTTCTTTAATAATATTCAAATTGTGCTTTCTTAATTATGGTTTACGCGATTTGCTTAAGGGCAGTGGTTGTGTACTTTCTATAGCTTTCACAATAATATCCCTCATAACATTTCATTGGTCGTCTATGAGTAGGTTCCTCGTAATAATGTCCGAGGTAGCCCTAGAGCGTTGTCTTCAAACTGCCGTGAAATATACTTGTGTTTTGGCATCCGGACAGATATTATACCATAAGCTTATAGATATGCTAAAAAGGGTAGAATCTCTATCGAAGCGTGGGATAAATTAAAAAAATAAAAGTATTCAAGTGTTGTCGAGTACACAAAAGGTAACTTAACCTCTAAGTACAAAACTTTTTGTTCGACTACCTCTAAAGATATAAAAAGTTAATATACAATTTGTGCAAAAAATAAATTTAAATTTGTTCAACTTGTTGCGCTAATGCAACGGGCAGAAGACGCAAAGTAGGGATGCAAAAGTAACCTCAGTCCTTGAACATTTAGTGCTGTGGAGCATTCCCTCGAGAGGTGCGTACCTTTAGTTCAGTTATACGCATTCCTCGTAAAGATTTAGATCTGCGAACTTATAAGATATATCTAGTGCAAAAATTAAAGTCAACTTAGACTGCTCAGGAGGTCAAATTCGTTAATGAAATATTTGAATGCTTTTCAGCATTTAACAATATGTTATTCTCGGATAAGGCGCACTTCTACCTTTACATTTCCTTAACGCGGTCGTCTTGAGCCGTAATGTTGGCACGTGGAATAATCAGCTCGTACACCTATGAAGTCGTGGCATGTTCTTTTCCAATCTGTGTTCATCCTCTCCTGAATGAAGACCTCCTCCAAAATCTTCCACGCTCTTCTATCCATTGCAGCTTGTGTCCAGTTCATTCCTGCAATCCTCTGGATGTCGTCTTGCCATCGCTTTGGTGGTCTTCCCACACTTCTCTTGGTCTCCATGTTAACAATTTATTAGTCCATCTATTCCGGCCTTGTCTCACAATGTGGCCCGCCCATTGCCACTTTAGCCGTGCTATTTTTTCCCATCCATCCAATACTTTTGTTCTTTCTCGGATATCTTGGTTTTTCATTCGGTCTCTAAGGCTTATTCCAAACATGGCTCTTTCCATTGCTTCTTAAGTGATTTGGAGCTTGTTAGCCGACTTGCGAATTAGGGTCGTAGTTTCTAGACCATAAGTGAGAACAGACATTATGCAACTATTAAAGACTTTCCTTTTAAGATTTATTGGGATAACTGGTGAGTGAGTTATATGTCCCAGTTTACCGAATGCTGTCCATCCAACACTTGTTCGTTTGAAGATTACCGCATCTTTGTTCTCTTTTCCCAATTGGATCTTGTGCCCTAAGTGTATGTACGAAGGCACGTTTTCGAGCAATTGGTTGGCTACAATCACATCTATGACTCGGAGTCTCATTTTTTTGGTTTTATTTGCGTTAATTTGTAATCCAACCTTTAACGAAGCCTCATGGAGTTTTTGCAACATGACTCGAAATTCCTCTGCTGTTTTACTAATAACGGCAATGTCATCTGCGAACCTTAAGTGGTAGAGTCGTACGCCATCTATGTTCATTCCTTTGTCATGCCAGTTCAGATATATGTATATATATATATATATATATATATATATATATATATATATATATATATATATATATATATATATATTTATATACACACTACCGTCAGAAAGTATTTGCCCAACTAGTTATTTCAGTCCCAAGACAACAAAAACCCAGATATTTTTTTATTTTAATGAATTATTATTTATTTTCACATTATTTACAGTCTAGAAAATCAGAAAATATTCATGATTTTCCAGGATTTTCTCATTTATATGCCTCCTTTGTTTTTAATTACCGCTTTACAGAGTATCGGCATTCTGTCCAGTAGTTTCTTCAGAGTTTCTTCTGTCCAAATGATCCCACAGTAATTCGATGGGGTTCAAGTCGGGTGATTGTGGAGGCCAAGTCATCACTTCCAGGACGTCATCAGATTTTCATTGGTCCAAAAGTTCTCTAATTTGTTTAGAAGAATGTTTAGGGTCGTTGTAATGCTAAACAATAAATTTCCCCTGAAAAATATCTCTTCCAGAAGAAAGCAATTGAGTTAGAAAATTTCTTGATACCGTTCTTTTCGCATGATTTCTTCTCTCCCAAAGAAATTTCCCAACTTTACCGTTGCCAAAACAACCCTAAACCATTACTGAACCTCCACCATGTTTTACTGTAAGCAACTGACAGGCTTCCAACATCCTCTCTCCACCGCCGCACGTAAACTCGTCGATTTGAACCGAAAATTTCGTCGCTCCAAAGGACGGAATTCCATTGTTGTTCTGATGTCCAATTTTCATGTTCTCGGGCCCATTCTAATCGTTTACGTTTATTCACTTGCCTAAAAAGTGGTTTCCTCACTGCAATTCTCCCGTGTAGTCCACCTGCTAACCTATTCTTCACGGTTGTCAGGCTGATGGGGATGGGCCGCTCCACGTTTACTTGAACCGTGATTTCTGGTCCAGTGAGCCGGCGATTACATCTGCTGGATATTGTTATAGCTCTGTGTTCAGCGGGAGTCGTTTTTCGAGGCCTTCGTGAACGTTTTTGGTTGAGAATGTAGTCCACCGTTCTCCTTGGCATCCGCATATCACTCGCGATTTGTCGACTCGAGTGACCATTTTGATGACTCGCAATTATCAGAGCCCGATTTTCAACGGAAACTTCTTTCGTTTTTGGCATTTTCACAAAACAACTGAGCCTGTATCAGTGATAAAGTACTGTTTGCGAATGGTTAATTTCCATAAGGACAATGGTATTTATAGCATAGTTTTTATCATAAAATGTCACTAGGAATTTCCATAATCCCTAGAAACTTGAAATGAGTTCTTATTTCAACTGGAATTCTCAGAAATCGCCTCAAAACGATTATCATGCAAAACTTGGAAATTTGTTCTGATTGGTTTTTAATTTGTGGGATTTCACCAAAAAGGCTTATCTAAACAGTTTTTATGATGGACACTTAAGAATAATTAAATTTACCTAATATAATAAAAGGGTTTAATTAGGTATTAAATTTTGGCAGTTACATTGAAACTTCTAGGTGGACAAATACTTTCTGACGGTAGTGAATATATATATATATATATATATATATATATATATATATATATATATATATATATATATATATAGGTTTGAGTATCTAGATAGCCTTGCATTATCCATAACTTTCAGAATTGCCTAGGTTTCTATCAAATTAAAAGCCTTACGGTAGTCAACGAAGGCGACGAATAAAGATACATTGTATTCTGTACACTTCTCGATGAGAGTATGAAGTGTCTGAAGATGATCGACGATACTGCAACCCTTCTTGAATCCCGCTTGTTCGAAGGGTTAATATTGATCTAACCTGCTTGATAGTCTATTATTATTTTAGTCAGTAGCTTATATAAGTGGAAGAGCAAACTGTTGGGCCGATAATTTTCTATGTTATTTCGATCCCTTTTGTACAATAAGATAACTTCTGCCTTTTGCCATCTATCTGGAATGCTTGCTTCCATTAGACACGTATCAAATAAAATTCGTACACTTTTGAGCAGCGTTCCTATCCTTATAAGTTTTGTGTTAATTTCTCGTACATCTTTTCGAATATGTCTATTAATTTCGTTGTTTATTTCTCTATATGCTTCAGTGTTTCGATCCATTTGTTTTCCTTCCTCAATTAGGTGTTTTGTTCTTCAGCTTTTTTCCAATCTTCTCTTTCCCTTTGAAGAAATGTTTCTTGTAGCCCCTTGTACACTCGTAGTTATTTTCTCCGCAATATCATTTATTTACAAAGGCATAAGATGTTTAGGATCGCTTAGTTTGGAATTCAGAATTTGCTAGAATTTGTCTTTATTTTCTATTAGATTGGACAGGTCGTCGCATACCAACTGTTAATTTGGGATGATAACTAATAACTTGGTTTCACTACGATGAGGGCGACATCATATACTTCAAATACATCTTTGTTAATCATTCGAAAAACTTTTCCGAATATATTTATTTCCAAAAAACATTGACACCCGCGTCCTCGATTTGACGCCGATCAATTTTTTTTGTAAATTAAGTTTATAGCAACAAACGTCGTTTCCTGTAACAATTAAAAGAAAACATCCTGTAAAGGTGTTATCGACCACAGAAACGACATACCGAGCAATGATAAATAATTTCACCGCCGCTTGGAGGAGGCCGATAGTATAACGGTCCACATTTACGAGGGCGAATCAAATGAAAACATTAAAAGGGCAATAAATTTTATATTATAGCAATTAAGAAAAAATCGTACATTTATTTATTTTTCGACGTAGTCCTCATGACGCCAATGCAAGTATTCCACCGCTTCGGAAGTGGATTGATACCACGTTTAAAGAATTCTTTTGGTCGTGACTGTAGCCTCTCGGCACCACTTCTTAAATGCTTCCCTCCCATATACTTCTTTGAGCGGTCTGAACACAGGGAAGAAGGGCAAGGTCTGGTGAATAAGGTGGGTGTATGAGATATTCAAATTTGATATCCTCGTTAGTCTGAACTGTCAAACTATAACAATACACGTGAAGTCAGTCCTCGTCGTTTACTCCTGATTGCAGGGCGAAGTTGATTTTTAAGCAGATTTGAATCAGAAGTACTGGTTACTGTCACTCTGATTTCTAGGTAATGTTCCAAAATTACTCCCCTTGTATCCCAGAAGAGAGTGCACATGGCTTTTCCCGCTGATGGTTCAGTGCGGAATTCATTGCTTGATTTTTTCATTTCTGGTTGGTGATAGTGAACCCAGGTTTCATCGCCTGTGACAATTTCTTTCAGAAATGCATCACCTTCGACGTTAAAATGACGCATAAGTTCTTGTACACTTGCTGCAGGGACAAACACGAATCATCGTACTGCGCTGTCATCCTACTATGAATTTCAATTGGTTTGATACCTTGACTACTTAAAACAGATCCCTGTTCTAACGCGGTGCATGTTGACAGTGAGGCAGCCATCTTGTTACTGATGTTGCTGCCTTCTTCTTTGTTACAGGATCACTCTGCCACCTGTCGGTCATTTCGTGGGAATCAAGGAACACTACTGTCATCTACCGAATCAATCATACAACTTTTCAGAATTTTACTGCACTTTTAAAATTTTGATTTGATTCACTCTCGTATATGGCATTATCTAAAAAAAATTCGAAGGACTAATTCTAGTTTTGTTTTTTATTTGTAAATTAGTTTTTTTGCATATAATATTTCAAAGTTACACTTTTTATGGGACATTTTAAATTTATATGAAAATGAATAATGACTCTTATATTTATTAGACTAAAAGTCATAAGTAAAACAATCTTTTAGACAAAAGAGTAATAAAATAAAGAGTAAAAGTAATAATAGTAAAAAAAAACTTCTGGTACAGACAGTTTACCACCACACACGAAGCACTCACACACCAAATCAACAAAGCCATTCTAGAACCACACACATTCCTCACTTTCCTTACACAAGGAATAACATACGTCAAACCCAAAAGCTCAGACACCACAAACCCGTCAAACTACCCACCTATCACCTGTCTTCCAACCCTATACAAGATCATCACAGCCACAATTTCCAAGAAAATAGAACAAAACCTAACAGGTAACAATATTCTCACAGAAGAGCGGAAAGGGTGCAGGAAAATAGCCGACGATGCAAAGAGCAGCTGATCATAAATAGCGTGATCATGGGACAAAGCAGAAAAGAACACAGAAACCTTCACATCTGTTACATAGACTATAAAAAAGTCTTCGACACACCTAAAAATCAGCCAAAACCTCAGGCCATTTCTCGTACAAATTATGAAAACATGAAAAAAAACCAAAATCCACCTAAAAACACAAACCGAATGCATCCAAACAGAAGAGCTGTACATCAGACGGGGTATATTTCAGGGAGACTCGCTCAGCGCTCTATGGTTTTGCCTCTGTCTCAATCCACTCTTAAATACACTAAACAGAACAGACCATGGCTTCAACATCAGACACGAAAAAGGGAACCAGCATAAAATAAACCACCTACTATATATGGATGACATAAAACTCTACGCTGCCACAGAAGTATAGCTGAAAGAACTCTCAAAACCACAGATATCACCATAGCTATCAATATAGAAATTGGTCTAAGTAAATGTAAAGTGCTTCACATCAAAAAAGGCCAATGGAAAAGCCACCACCACTCATCTACACTCACATCAAAACAGAGCTCAGAACCTTTTACAAACAAAACTCAACTCCAAGAATCTCACTAAAGCCATCAACACGTTCGCTATACCTATACTTACATATTCATTTGGTATCATCAAATGGTCACACACAGACATAGAAAACACTCCCATCCTTATACGTTCTCAATTCACCAAATACAGAAAATTACACCCCAAGGCATGCAAAGAATGACTTACCATCGAGAGGAAGGCAGGAGGAAGAGGAATCGTAGATATAAGATCACTACACACAAAACAAATACAGACACTTAGGAAGTTCTTTCACACCAAGCAAACCAGCCTCTACACAGCAACAATGAAAGCAGACAAAAACTACACACCTCTTGACTTATCCCGGGTAGTGGACTTATCCCATGGAAAGTGTTCGAAGGATGTAGCCCGCTTAATTCCTCCCAAAGCGGTGCATGTTAGAAATACACGTCGCGCTGGTGCTTCGCATCCGTATGAGGTTCAGCTTGTTACTCCGCGTACGACGCTTTTCAAGCAATCTTTTATATGGAGAACGTCATTCCTTTGGAATAATTTGCCCAGCGCTGTGTTTCCCACCGAGTACAATTTACAGCGATTCAAGAAAAACGTGAATCGCTTTTTCCGCACTCGTGCCGCTCCTGGAGCGCTTTAGGGACTTCCCTGCAGCACGTGGGCTAGACCAATAAAAAAAAAAAAAGACCACGAAAATAAATACCAATCATATACCTGGTTACAGGATGGGCAGCTATTCCCTGAAACAGAAGGCTTTTTACTTGCCATCCAGGCTAAAGTTATATTAACCAGAAACTACTAAAAGCATATCATCAAAGACCTAACTACTACAGAAGACAGATGCAGGAAATGCCACCAGCAGAAAGAAACGATCGAGCACATAACAAGCGGATGTAAAATATTAGCCGGAACGGAATACACAGCTAGACATGACTCAGCGGCGAAAGTAGTTTACCAAGCACTAGCCGCAAGATACAAACTCATAGAAAACACAGATCCCTACTACAAATACACACCAACATCCATACTTAAAAATAAAGATTACAACCCCTACTGGGACATCAATATCCATTTAGGTAAAACAGTCTCCGCCAATAGACCCGCTGTTACTTTTAAATGCAAAAAAGGAAAAGTCACCTCTCTGACTGACATAGCTGTCCCCAACGACACAAACATCCAAAAGAAATACACAGAAAAAATCTCCAAATACACAGACCTTGCAACATAAATAAAAAGGCTATGGAAACAAGAAAAAGTCATCATTGTCCCCCCGTCATATCAACAACATTCACACCACATTGAGTACAATAAGAATTCAACACAAACGTACACATAAACATTCAGAAGTCAGTGATTTTGAAAACATGTAACATTGTCAGGACGTTCCTCAATACACAATGGTAATAGCGTTTGTACTAACTTGGCTTAGGCCCGTCAGCCAAACATGGAACCACATTGACCAAATGTGAGAAAGAAGAATAAAAAATAAAAGTAAAAATAAATTTTCTTGTTTTATATAAAATGCTTAGCCTTGCCCAACCAAATTATACACGTGCACAGAAAAACTCGGTTGTTTAACAATCCACTTTATATTATTTATTTTCGTTAACTTTATTCAAGTTCGCTCGTACATAATCTGAGAATACTACGTCACCTTGTGTTTGTTTACTGCATTTAATTATCGGTGCCCACTATTGGCTGAGAGTCAGTTTATCTAGTACAAGATAAGTTTTTTTTCTATAGTATTGAAAATTCCTGTTATCTGTGATTGGCAAAATGCAATAATGTCCTAAAAAGTATATGGTAGTATATTACTAATTGCTCCGAATATGTATTGCTATTTTGCAGCTCTTAGTCCCGTTTAAAATAACATCTTTCCACGAAAAAAACCTTCACCATATTGTTCAGACCATTTTTTTTTTTATACCAGATAAATTATTAAATGTAATACACGCATCTTTATGTATGTATGCATGTATTTTTCGCTCAACTTTCAGGAGAATTTTCCAGAATTTTTTCAGAATTTTTTGATCAGTATTTTTCAAGATAGGAGAGGGGAAAAGCGATTTTGGGCCTCTTTTTAAAGGTAATATGAAGACAAGTTTGCACGTAAACTGAAAAGTTTTTGATCTAGCTACTTAACACCCACTTTATCCATTTTCTAACATTTCTATACATTTTTTATAGAAGGATTTGTCTTTGCCTTCAAAATAGGTCTCAGTTTCGACGATAACTTCTTCATTGGGGCCGAATCTCTTTCCCCATTTTTTTGAGGTCTGTAAATAGAGAATTGTCGCTGGGGGCCAAATCTGGAGAATACGGTGGATGAGGAAGCAATTCGAACTTCAATTCATGCAATTTTGCCATCGTAACCATTGACTTGTGACACGGTGCATTGTCTTGATGAGAGAACTTTTTCTTGTTCATTTGGGACCTTTCTTTGCGATTTCTGCCTTCAAACGCACCAATAACTTCAGAGGATATTCGGTATTGATGGTCTTCCCTTCTCAGCATGGTCAATGAAAAATTATTCCATGCGCATCCCAAAATACAGAGGCCAAAACCTTCCCAGCCGACTGTTCGGGCGGCTTTTATCAGCTGCTGTCTACTGCCGATTTGATTCCGGTGTGTAGGATCCATGTTTCATCCGTTGTCACATATTGCATGAAAAAATCCTTTTTATTGCGCTTAAACAGGTCCAAACAGCGCCCAGAATCAGCAACACGTTGTTGTTTTTGGTCCACTGTGAGCAAACGCGGTACCCATTTGGAACAGAGCTTTCTCATATCCAAATGTTCATGCAAAATATGACCAACACGTTGTTTTGATATCTTTAGGGTGTCAGCTATCTCACGCCATTTCACTTTACGGTCACCCACAATTTTGTGGATTTTTTTTCCGGTGTACCACGTCGTTTGGGCATCCAGAACGTTCAGCATCATTTGTATCCGTACGACCGCGTTTAAATTCAGCATACCAGTAAATGATGGGTGATTCTCCAGGAGCAGAGTCTCCGTAACACTTATCAAACCATTGCTTTGCTTAAACGGTATTTTTTTCAATCCAAAAACAGTATTTAATCAACACATGAAATTCGAGTTTTTCCATTGTTTTAAAAATATTAAAAGTAGCGTCACTAAAACCACTGTAACTTGTAAACTAATCGTCGAAATGTCATGAAATTTTGACACGTATCGTTTGAAGGTTGGTACTTCCCAAAAATCGTATGGATTTGTTTAAAAAGGCGACATCTGTGGGTCAGGCCAAAAACTTGTCAGCCTACGTGTTAGATAGAGGCGTTTTCTCTTATACTTTCCCTTATTTTTTTTTACAGTCTACACACAAGTTCGTCATCATAATAAATTTAGGTTGAAACAAACAAATACCTAAACATAAATAGGTATTTTATACAAAATAAGTATATTTCATCAAGAAGATAAGTTGGTCGTAATTCTTGAAATTTTAAAGATGCAGCAGTAATAAGTTGATAGAATATATGAGAGGATTGAGAAAAAATAAAGTAATCTAAAATGAGACCGAGATATTTTCCTTTCCTGCCAAGGAGAGATGTTAAAATGGTTCTTTATTAAGAGGAGGATCGTGTTATATATAGGATTTTATGGAATTCACTTCATATACTGTAACTGACGCCCGCTTGTAGCGAGATCGATTGCAGAAAATTCACCTTAGATAGCGGATTACAATAATAAAGGAAAAAATCAACCCTAAAGAAATGATGGCATGAATATTTTTTTCACGCCGCTACTGATAAACCATACAAATTCACAATATTGTGCTTAATTCAATCCAAATCCGACAAATGATTTGTTTTCGGTGTCGGCTGCCTTTGTCGGTAGCTTTTTAGTAGCCTTCTCCCTGCTTGACGGTGGCCAAGTGCCAGCGCCCTCTACCAAAACGTCAAACTCACCTATAGTTTGTTTACTTACAGTGAACGTTTACAAATTTTGCAATATGGGTTAAATGAGGTAAATATTCAGTGTTATAGCAGGTTTTTTTTATAGTTATCCATAGACTAATATAGTGAGGGTAAAAAATTTGTAGAAGTGTAGAATATAGCAGCAAGTGTGATAGAACGTGTCATTCGGTACAGTTGATTTAGTTATAAATATATCATGCACAACCTAGGATTAAGTTGGGAATGTAGAATCTTTGGCCCAATGATACTACTCAGTATATATCACCACTACACCAAACACTTTATTTTTGCACTCGACGCGCGTTTCGCTAACCATGTTAGCTTCATCAGGAGCGATGATTGACTAAAGCTAAACTACAAATCTACCCTATTTATACTTAGCCTAACCCTTGAATTATTCAAGCGGAACTAATGACATTGGCAAGGCCATTAATTCCGGTCAAGTAACCAGTAGAGGGGACTATAAGGAATAGGCCCTCTGTCTTTATTTAAACTACTTTTACATTTTATGATTTCCATACTTTCGTATGCGTTTAACAATCTCCTATCAGATACATTTTTTATCAATCTTAGATTATCTAATGTTACAGTATGATCAGCTTCAAGGGCATGTTCGGCAATGCTAGGCTTTTCTGTTCTATTGTATTTTAAGTGTGCTAAATGTTCTTTAAATCGTGTTTTAATTGACCTTTTAGTTTGCCCAACATACTTTTTGTCACCATCATTACAACTAATTTCATAAATTCCACTTTTCTCACAATTAGGAATCTTATCTTTGGGATTTCCTAAGATATTCCTCAGATTGTCTGATGACTTATAGACTAAGGTGAGGCCTACCTTATTAAATACCTTATTGAGTCCTTGCTATATTTCGGATTATATGGTATGGAGACATACTTGGTGTTATTTTCTTCGCGTGTAAAAAAGGTGGAATTCTGAATATTAAACCTAAACTTATGTCTATTTATTAGCTTATTTACTAAGTCGTCGTCATAACCATTAACTCTAGTTATATTTCTAATACGATTCCTTTCTTTATTAAAGTTTACTCTATTCAGAGGGAAAGTGATTAAACGATGAACTAAAAAATGTAATGAGGCTAATTTATGTTGTTTGCAATGAAATGAATCATTGTAGTTTAGCTTTAGTCAATCATCGCTCCTGATGAAGCTAACATGGCTAGCGAAACGCGCGTCGAGTGCAAAAATAAAGTGTTTGGTGTAGTGGTGATATATACTGAGTAGTACAACCTAGGATATTTTATATTGAGATCGACTGCAAATTTAAGGTACATTAGAATAATAAATAAATACGTTTATAAACCTACTTTATTTTTTCACTTTAGCGCTAAAAAAATCTTACATTTCTTACAAGAAAATCGTTTACCATTTTGGTATTATTCTTGGAAAAGTTAAGAGAAAAACCTATTTGAAATTCTGTTTTTATTTTGCCCAACCCCAAACAGCTGTTAACATCAAAGTCAAAATTGGCTGTTAATGGGAAATGATCTAGTTGTTCTCGCGCGTTACCAAGGAATTATTTCTTTCCAAACAATATACAGTCGACACTGTTTATAGTGAAACTCTATATAGTGAAAAACTTTTTATAGTGCAATTTTTTCGAGACCTAGAATATTTTAATGAAATTTCATGTAAAAAGCCCTGCATATAGTGAATCTGTAAACTAGTAACACTCTATATAATAAAATTTTTACCGGAATTTTATGTATAAATTTTTATGCATTTATTGAGATCTTGGCAATTTCGGGTTTCCCATTTTTATCTAACATTAGCACGAATTCCATTTTTATGACGCATTCTTTTAAAAAGGATCTTAACGCGTTTATAACGCCTAATGGTTGGCAATAAATCAGGTAGATTTCTGTGAGAAATCCGGGGAATAACCCATTTTATAGAAACCCGGGGAAAAACCCATTTTATAGTCGAGGCCTAGTAATTCGCAAATTCAGGTTCAGTTTCTTTTTGTTTAAGAATCAAGTAAGATGTCCAAGCGAGTGTGTTTAAGTTTAGCTGAGAAAATTAAAGTTTTGGAGGAAGTTGATAAAGGCTGCAAAAAAATTGATGTTGCTGCAAAATTTGGTGTTTCTCCAAGTTGCGTCTCTCTGATAATAAAAAGTCGAGACAGTATCATCAAGAAACCTAGTCTTCCAAGCAGTCGAAAATGAGTACGGGTGAGTACTTACGAGGATGTAAATGAAGCAGTTTTACGTTGGTTTCAAGTGGCCCGTACGCATCAAAACGTACCAATATCGGGAAATTTAATAAAGCAAAAGGCTCTACAATTTGCTAAAGAATTGAACTGCGTTAATTTTCAAGCTAGTGAAGGATGGTTGAGTGCCTGGAAGACTCGCAATTCAGTTGTTTTCAAGACGGTGTCTGGCGAGAGTGCAAGCGTTAGTCAGAAGGCCTGTGACATTTGGACTGAAACTGTTTTAAAGGTTCATTGAAAAAGTACGAGCCAAAAAAAACGTTTTCAGTTGTGATGAAACCGGTTTGTTTTTTAAATGTTTGCTAAATAAAACTTTTGCTTTTAAAAGTGATAAATGTTTTGGTGTTAAAACAAGTAAAGAAAGGGTGACACTTATGGTTGGAGCAAACATGGATGGCTCAGAAAAACTGAAATTTCTGCTCATAGGTAAAAGCAAAAATCCCCGTTGTTTAAAAGGAGTTAAATCTCTGGAGTTAGATTACGCCAATAATAAAAAGGCATGGATGACTTCTGAGATTTTCGAAAGATGGATCAAAGAACTGGACACGAAAATGAAAAGCCAAAAGCGAAAGATTGTGATGTTTATAGACAATCCAGTCACTGTAAGTAAAAAATTAAGGAATATGGAATTGATCTTTTTGCCACCAAACATGACCTCCAAATTGCAACCTATGGACCAGGGTATTATAAAAAATATAAAACATCATTACCGAAACAGAATTGTTCACAAAATTGTTAATGCGATTGATAACAACCTTCCAGTCCAAAAATTGATTACCCTTAAAGAGTGTATAACCGAAGTCGCTAAAGTATGGAGTGAAAATGTTTCTCAGAAAACTATCAAAAACTGCTTTTCTAAAGCAGGTTTTACTGAAAAAATTGACGAATGGGGAGAAGAAGACGAAATGGATCTCGCTACCTTAAAAAGGCAATGGGGTATTCTACAAAAAACTGCTACCGTCGACGCAGATTTTTTACTTGAAGATTTCTTAGAAATCGACAATGATGTTGGCACGACAGATCTCCCAACTGACCAAGACATAATTGACGATATAAACAGTATAGAAGATCATGAAGAAGAAACTGAAACCGGGGAATGTCCTGCTAAATTTAGTGGAAATGAAATAAGAAATGCATTTGACATTGTGCGAACTACTCTCAGGGGCCAGGCAAGTATACGTGATCAAATCTTTATGCATTTGAATAAATGCGAGAATTTTGTTGAGCATCAATTATTTTTCAAAAGTAATGTTCAAAAGAAAATACCTGATTATTTTTCCTAGTACGTATGTACGTAGTATATACATATGTATTAACAGATTTTGTATTATTCTTTTTATTTCGTATGTAGTACATACATACATAAAGTCCGTACGTTATATCTTTACACGTGCGTCAGTTTTCAGGCAATATCCCAGACGACAATTATATTTTTTGTCTCTTTTTACCAATACCTACGATTTATTGGTGAAAAGAGACAAATAATATAATAGTCGTCTGTTATATGGCCGGAAAACTATGACGCACGGGTAAAGATATAAGGTACGGACTTTATGTATGTATTTAGCCCTGTACATGCTATGTACTATTTAAACTTTCAAATGTTTAATAAAATCTTTTCTAATAATTCAATTTTGCAATTTTTTTTGTTGCTTGTACCTTATAAAATACAAGTAAATGATTAGATTTTAGATTAGTGAAAAACTTTCTATAGTGAAATTTCGGTCAACATTTTGGTCTTTCACTATAGAGTGTCGACTGTATATTATTTTTACTAGGTGTGCGGTGTATTATTTATTATTATTTTTTCATTTTTTATACTAATTGTACTTAAAATTTAAAAATCTGTAATTGTTTAACAAAATCGTGTGTTTGGCAACACAGCTTTCAGGTGCAGAGTGGTTTGGCGTAAAAATCCAATTTTGCCCTTTTTTTAATTTTTATAAAATTTTCAAATTTAAAAAGAAGAAGTATTGAATGTGCTTCTAAATGGCCCCACGAGTCACCCATTTCAATATATGCAGCGAATTTCATAACACCCGCTATTTTATTTCTTAGTTCGCTCTGTACGTTTTTAAATTTCTGATTGTTATACATGAAAGTTACTATATATTAATTACGATTTGTCTCATTTTATATTCTCTTCTCCCTTTCACACAAATAGCTATGTGGTTTATGCGATCCCTCACACGTTTCTCATCTTTCTTTGTATGGTGAAAACATGCTGTAAAAATGATCACTGACCACCATAACTAAAGAAATGCCTTCGGAAGCTACGTTTTAGTAAATATCTGTAAAAGATAATGTGTTCATACTAGCTTGTGTGACGACTACACACTACTCATTCCCACATTTGCTTCTGGTAGAGTAGATAATTCTCCAATACGACTGCCACTGATATATGAACTGATATAATTCTTATTTGTCCACAAGAGACCGAGAATTGCTCTTTGAGAGGATTTCTGAAATATACTCTGATAAGTTTGACAACCGCTTTACTCCCCCACTCTGCCGTTGCATCATTTCTTAAAAGTGAAAGGCAAGGTTGAATTCACTAACCGATAGCAGTAGAAAAATTAGCCAAGATGCTTCGTTGAGCCCACCAAGTTGATGGCAGATCTGGCGCTAAATTCCATGCTAGTATCGGCTAAAAATTTACCATTTATTTTAGTATTGTCATTTTTTGAGTAATTGTAATATTTTTTGATGATATCCTGGGGTACATGTCTTTGGTAAGTATATCTTGTAGTATCGTCTTGTCACCATCAAAGGCTTTAGTCAGTGAAATAAAGGAGCCGTAACCTATTTTATTCTCTCGATTTTCCGATAATTTTCCTGGTGTTCAAAATGACATCTATGCAAGGCCTCCCTAGTCTAAAGTTGGCACAATTCTGTAACTTCACATAAATAGTTTATTTAAACTCACTTTTGTCTCATTTGCGTGTAGAAGTTTTTTGGATAGGTAACTGAATTCCTCGTAGATCATTTTAGAAATGTCTAAAAATATGTTGATTTTATCTAATTTGTGAGGAAAATATTCTATAACTGGATGCAAAATTTCGTATATCATCTGTAAAAACGTGTTGATTTCATTTAACTGTGAGCTAAGTGTTCAAAATCTTCCTAAAACTAATTTCGCATCATATGAAAACAATATTTCCTCTGATACTTGACAGTTGCTTACCTAATTATCCAGTCATTATAGCATCTTCTGAAAAAATCCAAGTGAATATTTTCTTTGCTTCGATATTAGAAATATTGTGTCAAAGGTCCATTGCAAAAAAAGTTATCAAAGGACACAAAAATCATTTTTATCAAATATCTCGTGAACTATTGGTTTTACGTAAATTTTGGTTATTACGAAATTTGTTCATCTTCAAAATCTACATAAAAAAGGTTCTATGCAAAATTTACTTGAGACTAATAGTTCCCGAGATATGAGGCTGAAAAATTTTGGAGAAAGGCGCATACTCCACTATACGTTTACGTGTATACAGACAATAGACGCATTTATGCGTAGAAAAGCCTTTTAATACACATACACACTAACTCTTCCCCTCTGAGATGTCCTTGAAGTGGACCCTTCTTCATTAATAATGATAGTAACGACCTTGAGGTGCAGCTGTCTAGAATTCCATTGTAATCTCATATTTGACGAAGCATTTTGTCCCCTTTAGAACCCCAGAGTACGGACGTTTTATTCATATCGAAACATTCTGTAATTCTATTACAGTGGCACTTGTTTCATATGTAAGGAAATTTTTTCGAGTGGCACGATCGTGACTGTTGTTCGCGGTTTAGAAACAATTAGAAATGCGAGTGTTGAAAGGGGTGATGAGCATATCTATTATTTACAAAGCGTAAATACTGTGACTGCATGTTGAGTGTCGTAACAAACTATACGAAGAAATTCAACATCGAATCATATAGGAAACGTCGTATAAGTGGTTCTTCTTCAACGCTCTCCTCGTATCGACCTCATTTGACTTTGATATGTTGTGTATTTTTTTTTGGTGAAGTAGCCATCTAAGTAACCTTAGATATGCGGATGATATACTTGCAATACAAGACTTGAAATCAATTATGGACCGCCTAGAAATCACTAACAAAAACTGTTGATTGACAATTAATGGAGCGAAGACCAAAGTAACAATTGTAAGTCGCAATGGAGATCTGTTACACATAAATAAAATTACTGGTTTCACTGTTGTAGATCATTTCAACTATTTGGGATCCCTCATAACTCACAATGGTGGTTGTGAAGCGGAAGTAAGAAGACATTTGGCAATGGCTAGAAACTCGTACATCAAACTCACTAAGGTCTGGAAAGATCCAGCTGTCACAAAAAATACAAAGTTGAGATTGCTATCCAGCCTTATATTCCCCATGGCAACTTACGCACCGGAAACATGGACCATTAAACAAACTGACAAAAGACGAATCGATGCGTTTGAGATGTGGGCATATCGAAGAATCCTCGGAATAGTATATACCGAATACCGTACTAACGTATCTATTCTTGAAGAGCTTGGTATAAATGACCGATTTTCCAATAGAATTAATAGACAGTACCTGAAATATTTTGGTCACATTTTTTTTATGCGTGCTGCAGGGAAGTCCCTAAAGCGCTATAGGAGCGACACGTGTGCGGAAAAAGCGATTCACGTTGTTCTTGAATCGCTGTAAATTGTACTCGGTGGAAACACAGTCCTGGGTAAGCCATTCCCAAGGGATGATGTTCTCCATATAAAAGACTGCTTGAAAAGCGTTGTTCGAGGAGTAACAAGCTGAACCTCATTCGAATGTGAAGTATCAGCGCGTCGTGTACTTTAACATGCACCGCTCTGTGAGGAATTAGGCGGGCTCCATCCTTCGAACACTCTCCATGAAAATACTTGTAGAATAGACTTAAGTCGCCAACCGTTCTTCGACGTTCCAGCGAATCAAGGCCGCCGGTCAGTTCTGGGTCTCCAATCAGACGAACAGCCCTTCTCTGAACAGATTCCAACAAATGCAGTGTATGTTTAGGAGCGGAGCCCCAAACACGGGAGCAGTATTCCATAGTTGGTCGAATTTGAGCTTTGTAAAGAATTAACAGTTGTTGTGGAGTGTAAAGGTTTCTGGTTCGAAATAATATTCCCAACTTTTGAGAAGCTCTCCTTGCTATGCCTGCAACATGTTCATGCCAGGACATATTTGCTCCCAAATTAACGCCCAACAAATTGAGTGACGATGCTAGGGGAATGGAGTGCCCCGACATAAGTATGTCGGGTTCAGCAACGTTAACTTTTTTTATAAAAAACTGCCGCCTGGGTTTTTGTAGCGTTAAATTCCCCTTGGTTACTTTTACCCTAAGATAGAATTTCTTCCAGGTCTTTGTTATGTTGAATGACTTCCTGCTGTCTGCGGATATTCGCCTGAGCAGTCGATGTCTGAGCGTTCAAAGTGAATGAAGAGATAAGCGTACTGTCATCTGCAAAGCTATAGATTGGATTCCCGGTCTTTTCCAGCAGATCGTTAATGTAAATAAGAAAGAGAGTAGGAGACAGTATGGAGCCTTGAGGTACACCGGCGTTGATAGTGAAGGTGTTAGAAAGAAATCCGTCGACTGCCACTCATAACGAACGCTCTCTGAGGAAACATGAGAGGCACAAACAGAACTTTTCAGACATACCATAAGAGCGTAGCCAACAGTCCATCGTGCCAAACACGGTTGAATGCCTTAGATATGTCAAGAGCACCCGCTCGAGATTCTCCGAAGTGTTCAATTGCGTTGTTCTAAACATGTGTTACATAAGTCAGAAGATCTCCTGTTGATCTATGTTTACGAAAGCCATATTGGTGATCGTTAATAATGTTGAATCCTTCAAGGTATTTTAGAAGATGCTGAGAGCCTTTTCCATGACTTTTTATTGAAAGCAGTGCGACTGGTCGGTAGTTGTTTTGGCAAGGTCTTCTTGCCTTTTTTAGGTATCGGCTGAACTGTGGCACATTTCCAGCAGGAAGGAAACATTCCCTTTCTGTAGGATAGGTTGAAAAGTATACAAAAAACTGGTGTTAGTTCCCTTGCACAGTTTTTGAGAACTATGGCAGGTATTCCGTCAGCATTTATGCACATTATGAGAAAAGTGAATGCCATGGAAAAGCTTGTAGTAACGGGGAAAGTAGAAGGTAAAAGAGGGGACGGTCTCCGTCAAGATGATCCGACCAAGTAAGATCTCTCCTGGGGATGGGCATGCACGAGTCAAGTCAAGTCGCGCAGGATCGAGATGCTTGGAGATTGACTGTTGAGGCAGCAACTGCATAATATCACCAATACTCCTGTTGGGGTGAAAGAATTGAGAGGGAGAGCCGGGTAAGAAAGTAGAGCAAAAAAAGGATAAAAACTATCGACGAAGTATCCGACATGTAATTACAGCATTACAGCATGTAATACGAGCAGCAGATGCGCGCAACGACAGTTATGGGAGAGCTGTAAAGAATCGTATCAACTTTGAATTCGACTTAATTGCTGCTTATGCTATTGCTCGTTTTATTTTGCAAAATAAAAATTTTTATTATATAGAAAATAATGGTGATTGTCAACTCACTCTAGGATAGCTACAAGATATACTTAGAAACGTGCCTTGCATTCTACCTCAGAAGTGGTGCGGAAACGAATGCATCGTAACGCCCAAGTTTTCTCAGCCTCATATCTCGAGAACTATTAGTCTCACGTAAATTTTGTATAGAAACTTTTTTGCAGATTTTGATGATTTTTTAAATTTTTTTTTTATGGGACTAGCACACGTGCTGCAGGGAAGTCCCTAAAGCGCTCCAGGAGCGGCATATGTGCAGAAAAAGCGATTCACGTTGTTCTTGAATCGCTGTAAATTGTACTCGGTGGGAAACACAGCGCTGGGCAAATTATTCCAAAGGGATGATGTTCTCCATATAAAAGACTGCTTGAAAAGCGTTGTACGCGGAGTAACAAGCTGAACCTCATACGAATGTGAAGCGCCAGTGCGACGTGTATTTCTAACATGCACCGCTTTGGGAGGAATTAAGCGTTAAATTCCACTTGGTTTTTTGTAGCGTTATATTTCACTTGGTTACTGTCACCCCAAGATAGAATTTTTTCCAGGTCTTTGTTAAGTTAAACGACCTCCTGCTGTCTGCGGATATTCGCCTGAGCAGCCGATGTCCGAGCGTTTAAGGTGAATGAAGAGACAAGCGTACTGTCATCTGCAAAGCTGTAGATTGGATTCCCGGTCTTTTCCAGCAGATCGTTAATGTAAATGAGAAAGATAGTACGAGACAGTACGGAACTCTGGGCACACCGGCGTTGATAGTGAAGGTGTTAGAAAGAAATCCGTCGACCGCCACTCGTAAAGAACGCTCTCTGAGGAAACATGAGAGCCACAAACAGAACCTTTCAGACATACCATAAGAGCGTAACTTAGCCAACAGTCCATCGAGCCAGACAAGGTCAAATGCCTTGGATATGTCAAGGGAAACCGCTCGAGATTCTCCAAAGTGTTCAGTTGCGTTGTTCCAAACATGTGTTACTTAAGTCAGAAGATCTCCTGTTGATCTATGTTTACGAAAACCATATTGGTGATCGCTAATAATATTGAATCGTTCAAGATATTTTAGAAAATGCTCATTGATCACCTTTTCCATGACTTTCGATATTATTGCAAGCAGTGCGACTGGTCGGTAGTTGTTTGGCAAGGTCTTCTTGCATTTTTTAGGTATCGGCTGAACCGTGGCACATTTCCAGCAGGACGGAAATATTCCATTTCTGTAGGATAGATTAAAAAGTCTACAGAAAACTGGTGTTAGTTCCCTTGTACAGTTTTTGAGAACTATGGCAAGTATTCGGTCAGCGCCAGAAGCCTTTTTGGTGTCTAGCTTCATTAAAATACGCTTTATGATGCGCTGTCTGAAGATGATGAACTAATTAATTAATAACCAAAATTCACATAAAACTAATAGTTTACGAAATATTTGAGAAAAACTGATTTTCGCGACCTTTAACCTTCGATAACTTTTTTTGCCGACACGATTTCGCAATGAACTTCTGACACGACATTTCTGATACCGAAACAAAGAAAATCCTGAAGGAAAATCTTCACTTGGATTTTTTCAGAAGATTGGTCATTTTTTGTATAAAAGTGACTGGACTATAAATTTTTAAGAGAGATTTTAATACCGCAATAATTACCATTTCATTTGACCTTACCTTTGAGAGTTTGCGTTCTTCAGGAACATACGTATTACTACATACAATCGACATGTAGTCTCGAGAATATAGCTTATCTTTATTCGAGGAAGGTCCCTATTACATGGACATAAGATTGTTTAACAGGCTGCACGTAGATATATTATGTTTATATTTATTCTAGAAAAATCTTTATAGTTTAACGTATCTTGAAAACAAATAATTTAATTTAACACGTTTTTTAAATAAAGGTAATTAAGTTAAGCTTAAAGGGTTTTGGTAGGTTTTAACACCGTAAATCAGTGGTTCCCAACGTCTTTTAATCGCTACTCTTTTTAGATTTTTTAAAAACATTCGCGACCCCCCCTTTTCCCATCCATCATATTGGATCAATAAAACAAAAAATTAAAGCAATTCGAATATGCCAACCAAAACACCTGCCAATGGAATTAGGACATCTGAGAACAGCCTTACAGAACAACGGTTACTCTCGGCAAGAAATAGAAAGAGCCACTCGTCAGAATAAAACTACAAAAAACTGACAACACAGACAAACAATCTACTGGATGCCAAAGAGTTGTCTTGCCTTTTGTGAAACATGTAACCGACCACGTTGGAAAATTGCTATGTCGGCACGACATTGATACCACATACAAGCCAACACATACAATAAAACAGAGTTTAAGATCGGTCAGAGACCAGAGAGGTCCACTTTCCACTGCAGGCGTATATCGAATTCCATGCAGCTGTGGTTTAATCTATGTTGGTACAACGCACCGTAGCATTAATACACGGCTAACTGAACACAAAAGGAGTTGCCGACTAGGACATACAGACAAATTTGCCGTAGCCGAGCACACGTTGGCCTAGGAAGACCACAAAATACTGTTCGACCAGACTCAAGTTTTAGCTAACTTATCGAGCTACTACCCGAGGTTATACAGAGAGACTATTTAAATCCACTAACAGAATTTCAATAAAAAAATTACGAAGGGCTTAATCTCAGCAAAACTTGGACGTCCGCATTACGACAAACAAAAACGTTAAGAAATAGGGAAATGTCGCTGGAGCCTGATTGGCCGAGAATCCAAATGGCCACGCTTACTCCGGAATAGACAAAACCAGACAGCGCTACAAACGTCGAGCACAGTCGACAGTGACCACTGCCACATCGCCTTTGAAAATGTTGACCGAACTGTCAACGAAACCTCAGGAAGTTAATACCTGGAGAACATGGCCTCAACCGAAAGAAACCCACACTAATTCAACCGGTCGTAAAAAGCCGTGACTGCACCATGCACCCACATCCTACTGCGACGTCAGGAAACCTTCAAGCCGATATCGTTGTAGCGACGACATACGTCGTCGTAGCTTGTAGCCGAGCATACAATATGATCTTGCTGGACGGGTCTCTCGGATCAAAAATACTGGCAACAGAGGCGGTGTTCTTACCGTTCCGAGTAGAACGCAACTATGAAGTGCATGAATCAGGGGCCAACCTTCACAAACCGGCATGTTGTTGGTAGAGATCTTTTGGACCAGAAATGACGGATCATGTAAATGGTGTCGCTCCCAAGTGGGACTGCTATTTAAAGTGGAACTGGAGGGATAAGGACCACTTCGAACAAGAACGCAGTCCTAAACTCGGTCTTGATTCACAGCTGACTCTATTATTTATTTAGCCTACTTTGTGATGACTAACCAAATGACCAATGAGAATCGCTTAAACTATAGGTTCCCAACGGGGGTGGTACCGACCTCCCAGTGTGCGCTGGAGTCTCAGGGGGGCAATAGCGGGCTCAGAGTTGGGGAGGGGGCGTTAAGATAGTCAAGGGAAGTGACCGTGGAGTACCTACCAATTTAGAAAATTACTATAATAAAATGCTTTGAAAATACCTACAATTTTCATGAATAAATATTTTATCTAACTATCTAAAATTTTTATCTTATTGTGATCGCGTAAATAAGCATTAAAAAATTTAAATTAGCATTAGGTATACGTACACCTAATTCGGTTGACAAGTTTTTGCAAGTTAGTAAGCAGAAACACGATTCATGCATGTTTCGATAAAAATATGGAAGCTTGTAATGACTTTACAGAGCAAGTGCACCGGCATCGCAAACAAGCAAAAGCATACAACCTGATGCGTGCACGAATCAAATCTATAAAAGGCAGGGATAGCTTTAGGAATGTCTTATTATTTTTGTGTGCTTCGCCAATAATCCATATTCGTAAGTGAAAGTGATAGAAGTCATTATAGCCATTATCTTTATAACTATCTATAAATCTGTTGAGAATTTAATTTATTTAAACCGAGGCAAGTCTTATATTTCAAAATGTCTGAATCTAAGAAGAAATGCCGGTAGTACAGTCGTGAGTATTTGAAATATGTATTTACGTACTCTCCTACAAACCATTCATTACTTATGTGCCAAAAAGTTTTTTCAAATGAAGCTATGAAGCCTTCTAGGCTACAAGAGCATTTGAATAAAATGCATGCTGATAGAGAGTTATTATTTTGCTAAAAATTTGGAAACTGATAAAAGGGAGAATCGATATTTAATACCATGAACAAGTTTTTTCAAGAGAAAGAAATTCCTATTCGCAATAGTTTGTCAGCTGCTACTGATGGTGCTTCAGCAATGACGGGATGTCATAATGGTTTCATACCGCATTTGAAACAAGCAGTACAATATGTACTCGCTGTACAGGGTGAGTCAACGATAGAGTAAAGTTCATTATCTCATTTGTTTCGGGAATGACGAAAAAATATTAAATACAATAGTTTTAGGGAATGTTAAGGTGCACAGTTTAAAATTATTTTTGAGTATTTAGGGTACTTCAAAAAAGTATGGCCGATATAACACGTTTTTTTTAAATGGAACATCCTATTTTCTAATTTATTTTTAAATTCTGCATAAAATTTTAAAACTTTTTTATTAATAATGTTATATACCTAAACCTAGTAGTTTTTCTAATATTTCATTTTTTTTTTAAAAATACTATTTTTCAGTTTTGTAAAAAATTGCCAGTAGCGCCATTGTTTCTGAAGGTGGAATACTCATAATTAGTACGAGCGTTCTATGGAGATGAAAAAAGAAGATATATGTAAAGAAATTTGAGTTAGATGCTACAGGGTGTTCAAAATAAATTTATGCATTTCGACTATTTTAATTTGAAAAATCTTAAATTTGTTAAATGTCACACCCTGTATATTATTATTTTTTTCCGATAGATTTTACAAAACCCTCCACCTTTTATTCAGTATGTCATACACCTATTTCTAATAGTTTTCGATTTATTTTTAATTTTTCAATTTTTACCCTTTTTTAATACACTTACGCTATTGTGAAAACATGAACAAATAGTTAATAATTAATTTTAATATAGTTTAACTTATCTAATGATTAATTATTATGACGTAATAAATGTTCAAAAATATGCCCGTCTACCTTTTTTTTATGGGTCTAGCACACGTGCTACAGGGAAGTCCCTAAAGCGCTCCAGGAGCGGCACGTGTGCGGAAAAAGCGATTCACGTTGTTCTTGAATCGCTGTAAGTTGTATTCGGTGGGAAACACAGCCCTGGACAAATTATTTCAAAGGGATGATGTTCTCCATTATACAAATACACATGTTTAGTCGTTTTACTATATTTTCCTTCACTTTCCTAGCATAAATGGCGTTATTGTCCTACACGCATCCCGTATCCTATTTTCCATATCTACTGGTGTTGTAGGGGGATTCACATAAACACTATCTTTAATGTAGCCCCACAAAAAGTAGTCTAAAGGTGTTAAGTCACATGTTTGAGGGGCCACTGAATGAATCCATCCCTACCGATCCATTTTTGTGAGTAACAATTGTTTAAAAATTGCAGAACTTCCCGGTGGTAATGAGCAGAAGCTCCATCTTGTTGAATCCACATTTGTTCCCTTTCAAAGTTATCAAGAAGCTGGGGTAATTCGTTTTGCAAAAAATTTAGATATCTGGGCTCATTAAGCGGTTCGCGGAAAAAATATGGACCAATAATTCAAAAATTTAATATTCCACAACATATATTAAGCGACCAATGTTTTTGGTTTTAAACTTCCCGGGCCCAAAATGGGTTAACTGTTGAATAATAATGAATGTTATGGCTGTTAACTGCTCCATTACTGCGAAAAAGTAGCTTCATCAGAAAACATTATTTTGGATAAAAAATTTTGGTTCGGCCTCTATCGCTCCATTCATGGTGCTACAAAAGTTTACTCGTTCAAAATCACGGTCTTTAAGTTCGTGGTGCGATTAGCCGTAGATTGGGATTATCTTCAACATGAAGTTAAATCTCCATTTCTTTTTTCTCATTGGTAGCATTCTGGTTTACTACTTTCCGTTTCGTATACTCAACGCTACCACTACTATCAAACCGTTCCATTAAACACTGAAAAGATTTTCTATATGGTATACGTCTGTTAGGGTACTTCGCTCCGTAAAACCTGACTGCCAAAACACAATTTTTTTCCCGCCTCGCCCAGTATATAAACCATATCAATTAATTTATTTTTAGGAAAATCCATAACTATTACCTTTATACGTCACTTATTACAACAAATTAGACTATTTTTACTTCCTTAATAAACATGTCAAAATTTGACAATGCCTACATTTTTGTTTTTTTTCTTGGCAACTATGACGTTATAGCGTATAAAACATTATTTTGGATAAAAATTGAAAAATTTCAAAATAAATCGAAAACTTTTTAGAAATAGGCATACGACATACATAATAAAAGTTGGTGGATTTTGTAAAATCTATCAGAAAAAATAATAATATACAGGGTGTGCCATTTAAAAAATTTGAGATTTTTCAATTTAAATAGTCGAAATTTATTTTGAACTGAAATTTCTTTACATATATCTTTTTTTTTTTTTTTCCATCTCCATAGGACGCTCGTACCAATTATGAGTATTCCACCTTCAGAAACAATGGCGCTACTGGTAATTTTTTACAAAACTGAAAACTAGTATTTTTAAAAAAAAATGAATTGAATAGAAAAACTACTAGGTTTAGGTATATAACATTATTAATAAAAAAGTTATAAAATTTTACGCAGAATTTAAAAATAAATTAGAAAATAGGATGTTCCATTTAACAAAACCTTTGTTATATCGACCACACTTTTTGAAGTACCCTGTATACTCAAAAATAATTTTAACTGTGCACCTTAAGATTCCCTAAAACTATAGAATTTAACATTTTTTCGTCATTCCCGAAACAAATGATTATTTGTCCAACTTTGTAGTGCAAGTGACGAAGGTTACAATCGCTTGCTGCTGCATACAAAAGTTCGTTGGCTCTCAAAAGGTATCTATCTGAATCGTTTTTTCCATCTGTTTGACTCAGTACTGGACTTCCTTGAAAACAGAGACGAAAAACTACCACGCTTATTTGACAGACTTGTTTAAAATATTTAATGAAGTCAATTTACAATTGCAAGGTGATGAGTTGAATTTAATTAAAACAAAAATCGTCATAACTGCTTTCGTGGGAAGACTTCTTCTGTTCAAACGAAATCTGCGTAGAGGTGAATACAGCCACTTTCCCACATGATCGGCAGAGTCTGCAAAACAGGAAGATTTACTTACTTACTGCCAACACTTGGACGTTCTTCATCCTGATTTTACGGAGCGATTCCAGGATATTTTAAACAAGTTGGGTTTGGATCTTTTCGCAAATGCAGATACAGCAGAATCATTCAATTTAGAAGAGGAACTCGTAGAACTAACTAACGAAGAACTTAGTAAAATTCAGAAATGGATACCAAGAGTTCTGGCTTCAAAAATCAAGACCAGCTTTCTACTCTGGATTGTGGACAAGCGTACAGAAATTTTTAATTGCTTCTCCTTCATCTTATTTGGCTGAGCATTGGTTCAGTGCAGTAGCTAATTGACTGTCTAAGAAAAGGAACAGACTGCACATCGCTGAACGTGGCAATTTGCGAATTAGAACCCGACATTAACAAATTGTTAAAACTTCACCAGCCTGAACCCTCCCATTATTTTTTTTTTATTTCTTATTGATTTTGTGTTAATTTTTAAGTTTTTAATTTTTTACTACATTTGATAATCGTTTTAATTAATTTCTGTTTTGTGATTCTTAATACAGTCCCTGGCCAAATTATTAGACGCACTGCAAGATTTCATGTAAAATATTAATTACCGAGTGATATTGTACCGTTTTATTATTTTAAATTGATTTGTTTTTTATTTTTATATTATCCAATCAATTACCTATTTATTTGACATAAATAAAACAGCATTAATTTAGAAAAGCATAAGTTTATTAAGTTTTAAAGAAAAGTGAAATTAATGTTAGTAAAAGTCAATATTTAGTTGAGCCACCTTTAGCCGCTATCAAAGCTTTAATTCTGCGCGGCATGCTATCAATGCAAGATTGTACTGTCTCCTGCATTTGAGGATGATGATTCCACACATGAATAATCTTTTCTAGGAGCTGGGTTTTGTTGGTAATCACATCTTTAGCCACTTCTCTTTTCATCAGCTCCCACGGGGTTCATATCAGGGCTATTACCCGGCCAATCCAACAGAGGGATATTTTTTTCTGCCAAAAAAGCTTTAACAGACCGAGCAGTGTGGCAGGGAGCTCCATCTTGCATGAAAGTGAATGGTTCCCCATTTGGAAACCATTCTCTGAGCTGCGGAAATCAACCGATTTTGTAATACTTCTTTGTACTGATCTTGCCTCATTATTCCTTTGACGACGTACAGACGTCCAGTGCCCTTGCCGCTGATGACTGACCAAATCATCACTTTGGTGGCATGTTTAACCGTCGGGACGACACAATCAGGATGAAACTTTTCTCCATGACGACGACGCACATACTGAGCTTTATTCTGCAAAATTTCGAATGTGCTTTCGTCACTGAAGCAGGCCTGTCAAAAATAGGAAAAATATATAAACTTCCATGTTTATTTGCTTTATTTAACTTAAAATGATAATAATGTATCAATTATTGATTAAATTGCTGTATCTTACCGATCTCCAGAAATCCATATCTTTATCTTGCCATTGTTTTTGGCCCACTTCAGGCGCTTTGCTTTCATTGCAGCTGTTAACTTGGGCTTCCTGGCGGGGCGACAGGCCTTAAAATCTAATTCTTTCAATTTTCTTCGAACAGTGCGCTCAGAAGCATTTACGCTAGCATCCTGGAGTTGTGATTTTATTACCTTTGTGGTAGCAAATCTGTTTTCTACACAAATTTTCTTCAAACATCTCTCTGACCGTGGAGTGAAAATTGGTTTTCTACCGCATCTTTTCTTTCTTTTCGGGCTTAATTCCTTCCCTGACTCAATTTTCTTTTTTATGCGTCGTACACTAGCTTCAGAAACCTCCAATCTTCGTGATATTTCTCGGTTTGTAAATGTTTTCGCAATCACAAGGGCCTTCACTTCAGCTTTTTTACGTGGTGAAAGATCGCCTTTTCTACCCATAATGAAAATAGTCCAATTACTTTTTTAAAACACTGCATACAAAATAAACTAATAACTGAGTAGTATAAAACTGTTAAACAAACAATCACAGTCCATAAAGCCACAGAAACACGTCCGTACCTGACTCGATTCCGATCGCGACTGATACAGGTTTGTACTTGTTTACGTTCATGTATCACTTTGTCAACACAGTGTTGCCATATGTTAAAAATAAATACAAATATGTAGTCTACAACAATTCTTTTAAATAAAAATCAATAATATTGTAGTTTAAATATACCATTATTGCATAAAAACTCTTAAGAAACATAAAATTACTAAAAAAAATACAGTGCGTCTAATAATTTGGCCAGGGATTGTAGATGGATAGACGGATAAAATAGGTAGGTATATGGTAGACAATATGTAACAATATTTTAATATTTGGTATAATTAACTATTATGGAAAAGGGGGCGTTGGAATTTTTTTTTTCTTGCAAAGGGAGCGGTGGTCCAGAAAAATTTTGGAAAGCTCTGGCTTAAACTAACGTTTTTTAACCTAGTTATGAAATCCATTTGAATCCTGCATGATATTTTCTCTGTAGCATATTTCTTTATTTATTTTTTAATTTACTTATAATTATCATACTAAGATTGCATTGCTTGATCGTTTGACAACGGTTGTTTTGTGTGTGTACGTACTGCCTTTTATCTCCATTAAACGTACCCAATTTTTCCCTAATTTGAAGGCAGCAACCCTACCATCGACAGCATACTCCTCGCAGACGACACCACTTGGACGATATTTTCTTGGAAAACCATGACGATGAGGAAGAATGCTCAGCTAAAGAGGTGTAAGTTTATCTTCATGGCAAGGGTTAAATTTAGATATTATGTAAGCGTTAAAAGCAGACATTACAAGATAGCCAAACGAGGATCGATTTTTTAACTGGGAAGATGGAAGAGCTTTGTCAAAATGGTGATGGCAATTTTAATCAAAGCACCCGGGCGCTCTTTTTAGAAACCTGTTGCATGATACAGGATGGCTCAAAAGTTTTTATGAAATAAACTACTATACTTGTACTGCAATACCACTATAAGTTTGAATAATGTTAAAAATCCCTATACCTAAATCATCTAGTTTCCAAGATCTGTCTGCACAGTTTCTTTTTTTTTAATTTTAACCAACTGCAGTATTTTGTTGAAAGAAATCGTCGACAACCTTACTAGTTTTTTTTTATCAGTATCAGTTAACCTAGAGTGTTTTATTAATCTTCATTTGATCATCCTATGCATGTACGTATTTTAAAAATTATAATAATAATAACACTCGATACACTCGATAACATGCTCGACAAAGAAACATACAAATATCTAGGCTTCCAACAAAGCACCAAACTCAACCACACTCATATCAAAACAGACCTCACATATTCATTTGATATTATCAAATGGTCACACACAGACATAGAAAAACATTCACATCCTTATACGTTCTCAATTCACCAAATACAAGAAATTACACCTCAACGCATGCAAAGAAAGACTTACCATCGAGAGGAAGGCAGGAGGGAGAGGAATCATAGACATAAGATCACACACACAAAACAAATATAAGCACTTAGGAAATTCTTTCACACCAAGCAAACCAGCCTCCACACAGCAACAGCCAAAGCTGGCAACAACCACGTAAATAAAAAACATCATCATCAAAACATCATACACCTGGTTACAGGATGGGCAGCTATTCCCTGAAACAGAAGGCTTCTTACTTGCCATCCACGATAAAGTCATATTAACCAGAAACTACCAAAGGAATATCATCAAAGACCCTACTATTACAGAAAACAGATGTAGGAAGTGCCATCAGCAGAAAGAAACGTTCGAGCACATAACAAGTGGATGTAAAATATTAGCCGGAATGGAATACACAGCCAGACATGACTCAGCGGCAAAAGTAGTTCACCAAGCACTAGCCACAATATACAAACTCATAGAAAACACAGATCCCTACTACAAATAAACACCAACATCGTTACTTGAAAATAACGATTACAAGCTCTACTGGGACACAGTACCCATACAGATACAACAGTCTCCGCTAATAAATCCGATATTACTTTTTCAGTGCAAAAAAGAAAAATCACCTATCTAATTAACATAGCTGTCCCCAACGACACAAACATCCAAACGAAATACACAGAAAAAATCTCCAAATACGCAGACTTTGCAACAGAAATAAAAAGCTATGGAAACAAGAAAAAGTCATCATTATATATCAGCCACAGGCCTTACACCAACAACTTTCACACCACACTTAGTACAATTGGGATTCAACACAAACATACACAAAAACATTCAGAAGTGGTAATAGCGTTTGTGCTGACTTGACTTAGGCCCGTCAGCCAAACATGGAACTACATTGACCAAATGTGAGAAAGAAGAAAAAAAAAGTTAAATAATTTAATAATAATAATAATGTCTTTATTGTAATTTACAAGGTCATATTACAAAAGGCGAAACTGAAGTCAGGCTTCTTCATTTAACCTATACTGTTCATTCAACTATAATAACTAAATTTATATATATGAACTAAAAACTAATACATAAATATAACTGTGACACAATTGTTGTTCGAGACACGGTAAAAACCCAATAGTACTACATTTCGACGCAACGGCGATGTAAGAGACCGGAGCAAAACAGAAGGCAAGTCATGCACGGGATGGCAAGTTTATCAACATGTTGCGTGCCCTATGTTTAAACGCGGTGGGTTCTAATTGTTTTAAATCTGCAGGCAACTTGTAAGACATTGAGATCTGATAGCTGAATGATTGTTGAAACAAAGCTGTTCTATGATAAGTAGGAGTGATGGTAAACTTATGCCTCAAATTTAAGGCATGAACATCATATCTAAATTTAATTTTAGTGATACAGATAATTGGGAATTTTTTTGAAAATTATTTTATTAAATAGGACCAAACTATGTAAGTGCCTTCTTTCGCTCATAATTAGCCACCGAATCTCTCTCATTCTAGCACTCAATCCCCTCTCATATTTTCTTATGCCACCAGTTAGACACACACAACAGTTCTGCATACGCTGTATACGTCTAACATCCCGCTCCACAAGACAGGGTCCATACACAGTGTCGCAGAAAGCAAAGTGCGACAGTACCAATGATTCGTACAAGGATTTTTTTATTAGAGTGGCATTCAAAAGGTGTCGTTGGTTAAAAATAGGTTTTAAATTGGCAAATACTTTCCTGATACAGCCACCAACATGCTCCGAGAATCTCAATTTAACGACCAGCAAAACCCAAGTTCTTGGCAACATTGGAAACCTGTACTATGTCATTATTTATACTGACATGTATCAGATCCTGATATTGATCCCTACATTGCTCTCGTCCAAATAAAATAAACTGACTTTTTTTAAGATTTAATTCAAGACAGTGGTTTAGCGAAACTTTTCTGAATTGCTCAAGCTCATTCGAAAGTTTGTCATTTGCCAGAATTTGTTCGGTCGAAATGAAATGTAAATCTGGATGCCATCTGCATATAAGTGCGTTGAGACGTTCTTTAAGTTGACAGTAAGTTGAGAAGTGTGCAATGTGAAAAGCAGAGGCCCAAGGATTGACCCCTGAGGCACACCCACACTTAGCAACTACCTGACTGGATTGTTTACGATTAAGTTTTACACACTGTGTTCTGTTCTTGAGGTAGCTCTTAATAAGCCCACAAGCATCCCTTCCAAAATCAAGAAAACCAAGAATGGCCAAAAGCAAAGTATGATTTATCTGGTCAAAAGCTTTCGAGTAGTCCAAGAGCACCAGGGCAATGAGCTCACCATGGTCCGCGGCCGACAGAATATCGTCCGTAACTTTGAAAAGTGCAGTAGCACAACTGTGATCCCTGCGAAAACCAGATTGGAAATCCGGACGAACCCAGTACCGCTCAATATGCCCGCGCATCTGCAGCTCATCACTCTTTCAATGACCTTCGACAGCGTTGGCAATATGCTTATGGGCCTAAGGTCCTTTAGATCCTTAGGGGAGGTCACCTTAGGAAACGGAATTATGAAAGAACTTTTTCAAATATTGGGGAAACAATTAGTTTCAATACATGAGTTAACCAAGTGTACAATAATAGGAATTATACGTGGACAACAGTTGAACAACATAGATATACCAATTCCATTAGTACCCACCGCTCCAGAGCCAATAGAGAAAAGTGCCTGTTCAATCTCACCAGTTGTTGCCACTCTAAAATGAAATGTACTTGTGGCTTGTTTTATTTTGTAAATAAAAGATTAAGGTTGCTGGATCTGGAGCCGAAGAGCTAGCAGCAGTAACAAAAAAATGTGTTAATATCTTCTACATCCCCAACTGTTCAAGAACACAACTGGATACTTTAGAAGAAATATCCAAATCCTTCGACAATTTTCAATTATTTTTCGGATTATTAGACCGAAAATTACTTTCCAAATACAACTTCTTTCATTTTCCGTTGCTAGTGTAACATAATTCCTAAGTCGTCTATAACTCTCCCAATTTTCCAATGATTTATTTCTCTTATTAAGGCTTTGTTACGAAGATGCATGGCATGCAGTATAACTGATTTTTTAATGAGACAATCTTTAATTGAAAGTAACTAACAATTCTATCCATCCATATGAAGTGTGCAAGTGCTCTAACCAAAAAACTATTTCTGCTACATGTCAGCTATCGTCTACTGAATGCTTAAATTGTATAATAAAACTAAAAATGGTAAAAAATGTTTAGTTGCCTGCATTTTTTATGAACTAATACAGGTAGTGCAAACTAGATAGCAATTTTCCAGCCTTTATGAATGTTTTTTTATATTTATTTATTTTTTCCACCTTTAATTTATTACTTTACCATTTTTCTGTGAAACTGTAGAGCTAGTTATTTTGATTCTCAGTATAATCGATGAAGGTATAACTGACCTATAACTTATTACTTTATCGATATACTTCAAGTTTTTGAAATATCGTAACCAATAATTTAAAAACTGGAAAAGCTGCTTGTTCTCAAACATTTTAAAGGTCTTAATTTTAACTTTTTTAGTGTTCCGTACGGAACACTTATAAGATGACTTCGGTGTCTTTCTGTCTGTCTGTCTGCCCGTCTGTCTGTCTGTCACACCCGATTTTCTGCAAAACTATTTGTCATAGAAAGTTGAAATTTGGTAATAATATAGGAATTGATGGCCTCATCAGAGCCGTGTAGTTTTGAAAGTTAAATTTTGACTTAAGGCGTTAGGTTTGGGGGGTGAAATCGGAAGTAAAAAAAATTTTTTTACTAGGTCATCGAGTGTAGTGTCAAATGAAAGTTTGTGAAAACACGAGTAAAAAATATATATATAATGTAATCCTTGCGCACACTTTTTCTTTGTTTTATTTTTAAAAAGTCGCGAAAAATCGCTGTCCCCCCACATTATCTCGAAAAGTACTGATCAAAAAATTTTAAAAAAATTCTGGAATATTCTCTACGAGGTACAGATTGAACGAAAATTATCACGAGTGCATTACCTTTAATCATTTATCTGGTATCTAAAAAAACAAAAATTTCAAGGTCATCAGTTTTCAGTAAAGATTGGAAATAATCTTTGTTGAAAACTCATTTGGGGTGTGTTTTGTGAAGTCACTGATCATTTTATACCACCTTAACAAAATTTGTTATTTTAAAACGTACGGAACACTAATTGTGCAAGTTCAACTTGCACTTAACCGGTTATTGTTTTTTTTATTGTGATTTGTTTCATTGAGACGAAGAATTTGTATAAGTAGTTCCCAAGTCAATAGCTTAAGTAGTAGAAAAGAAAAACACTATTGTAAATATAAAGTCCTCTCCTTATACCTTTTATAGATTTGATGATCTATTAATTCCGAGGTTGTACGAGTTCTTGAGAGGTAGATTGCCAACTATCTCTCCATCTTTTTGGTAGTCTCCCCGGTGAACATTTGTTTTTTGGTTTTCCCTCCAGATCGAACCGTGGTAGTCTGTGCTCCTCCATTCTTCTTACGGGGTTATGCCGACGTCTTCCCATCTTACTACGTCTTGTACACCACATTGCTCCCTGATGTCAGTATTTTGTAACAAAGAGGAATACTCTTTGTTTTACCAACTACGAGGCTGGTTTGAAAAGTCCGTGCAAAAATAAAAACTACTTATGTGTTTGGGGTAAACCTTTTTTATTTTTCGACATAGTCTCCTTTTAGGCTTATACACTTCGTCCAACGATGTTCTAGTTTGTTGATCCCTTCCGAATAATAGGATTTGTCCAAGTCTGCAAAATATCCATTAGTGTCTGCAACTACCTCCTCGTTTGAATAAAATCTTTGTCCCGCCAGCCATTTCTTCAAATTGGGGAACAAATAGTAATCCGAGGGAGCCAAGTCTGGAGAATAGGGGAGATGTGAAACGAGTTGGAATCCTATTTCCATTAATTTTGCGACCACAACTGCTGAGGTGTGTGCTGGTGCGTTGTCGTGATGGAAAAGGACTTTCTTGTGGGCCAATCGCGGGCGTTTTTCTTGCTGCTCGGTTTTCAAACGGTCCTATAACGATGAATAATATTCACCTGTAATAGTTTTACCCTTTTCTAGATAGTCGATGAGGATTATCCCTTGCGAATCCCAAAAGACAGTCGCCATAACCTTTCCGGCCGAAGGAACGGTCTTCGCCTTTTTTGGTGCAAATTCCCCTTGGTAACCCATTGTTTAGATTGTTGTTTGGTCTCAGGAGTATAGTAATGTATCCATGTTTCATCCACAGTGACGAAACGACGCTTAAAATCCTCCGGATTCTTCTGGAACAGCTGCAAACCATCCTTGCAACACTTCACACGTCGCGGCACCCACCTTGCGGATAGCTTTCTCATATCCAAATGTTTATGCAAAATATTATGTACCCATTCAGTCGAGATACCCACAGCACTAGCAACCTCACGCACCTTAACTCTTCTGTCATCCATCACCATATCATGGATTTGATCAATGATTTCTGGAGTCGTAACCTCCACAGGCCGTCCAGAACGTTCAGCGTCACTTGTGCCCATATGGCCAGTCCGAAAATTTTAAAACCACTTATAAACTGTTCTAATCGAAGGTGCAGAGTCACCATAATGTTTATCAAGCTTCTCTTTAGTCTCCTGAGGCGTTTTGCCTTTCATAAAGTAATGTTTAATCACCACACGAAATTCTTTTTCGTCCATTTCTTGAAAATCACTCGACTTCCTTGATTCACACGAATGCCAAACACAAAGAAATAGACCAATATGGCTGAAATTTGGTGTACGTTCATTCAAGAGATGCTACTAACTAAACATGACCTCGATACGCGCCGGTGGTGCCATCTCTCGGACTTTACACGGAGTTTTCAAACCAGCCTCGTATTGCTCTTAGTGTTTTCATTTCGGGGGTACGTAGCTATGAAGCTAGACACCAAAAAGGCTTCTGGTGCTAAGGGAATACCTGCCATAGTTCTCAAAAACTGTGCGAGGAAACTAACACCAGTTTTCTGTAGAGTTTTCAACCTATCCTACAGAAAGGGAATATTTCCTTCCTGCTGGAGATGTGCCACAGTTCAGCCGATACCTAAAAAAGGCAAGAAGACCTTGCCAAGTAACTACCGACCAATCGCACTGCTTCCAATAATATCGAAAGTCATGGAAAAGGCTATCAATCAGCATCTTCTAAAATATCTTGAAGGATTCAACATTATTAGCGATCCCCAATATGGCTTTCGTAAAAATAGATCAACGGGAGACTTATGTCATACATGTTTGGAACAACGCAATTGAACACTTTGGAGAATCTCGAGCGGTTGCTCTTGACATATCCAAGGCATTCGACAGTGTTTGGCACGTAAGCTACGTTTTTATGGTATGCCTGAAAAGTTCTGTTTGTGGCTCTCATGTTTCCTCAGAGAGCGTTCTTTATGAGTGGCAGTCGAACGGATTTCTTTCTAACACCTTCACTATCAACGCCGGTGTACCCCAAGGCTCCATACTGTCGCCTACTCTCTTTCTCATTTATATTAACGATCTGCTGGAAAAGACCGAGAATCCAATCTGCAGTTTTGCAGATGACAGTACACTTATCTCTTCATTCACTTTGAACGCTCGGACATCGGCTACTCAGACGAATATCCGCAGACAGCAGGAAGTCATTCAACTTAACAAAGACCTGGAAGAAATTCTATTTTGGGGTGACAGTAACCAAGTGGAATTTAATGCTACAAAAACCCAGGCGGCAGTTTTTTCTAAAAAAGTTATCGTTGCTGAGCCCGACATGGTTATGTCGTGGCACTCCATTCCTCTAACATCGTCACTCAATTTGTTGGGCGTTAATTTGGGAGCAAGTATGTTGCAGGCATAGCAAGGAGAGCTTCTCAAAAGTTGGGAATATTATTTCGAACCAGAAAGCTTTACAGTCCACAACAACTGTTAATTCTTTACAAAGCTCAAATTCGACCAACTATGGAATACTGCTCCCATGTTTGGACTTCCGCTCCCAAACATACACTGCATTTGTTGGATTATATTCAGAGAAGAGGTGTTCGTCTGATTGGAAACCGGGAACTAACCGGCGACCTTGATTCGATGAAACATCGAAGAACGGTTGGCGACTTGAGCCTATTCTACAAGTATTTTCATGGAAAGTGTTCGATGTGGCCCGCTTAATTCCTCCCAGAGCGGTGCATGTTAGAAGTATACGTCGCGCTAATACTTCACATCCGTATGAGGTTCAGCTTGTTACTCCTCGTACAACGCTTTTCAAGCAGTCTTTTGTATGGAGAACATTATCCCTTTGGAATAATTTGCCCAGGACTGTGTTTCCCACCGAGTATAATTTGCAGCGATTCAAGAACAACGTGAACCGTTTTCTCCGCACACGTATCGCTCCTATAGCGCTTTAGGGACTTCCCTGTAGCACGTGTGCTAGACCCATAAAAAAAAAACGTAGCTTATTTTTTGTTTTATTGGTGTCTTCTTGTGATTCTATACCGTAGGTCATTATGAATCTGATGCATTCTTGTATATTTGAACCTGTGTCTGTTTACATGTATTGTTTGGTCCATATAACGTCTCAAACAGCCTGAGATAACTGCTCTTTTATTAATTAATTCTCTAAGGTCTCTAAATGGGTCGTGATAGCTTGATAGGTCCACACCAAGGTATTTCAAATAGGTTAACTGTTCTATGAGTTTATCTTCCACTACGAGTTTGCACCTGATGGAGTCTTTGGCAGTAGTGATGCTTTTGGTCTTTTTAGTAGATATGCTCATATTAAGCTGTCGACAAGCTTGATAAAATTTAACATATTGTCTCTGTAGATCGTCTTCACTTTCGGCGGTCGGAGCTACATCATCTACGTAACAAACTGTTGTTACTCATTCTGTAGCCAATTCTTAGTGACTCTACGACTTCTATTATTTCGTCCATTAAAAGATTGAATAAAAACGGACTGAGACTGTTTCCTTGTCTGATTCCTCCTGGAGTTGGTATATTTTCTGTAGTGTTCTCGTGTGTTACTGCTCATATGCTCATATTCATGTTCTTTATGACTTTCACAACGTTTGCCGGTATCCTTTTCTGTATCAGCGTCTGTAATATGTCATTGAGTCGGACTTTCTCGAAGGTTTTAGTTAAGTCTATGAAGCATACGTATGCTGGCGTATTGTACTCTATTGATTTTTCTTTAATTTGCTTCACAATGAATGTTGCGTCTGTGGTAAATCTATCTTTCCGAAACCCCTCTTGTTCTCTATTTTTTATCTGTAATTCGAGTTTCTCCTTCAATAGGCCTGTGAACAATTTCGTTATAGTATTGTAGTTTGCTGGACACGTTTTTTGTCCCTTCTTGAAGACCGGAATTGTGGCGGTGGTGTGCCCGTCATTCGGTACCTCTATTGTGTCTAATATTTTATTGAACAAAGTTGTAAGGTTCTTAGCAAGTTCCTGGCCACCATTTTTCAACAGTTCATTCGGTATTCCATCCGTTCCTGGTGCCCTTCTGTTCTTCAATTTCTTCGTTCTTATTGTTGCTTCTGTTTCCTCAAAGCTCGCTTTAGATTCAGTTTTATATTCCTCCATGTCGTTAGTTTCCTCGATGTCATAGAGTTCTCTGAAGTATATTTCCCATGTCTCAGCCGAGATTCCTCTTGTTTGCACGTATTCATTTCATTAACAGGTTTATTTTTTCTATTTCAGCATTCTCGATACCTTCCCTTGTGCACTCTACATATTATGTTCCATGTTATTGTTTGATTGCTTTTATTCTGGCGTTAACTCTATTTCTGGTTTCTTTGTAAATGGTACGTTATTCTTATGTTCCGAAGCTTTTATATGTCAAATACCCTTTCCTCTTTTTTCTGCAAATGCTTTAACTTCTTGACAGCACGACGGCTTATTGTTTTTTTTTTTTTTTTTTTGGGATTTGTGTTCTTTTTTCTTTTTCCAGGAGATTCTTCGGCAGCTTTTTGGATGCAGTCTTTGATTTCGTTCCAGCATTTCTCGACTCCATATTCTTTGGTGTTATTGTGCCTCAGCCTGCTAACTAATCTGCTCTTGTATAGTCTTTTTGTGCTTTCCAATGACAATGATTCTATATTGTATTTTTCAATCTATGTACGTGGTCTTGGAACTTTAAGGGGCTGTTCCATTAAAATTCTGCTCGAAACTAGGTTGTGGTCTGTTCCGCGGTTGGCTGAAGTTAGGACTCTAACATCAAGTACCTGCGGTGGCATAATTACCCTGTTAGTGATTATGAGATCTATCATTGATTTTTTACTTCTACTGTTACATGTGTTTTTTTTTGGTCTTTGTGTAGAAAGTAAGTGTTATTAATTCTCATCTTATTTGTGGCACAAAAATCTATCAACAACTCTCCATTTTCATTGATGCCTTCTTCGTTATATTGTTGTTTTACACCCGGTATGATGTCGTTACCTACCCGAGCATTAAGATCTCCGAATATTACTATTTTGTGGCTGTTATTTAGTTTGTCAATGGTTTCTTCGATAGGTTTGTAGATATCTAGGGCATAAATGCTTACAAGGTGTATGTTGGTCTGGTTGAGCTTCAAGGATACTCTTAAAATTCTGTCACTTATATAATTGATGTGTTCAATGCTGTTCGTATATTTCTCATAGAGTGGCATGCCCACTTCAGAATATGCTCTGTCTTATTTGGCTTTCCCGCTGTAAATTGAAATATATTCTGCATTTTTGGTCGTTCCTTGCCCTTTCCTCTTGTCTCGGATAACCCGCAGATATCTATGGTATTTATACCAGTCACGATGTTGTGTTCCAAGAGGCAAGTCTAGTTATATTCCGTTTTAGTTTTCTAGTGTCACTTGTCCTTTTTCGTTGCGTGGTTCATCATTGTTTCAGTTCATCCTGATTCCGAGGCAGTTTTCGGTTCTATGAGCAAAGTACGTTCTATTTCAGGTAGGGCGCTGATCTAAGCTGTAAACCATCCTCCTTTATCCTGGCTTGGGACAGGCAATGATGATGGAAATGACTTCTAAGGTACTCAGTCCACCTAGTCGTCATCCCACCACCATTGGCGGGAGTCATATATAGTAATATAAAGTATATTCTCTAACATCCACAGTATCTCGAAATATTGCAATGATAATATCCAATTACCACACAGTTATCACTACCAGACCATATACTTCATTTTTACACTTAACCATGTTAGTATGATTCTGAATCATCGCTCCCGATGATGCAACATGGTTGCGAATTAAGTCTAAAAATAAAGTGTTCGGTGTAGTGGGGATAAGTGTTGGGTAGTGGCATTGTGTCAAGGATTTCAAAGTCTCAACATAGATCTTATCTAACATTATTTAGTCTACCTTGTTCATTTTACTTTTGTATTTTCAGAAGCGTCATGTTAGCAGTATTTTCTTCCATTAAGGTATTTCTTACAAGTAATTGTTAAAAGTAGTTTTGTTTGAAATTTTGAGAAATAATAAGATTCTAGCGACATACATTCACTGCTTCAATATAAAGATGGTTTACCACGCCGTATTGCCATAATTTAATTGTAAAAGTTTTAGATGTTTAAACACGTATAAGATTTTTTCTTCGCTCAAAAACGTGCGTTTTTTACAATTTTTGTTGTCGTATGTGCATGAAAAAAGTAAAAAGTCACAAAAAAGTATATATACATAAAAAAATTACTTTGCTATCATTTGTTAAAATATGAAGGCAGTTTACCACCTAGTTGTGGCAAAAATATTAGATAAATATTATTATTTTTATTGAATTTTATGAAGTAAATTTTCGCTGTGGCAACGTAGCCTGAAAAGACTCACATATAGTCCGGGGGCTCATCAAGATTTTGGACTTATCGAAAAGCGGCAGATAAATATATCATTTATTAAATGTGATAAACTGAACCAAAAAATACATCCAAATTCCGGTTCCTGCCGTGGTTATGGAGGGGGAAGTTGCAAAAAATTGAGGGTAAGTGAACCCATCGCAGAGTGGTCGTTTTATATGTTATGAAGATACTATAGCTTTAATACCTGCCACGGAGACCGGCTCCTGTAGGAGTAAACTTTTTTTTTCTTGAAAAAAAGGCTCAAAAAATGAACTCATCGCCGAGTGGCAGATATTCGAGATATAGTAGTTTTAGGAACCAAAAAGAAGTGAAAAAAATATTGTTTGCCGTAGATCCTGGTTGAATTTCTACGAATTTTTGAACCTGTAGAGTTTTTGGACCCACCTAAACTCATTCGAGTGCGGGCAGATAAATGAACCATTGTTCGATTACTATAATACGAGGTGAAATCCCGAATATGTGGCATGAAGTCCAGTTCCTACTTTTATCAGCAAAATTTTTGTATTTTTAATGCAAAGCTTAAGTTAGAAACGAATTGATTTTTCCTATTCGCATTATTACCTAGCTGTGATGCATGAGTTCATATGTTTTTTGACCCGTTAAGTCGAATTTTTAATCCATTTTTGCTAAAGATTTATTAATTTTTGTTACAAATAAATAGTTTTTTTCTATAATAACTTAATGTAATATTATTTAACTCGCGAAATTTAAATTCTCTGTTCATTTTTCAAAAACTAAATTATTTGACAATTTATTAGAATTATATTAATTTTTCTTTGGGAATTTGACAATAAAATTTGTATTTAATTTCATATGAATAAACTGATTAGCTCTTAATTTAATAAATTGGAAAAATGGACTAGAAATTTAGGCAGCCGGACAAAATTCCTCTAAAAAACTTGGGTAGAGCTCGTAAAAAAGCTTAGATTTTGCTGTTATGGAGATAATTTCTATGAAATTCTGTTTATTAGCATAATTGTCCATAAATAAATTGTTTATAACAATAAAAAAGGTTTAAGTTTTTGCAAAAATAGACTTTGAATTCGTATTCAGTGGGTCAAAATACCTTTTAAAAAACTTTGGGTGGAGCGCTTAATAAACTTAGGTTTCACTAGTATAAAAATAAATTATATTAAGTTCAATTTTTTATATAATTGCTTAAAAAAATTGTTAACAAAAAATAACATAAAATACTCTAGAGTGGGGCTGCCACGCTCAAAGTTTAAAAAGAACATAGTGTAACCGAGGTGGCTGATGGAATATTTGGTCATTGTTGTATTGGCCTTAACTGAATAGGGCAAAAAATTTTGTACGTTTTAAATTTTTAAAATTTTTTAATCTTTAAGTTTTTTTTTATCACTCTTTTTTTGTCTGTCATGTTAAAAATCAAAAAAATTTTAAATGTACCAATGCCCAATATCCACGGCAGATATTTTTTTAAAGCGCATTTCCAGGAACAGGAACCAGACTTGAGTCTCCAAACTACCCGGAGGTACTAAAGGGGCATTAATTAACAAAGTGATACTATTATCTGCCACTCTTCGATGAGGTCGCATTTTGATCGTACGCTCCCGGACTAATATATGCATCGTACTGATCGGACTTTCTTTTAAAAGACACTTAGATTAAATGCGTGCCTCTCACGGGCGTGTATTTAGTTATAGTATAATACTTAATAATTGACTATTTTTAATAAATAATCCAAAGTAATAATTTTAATTAAACATATTTTTTATTGAATATCATGTAAAAGTATCAGGGTTATTATAAATAACACGTGATTGTGTGCGGCGGGAAGCAAACGAGCAGCTACGTTTGCGACATTCATTATATTTTGGAATCCAAATTATTTCCCGTCGTTCTCTTACATAATGCTCTCTCTGTCTTCTCGTAAGAAACACCTTAAAAGATTTTTTTATATTGCCTGCAGAACTAAAAAAACGAATGTTGTTATCAATGAGCTTTTAATAAAAACTCAAATCATGATAACAGCGTGAGAATTCAGAGCGATATGGATAGGTTTGAAAATTTCTTTATAAGATGCTAAATAATGTACACTTTTCGTATTTTGTCCCACAAAAATATTTGATGTTATTTTTTAATTATCTGAATTTATAATTTACTTTCTTTTTAGGCAAATTAGTCCCTCGTCGTTTAAGAGTCAGAACTCCAGTAAGAGTGGAAGTTACAACCACAAGAAACACCAGCATTAAGCAGTATATGTCAAAGGGAATGATATCAGAAGAAAATATTAAGAGAAATACGATTTCTGCACGTGAAAGCCATGAAGTAACTAATCAAGAAACGATTAATTCCCCTTGAAAGGCTAACACAAAGTAATAGTACTCGGGTGAATTAAGAACGGAAGACCATCAAACAAAATCCAGCAGCTTGTCTACAGAGAAAAAGAATATTTCCCAACACAGCACAGTTGAGGAAAGGTCAAAAGGAAAAAAAAGTCTTTTCATTGTCACCACATAACCTTAAAAAATCGAATGAAACAAAAATTAATAAGCTAGCTAGAAGGAAATGGAATACAGAGAAACAAACTCAAAAGCAGTCTAACGACGTTTCTTCTTCCAAAATAATTGTTTCATCAAGTAATAAAATGATTTCTAAAACATCCAATGATATTAAAAAATGAGAAAGAAATCACACCTACTAAGTCAATTAATAATCGTAGTAAGAATCTGAATAGTAAGTCTGAAATAAGGAAGTCAGCAGAAAAAGATTTTCTCACTTACAAAAAATTCTTACACAAGATACGACATGTGATAAAACTATTAAATTAGAAACGTTAAAAAAATGCATTGACAACAAAGATAAAGAAAAGTTGCAAAATAACGAACTCAACATTAAGCAGTGAAACTAGAAACCTAGGACAAACACAAGACTGTACTAAAGATAATAAAACTAGTAATGCAAATTTTCAAAATAATGAAGATAACAAATCTGAATACAAACAGCAAAAGGTGCCAGAAAATGGTACAAAGAAATATAACTGTAAGTAGTAATCACAGTAAGGCTGCAAACAGGAGTAGTCGACAAAAAGATATCGATATTTTTACAGGGGGTAAAACAGACACTGTAACCCTTAATGAAGGACATAGCAATACTTTAAATAGTACTAGTAAGCAACAAGCAATTAGTATCTCGACAGTAACCATGGACGAAAAAAATAAAGCTGATTTAGAATCTGATATTTCAAGGGAACTTCAAGCCTCAGTAAATACTTCTGAGAAAGGAGAACCAAAATCTAGCGATAAAATTGATCAATCAGGTGTGAAAGCTATACAGAAAATTAGAGAAAAACGATCTAAAGAAGAAGATGAATCCCAAGTTAAATGTAATCAGTCCACGGATACACATAAGCAGTCGTCGTCAGCTGGACAGAAAGGTTTTGAAAAACAATATAAAAAAGGGCAAAAATATGAAGTTAACAGTGACCAATCAGGTTGTTAATCCAAAAAGGGAATCGGTAACTTCTGAAGAAGAAAACCTTACTCAAGATGTAACTCCTGCTTCCAAACTTTCAAGTCCTCAGGCGATTAAAAAAAGGACGTTAAGATTAAGTTAATTCGTCTACCACTGCCTAAAAGTCCTTTAGCAATTAATAATACAAATAAAAATTGCGGTAAAGTCATTATTCTGGTTCCTATGAATAATAAGTGTAAAAGTGCTAATGAAAGCAAATCGTGCAGCAGTAGTCAATCAGATAATAGACCTACTAGATCAGTTGAACTAATTGGCAACGAAGAAGTCTATAATTTAAACCCCAAGCAAGCTCTTGATAAATTGAATGCTAATAATTCCCATAAATCAACACAATTTGAAGATCACCGAAGTCCTAACAGGAGTACCAGTGTAATTACTACTAATGACAAAGACAACCCAATTCTAGAAGATATTTTTATTTTGGAAGATGCAATAAAAAATATTGACAACCCTGCTGAAATAATTGAAGTGCCTTCAACGCCATCAGGAGAAGATGACAATATGGACAATTCGAAGCATTGTGAAGTAATGGAAATTTGCTCAACTCCGAAACGAAGTTCACGCAGAATTATAAATTTCCTTGGAAATGATTCTAAGGATGTCCAAATAATTAAAGAAATACATGAAACAATTGAAATAGAAGATGATAGTGATGCCGATATAGGTTCTGTTGCTAAGAATAAATATGTCGGATCGCCTGTTATTGATCTAATAAAAATTGAACGTCCCAATAATCACGAAAGGAATTTACCAAGTTGCACAAACACTGAAGTTGAAGGAACTGTAGGACACGAGCAATCACTTGGGGAATTTGGTAGTTTTGATACACGAGGATCATTCCTTTGGACATTTCATCAGCAATTTGATGATACCAGACATCTGGATATGGACATTTCCCAGTCGCCTTCTCCTTCCATTGAAGAACCTGTAATAACGGATCAGCAAAAAGAAACAGACAGAGTTTTAAAAGATATGGATGCTTTATGGAATGAAATACAAAATCTCCCGTGCCTCCTATTTCGTTTTATAAAAAGCCAATACCGAATGCCAAAAATATTAAACATAGACGTGCTACATTCACATGTGAAGCAGACAATGAAACAATTTTAAAAAAAGTTAATAGTAAGGAAAGATGTAGGAAAAAATTTTTGGATTTATTTGGCAGTATTTCAGAAGACGAAGAAACCTTAATCGAAGCAAAGAGCAAGGAGATTGATAATAGAGTAGTCTGTAGCAGTCAATCTAAAAAACAAAAAATATATTATGATAAAGATGACAGTGATAGAAAAAAACAAGAAACCAGAAATAAGCAACTGTCTAAAGAGAAAAACGAAACTTTAGACAACAAACGTGTAGAAGACCGGACAGAAATGGATAAACAATCATCGGAAGAAAAACTTACACGTATCGGATTAAGTAACACGGAAATATATAAAAGCAAATTTGACCAAAATAAGAGAGAAAAAAAAAAAAAACATAAGAAAGAAAAATACATCAAAGATAGTAAGTTTATTGGAGATCCTTTAAAAAAATTAAAGGAAAGTTCCCGTAGATACTCGGCTCCAGGTGATTTAAATAGTTCTATAGAAATGACAAATTGTCCTCTTGTATATAGAGCTACAGAAGGTGAAATTACCGAAAATTTCCAAGATTGTAAAATGTATACACAACGTGATATAAAATATTACAAAATAACTAAAACGACAATAGTCGAAGCAATGTATGTTGATAGAGTTCATGTTAATGAACCGCCGAAAATTCACGAAGACATTAAAACTATTAAACAGTTTTGCCCGAAAGGGCTCTATGATGTAATTGAAATAAGACCGGTAATACCAATGATAGATTTAACTAAAGAAAATGTAAGACAAAGTGGCGAGAATTGTCCACACGAGACATTTGGCGAATTATTACTGGAGACTAAGAAAGAAATGGAAGAGTTGGCACAAGACGTAGGTACTATTACATTATACAGAGCTGAAGAAGATGACGTAAACGGAGACGAAGATATTCAAGCTGTATCAGCATCTATTCCATTATTATTACCGGAAAAAAAATTCATTAAAACTTAAAGAAGATAAGGATATGCCACGGAAAGCTACAACATTCAAATCTTCAAATCAGGAAACAAATAATCAGGAAAAAGGGGACACCTCTAATGTTAGAGAAGAAATCAATGTGGAAAATAAAAAAATCAACAATCAACTTGATAGTACAAAAGAGGTAATGAAGACAACATCGCCTTCTACTTCTCAACTATTTTCTAATTTGGTGCAAGATTTGGAAATTCATGAGGAAATTAACGCAGCATCCGATAATACAGTAAATTTTAAGAAAAATAATAATGAGGCTACTAACATTTCCCAGAATTTTTCAATACAAGAAGCTCATAAAACTTTGGAAGAAGAAAACCATATGGCGGTATCTTCTATTTTAAATGCTGAGCAGACTAGTCAACAATCCAGTGACACTGACTTATCTAATACTATGCAACCTTGTCTTACTCAAAACTTAATAACAGCTAGTATTGATACTCCAACTCAACCAATAAATACAGTTAATATAAACCCGATGGTTAATGTTACTCAGTCAGCACAACGAACAGCAATACATTATTTACCAGAAATCCGTATAAATCAACATCAGGGGAAGGCTATTTCTAAGAATATAGAAGGATCTTTAAAGTCTCAAACTGTAGCAAAACACCAACTAGTTGAAAAAGAAAAATATTCTTGTCAGCAAAGCATTCTAAATGCAGATGAATATCAGACACCAAGAAATAAACCATATGAGGAATGTCAGACGCCTTCAGACATCACTGATATAAATAAGAAACCGAGAATCATAATTAGGCCAACAAGAGCAGAAATGAATTTAAATAGTTCCGGAAGCCAGCATCATTTAGATGTAAGACTTGGAGGAGCTCAAAAAAGAATCAATAAGGAACAATCTTTGGGTCAGCATAGAGGTTTGCCTCAAACTCTTAGTGAATATAGGCCTATCCGTAAAGCTAAAAACATTAATCCAAACGTACCACCAGCTTTAATAATTATAAGTTCAACACAAAAACAGAATCAAGATAATAATGGAAAACTAGGCATTTGTGGCAACGATAATGCCACTCAAACTAATTTTGTAAATTTCGGGAACGATAAAACACAAAATATTTCTCCTAGCTCTAACACTATTCCAGCACAAATTCAGAATTCCAGGAATGCTGAAACACAGAACAATAATGTTAACAATAACCCATTTATCGATCTTACAGAAGAAAATGGAGAAATGTCCGCGATAGATGTGAGACTCGTAGTAGACATTTTTACTAGACATATATACTTTTTGGCACACCTATGCAGAGCACAACATGAATATATTGAATACCTTAAACAGCAGCCTTATTGTCAAAATTATTTTAAAGCTGAAATAACACTATTTGAAGATCAAAAACAAGTTCGACTTAACAGTCAATCTCTAAGACTAGCTACAGAACTTCGTAATTTAAATATTAGGGCAACTAAAGATTTAAGCGTCATTGCTTCTGAGATAGTAGAACAAATCACCGTAAATTTACGTAACAAAAATATGCCCAAACAAGTGACGAAGTCAATGGTGTATTTATTGATGACTCAATTAATAAAACCTCATTGTGAATTATTTATGCGAGTTGCCCTTCTAAAATCATTAATTTGCCTTTGTAACACTGTGGTAAATAAATTATACTCTAGAAACCCTGGTCTACTGACTGAAGAACAACGAAGAATTCTAATTCACCAAATTGAAGAATACAATAGGATGTTTAGAACAAATAATAACTTGAGCCAATCTAGTATGTATCGGTCAACACCAAAAAACTCCGATTTAGGAAAGTATCACGCTACAAATCCAGATATCCGGACAATACCCAATAGCCAATCGAACTTAAGCAGTACTCTGCTAAATAGTCCACCAATATTAAGGAATACTCCGACAGTAAGTCGATCAGTTTTAAGGGATACTCGGAATGTTTCAAATCGCGAGAATACCACAGTAGGTCCAACTAGTCCAATAGGGCAACAATTCCCCATTGTTAATCAGCCAGCTGTTAACATACACCAATCAGTCGTTAGACCTAACCATCAACATACAGATCAAAGAAGTCAACCAATAGCTGCCCCTGGGCAACAAATCCCTATTTCTAATCAGACAGCAGCTAATATACGGCAACAAACTAATTCGTTGCCACTAGAAATATGGAATCAGTTTAATTTACCTCAACAACCCTTCAATAAAAGTAGTGGTGGTACTGTAACATTAGCAGCTAACATGAATACAAATAATGCAGTACCAACAGGAAATACACCAGTCATGTGTCAAAATATGAATCCGCCAAGATATAACATTCCTCTTAGTCAACAACGTAGAGCTGCCAATGCTAGATACTCTGGTAATTTTATAATGTCGAACTCAGGGCAGGTGACGGGCGAATCGACACCCATACGTGAATTGCCTGGTGGGGCCAACACAACTACTCTGGGATGTACTCCAAGATACATTCATGATTATGGCTCAACTAATCAATGTCATGTTTATGCTTCATTAGGAAGACCAAAGCAGCAACAAAATTGTCCTTTAAAAACTACAAAGTCACTGAGAAATATTCGCCCAAAACCAAGGTATGCCCCCTTGGAAAATGTTTCGACAAGCCCAAATAATTGTAATCAAATTAGCAATTCTTGTCTTTTACGAAATGTTTTAACACAACAGAGACCTATACCGGTTTCTGTTGCACAAAGTCCACGCCACGAAAGTTCCAATTTAAATTTCCTTCAAAATTCTACTAATAATATAGCATCACAAGGTCCTAAACACAACATTGTTTTTCAAAGTCCAACACATATTGCACTAACTCCTGTACATGAAAGCGGTTCAAATAAACGCCTGCCAAGTTACGAAGAAACTGTTTCTAGGCAATCGTCATTGAATCAGTTAGATAATGAAGAATTAAAGAAGCGTAATGAGAATTTATTGAGAGAATTATTATCTACATCGGAGAATGAACCTGTTTTTATTAAACCTTCCAGTTGTGCAAATGATAATTTTAAAATAAAGCTGCCATTTACTAAACCAGTGCAAGCATCTTCTACTGCAACATTTAGTTCCAGTAAGTTATCTGCTCTCACTACTACTACAACCTCTCAATCTACAGCTTCTGTACTTAAATCGGTAAATTCTAAAGCCATCTCCCCAACATTTACTAAACCAGAGCAAGTATCTTCTACTACAACATTTAGTTCCAGTAATTCATCTATTCTTACTACTACTACAAGCTCTCAACCTATAGCTTCTGCTTCTGTACCTAATTCAGTAAGTTCTCAAGCCATCTCCCCAAAAATACAAACTCAAAATTTCAGTCCTCCACAATCAATAATAGTTTCTGAATGTATTACTAAAAAAGTTTGTTCTCCGAATTCGAATACAATAGTAACAATTTCACAATCCAATATTAAACATAATCAGGAACGTTTATTAGATCAGCCCACCACTTCACAGGCTTCAGTTGTATTAGTTAACAATACAACATTTAATACCAAGGTCGTAGGAGATCAACCTGAAAGCACTGTCGTGTTAAATAAAGGACTGGCAGCACTAAGTTCTATAGGGCCAGCGTCGACAATGTTAAATTCATCTTCTCAATCGAATGGTCAAAGTCCTTCTCAAACACCTAGTCGCGGTTCAATGATGAGTAACTCTACGTTACAGTCACGAAACCAAAGCTCTATGAGCGACACAGGATTAGATATGTTCGATCAGAATCTTACCGATATAAATACATCTACAGTGGATTCAAATCAACGTAGATCAAATAGTAGTTCTCAGTCCGGCTCGACTGAAAAGGAACAAATAGCTGCACCTTCAAAATTTAGATTTAAATGTATAGCTGCCCAGTCTGAATCTCCACCCAAGAAAAAAACTAGTCAAAAACAAAACAGAAGAAGAAGAAAAAGGGTTTATCTAAACCAATAGAAATTGTTGAACTTTTTAGTAGCGACGAAGATATGCCTTCCGAAGACAAAACTGATGACGAAGCAACATTTGAAAAAACCGGAATCCGACAGAATTAAACAAACTGAGTGTCAGGTGAAAGTATCTGAAGTAGACTCTGAACAACATATCACTAGTGAACAGAGCGTAGTTCAGCAACAAGCGTGCTTGTCGAAAGCCTCAATTGAAAATCTACAATTTCCTATATCACATATGCAGAGCCAG
>CM032455.1:99287551-99385816 GCA_019049505.1 Pachyrhynchus sulphureomaculatus
CGAGTGGCAACTGAGTGTCGGTTGCCAACACAAGAATTTTACAACGGTTTTCGTAATGGTGTATTTGCCTTAGTTCCGTGGTATTGTGTCGACATACCTTATTAAGGATCCCGGGTGCTAATCCCGGCAGGTCAGTGTACTTACTTATTAATTTATTTAAGTATATTTACCTTACATAGGTAGTAGTTGTTTCATGAATTTAATAATGCCCGTAGTGGCACTCCCTTATTGTCTAAAAGGGGCCATCAAATACAAAATGTATGTTTTGGACTCTCGAACGACGTTGACTGATAGATATTATGACATTCTCGTCGATATGCATCTAACAAAGGTAATCTACCTATTCAAGCGGTAAGTGATCAATAAAAAAACTAGTAAAAAGAAGCCATAAGCATTTAGCCTCGTTTTGACAGAGTAATTTCTATGAATAGCATTGCGCAAAAAAATCTGTACTGGCTTATTAGATACTTAACACATCTCTTGTTTGCATTTTTTAATTTCTGATTTTGCTCTATTTGGACGCTAATGAACAAAAAAACCGGTGTAAGTTGGACTTGCGCAATTAGTGTTCTGAACCGTGATTGCTTTTAAAATAACATAAAATCATCACCTAGGCTAAGTTAATTAGGTTCTTGGCATGTATATATCTTAAGATCCCATATATACTTTCACGAGCGACGCTTGGTAATGTTTTTTTTTTATGGATCTAGCACACGTGCTGCAAGGAAGTCCCTAAAGCGCTCCAGAAGCAGCATGTGTGCGAAAAAAGCGATTCACGTTGTTCTTGAATCGCTGTAAATTGTACTCGGTTTGAAACACAGTACTGGGCAAATTATTCTCCAGATAAAAGACTGCTTGAAAAGCGTTGTACGCGGAGTAATAAGCTGAACCTCATACGGATGTGAAGCACCAGTGCGACGTGTATTTCTAGCATGCACCGCTTTGGGAGGAATTAAGCGGGCTACATCCTTCGAACACTTTCCATGAAAATACTTGTAGAACAGACTCAAGTCGCCAACCGTTCTTCGATGTTCCAGCGAATCGAGGCCGCCGGTCAGTTCCAGGTCTCCAATCGGACAAACAGCTCTTCTCTGAACAGAATCCAACAAATGCACTGTATGTTTGGGAGCGGAGCCCCAAACATGAGAGCAGTATTCCATAGTTGGTCGAATTTGAGCTTTGTAAAAAATTAACCGTTGTTGTGGTGTGTAAAGCTTTCTGGTTCGAAATAATATTCCTAACTTTTGAGAAGCTGTCCTTGCTATGCCTGCAACATGTTCATGCCAAGACATATTTGCTCCCAAACTAACTCCCAACAAATTGAGCGACGATGCTAGGGGAATAGAGTGCCCCGACATAACTATGTCCGGTTCAGCAACGTTAACTTTTTTTAGAAAAAACTGCCGCCTGGGTTTTTGTAGCGTTAAATTCCACTTGGCTACTGTCACCCCAAGATAAAGTTTCTTCCAGGTCTTTGTACAAAAAATAATCCATGGTTTGTAGGGAAACATAGTTTTCAGTATTTTTCTGTATTTTTTTTTATACCAGATAAATTACACAGGGCAACAAAAAAATATTTTTGTTTTGGTGCCTGGGATTTTAGAGCTGATTTTAACTATATTTGGGACGCTAAATCTATACAAGCAATCCGTTTTTCTCTATCAGCTCTACTTTTTTAGATACATCAACTTATCTACCAATGTGGTTTTTATTCAGTATATTCATTTATGAGAGTTCTAAAATTATTATATATTCATTAATGTAGGTACAATGGTTTTATTGTCAGTCTGTAATTGAGTAAATTCCAGGTAAATCTATAAATAGTGGAACCATTGCCTATCAGGTACCTGAACTGACCCTTTTAATCACCTAACTCGGGTAAGTCTCGTCAGTTTGTGCGTTCTTACTAATGAGAGTAGATCGAATTCGGCGTGTTATTTTATGTTAAGAAAAGAGTGTTTTTGTGTTATTGAACAGAATTAAAATGAGTTCAGGTTCCAGTTCAAGAAGAAGTTGTGTAAATCAACCTGATGTGTTTTGCTATATATGCGGAGAATACATGTTTCAACAAAACAGACAAACTATTACTGACTTTGTAAAGCGAGCGTATCTTGGATACTTTGGAGTTAAACTTGGTGATCAGGACAAAACGTGGGCCCCGTATCTCGTATGTAAAACTTGTACAGAGCATTTACGGCAGTAATGTCTAAAATTCGGCGTACCAATGGTTTGGAGAGAACCAAAAAACCACTTCAATGATTGTTATTTCTGTTTAGTAAATACTAATGGAATCAATCGAAATAACCGCAGTAAGTGAACTTATCCCAATTTAGACTCGGCAATACGCCCTATCCCGCACTCAGATGAAATACCGATTCCAACATTTCATCAGTTACCACATATCTCTGATGACGAATATTTTCCCTCTGATCGCTCTTCTGATGCTAATAAAAGTTCTGATGCTAATGGAGCTAACAGTGACTATGAGGGGACGTCATCAGTTCCTCAACGCTTCAATCAAAATGAATTAAATGATCTCACCAGGGATCTCAATTTATCGAAAAAAAGCTTCTGAAGTACTGGCTTCTAGGTTGAACGACAAAAATTTACTGGAACAAGGAACCAAAATTACCTTTTACCGTACAAGAGAAAAAGATCTGCTACCATTCTTTTCTCAAGAAGACATCTTGTATTTTGTCACGAAATTAGGGGACTCATGAAAGAAATGGGACTTTCTGAATATATTCCAGATGATTGGCGCCTATTTATTGACAGTTCAAAGCGAAGTTTAACATGTGTCCTTCTACATAATGGGAATAAATATGGTTCAATACCACTAGCTCACTCAACGAAACTGAAAGAAGAATATAATACCATAGCTTTGGTCTTGCAGAAGATAAAGTATTACGAACATCAATGGATGATTTGTGTAGACTTAAAAAATGGTAAACTTTCTTCTTGGGCAGCAAAGTGTTTCTTGTGCCTCTGGGATAGTAGGGACAAAACACACCACTGGGTTAGAAAAGATTGGCCTCAGAGAGAAAACATGGACGTTGGGGAAAAAAATGTCATTAACGACGCTTTGGTTGAAAGAGAAAAAATCATACTTCCTCCGTTACATATAAAGTTGGGCTTAATGAAGCAATTTGTAAAGGCTCTTGATAAGAATGGGTCTTGTTTTGCATATATAGGGGTAAAAATGCATCAGTTGAGCACAGAAAAACTCAAAGCAGGGATATTTGACGGCCCACAAATAAGACAATTAATTAAGGATCCTGCCTTCATAAATTCAATGAATCAAGTTGAACGAGAAGCTTGGACATCATTTGTTGCAGTTGTAGAAAATTTTCTAGGCAAACATAAAGCTCAACACTATGTTGAAATGGTTAACAAGATGCTTAATAGTTTCAAATCCTTAGGGTGCAATATGAGTATTAAAATACACTATTTACACAGCCACTTAGACCGTTTTCCAGAAAATTTAGGAGACATGAGTGAGGAACAAGGTGAAAGATTTCACCAAGATATTAAAGTTATGGAGGACCGCTACCAAGGAAGATGGGACATGCACATGATGGCAGATTACTGCTGGAGTTTAAAAAGGGACTGTTTAAAAAAACATTCAAGAATGTCGCGGAAAAGAAGCTTTCCAAGTGTTGAGTGACTATTTCATTTCTTCAATGTTTTTTTTTTGTTTGCAAGTACGACATAATATTGTATTTTGTATAATTAAAATAAAAATTTCGTATCTACTTTTGTTTACTACACTTACGGATTTGAGTTACAATAATGTAACTTATATTTCTCTAAAATTGTATATCTTAAAAATTTGAGCTCCTAGGTACAAATGAATACGTTATTTGAATTCAGGACATCAAATTGATATAGAATCAGCTCAAAAAAACCTCGACACCAAAACAGCTGTTCCCCTGTGTTATCGAACATATACACTTGTGATGATTTTCGGTCAATCTACATGTTATGAAGACTATTCCAGATTTTTTTTCAAAATTTTTTAATTAGTACTTAAGGTAAGGTGGATGGACAGGGGTGTTTTTGCCATTTTTTTAAAATAATAAATTGTTTTCACTAGCTTTCATTTGACACCCCATTCGATGTCCTGGTAAAAAAAATTCATGTGCCAAAATTTAACATTCTATGTCAAATAGTTTCGGAGAAAATCGGGTGTGACAGACGGACAGACAGACAGACGGACACCGAAGTGATCCCATAAGGGTTCCGTATGGGATATTAAAAAATGATAAATATTTTGATTTCTGTGATAGAGTTCCCCGTACTACTGCCGACGGTGATATTAAGATGTTTTAGTAAGCTCTGCTCTTATTTAATTTATCTGTTTTTTTTTTGCTTTTCTTAATTGTTAGATTGGGTCTTGAACTCGTTGGTTCTTACTCATTGTAGTAGTTCTAAATGCTTTTTATCGAGCTAGACGGACAAAGTCGTATGGTTCGCGTATTTTATTGTTCTAATTTGTACCACCTACTATTATAAGCTGTATACTGAAAATTAATTATTACTAATATATTTTTTTTTGTGTGTCGAATTACTAGCAATAATATTTTCTTCATATCGCATAATACGAGGGTGGATTGAAAAGTTCGCGGCCTAGTCAAGAAAACAAAATAAAATACGTACAAAAATATTTTTATTTTTTTGACGTAATATCCATCTAGTTCTATGCACTTCTTCCACTTGCTTTCCAGAGCTTCAAGATCTTCAAAATACTGGCTAACTGCAGTTTCGACTTCTTCATTTGATGAAAATTTCTGGACACCGAGGTGTTTTTTTTTTAGGTTTGGAAACAAATGAAAGTCCGATGGTGCCAAATCAGGAGATTAAGCCGGGTGGGGCAGCAATTCGAAACCACAATCCCGAATTTGAGCCATAAACTCAACTGTGAACGCGAGCGTTGTCCTGATGGAACAAAACTTTCTTTCTCAGTAATCCTGAACGTTACTCTTTAATTTCTTGATGTAAACGACGCAAAAGGCTGCAATAGTAAGTCGAGTTTATTGTTTCGCCTTTCGGAAGGTAGTCCACCATAAAAATACCTTTAGCATCCCAAAAAACTGACGCCATCACTTTTCCAGCCTACAGAATTGCCTTTGCCTTCTTTGGGGTCGGTTCACCAGATTTTCTCCACTACTTGGATTGTTGTTTTGACTCTGGAGTATAGTGATGAACCCAGGTTTCGTCTATTGTCACAAACCTGTTAAGAAAATCTTGGGGATCAGCCTGAAACATCTGCAAACAGTCGCGAGAAATCGTGAGCCGAATTCGTTTTTGTTCAACTTAGAGCAATCTGAAGACCCACCTAGCGGAAACCTTAGAAAATCCGAATTCGTTGGCAGTGATGTTTGTTTTGTGTTCATTCATACGAGATGCCTATAGTCTCTGCAATCTCCCTCATAGTTAATCTACAGTCTTTCAATATGAGATCACACACTTTGCCGATGTTTTCTTCAGTCGTAGACGTCGTGGGCCGGCCGGAGCGAGGGTCATCTTCGATGCTCTCTCGGCCACGTTTAAATTCTGCAACCCATTTTTTTTTACAGTGGTATATGACAGAGTAGATTCCCCTAGTGTTATTTTCATATCATCGTGGATCTCCTTTAGTGTTAATCTTTTTTTAAAACAGGTACTTGACCGCACGTTGTTCAATTTTTTCCATTTTTCTGAAAACGCTACACTTGGTCTCACTAAACTCGTTCTATCCTAAAAACCATAAATTCTACAGCAACAAACTTTAACACTGTGACAACCAAAGAATGTATGAACTTATTGAGGATACTATATTAAAAATATTATAATTATTTTTTGGTGAGGCCGCGAACTTTTCAATCCATCCTCGTAATTTATGTTTCTGAATTTTCGTAGCGTAAGGATCATTTAATTTTGTTGCTGATTGAGCAGTTTTGTTTATACTTATAAAGCATTTTTAATAAATCTTATTTCCACTAAATTAAATCCTGCTAACTACGATATAATGAGGTTATTTTAGGGTGTTTTTAGACCGAAAACAAAAACAAATAAATAGGTTTAAAATGTTTTTTAATATTTTCAGGTATCATCTCCGGCTGATAGTGGTATATCTAGTCCACCAATTCAGGTTAGTACTGAATTATATTAATACACAAAGAACGGGGTGGGATAGGAAAAGCCGGCAAAATACATTGTTCATAAACTTTCCTTTTTAAGCACACTGGCAAATGCAGCCTATCTCTTAGTTTCCCAAAAGACGTCCATGCTAAATCCACATGGTGGTATCACAGGGTTTGATTATCTTTGTCAATTTGTAATTCATGACCCAAATACTTGTAATTTTGGATTTACTGCACCTAGCTTTCATTAAATTTCATATTACTGTTCGTAACTAGATTAGTCCTAAATTGTTTAACTTAAACTGCTGTTATTATGTTTGCGATTTTCGTCTTTATATATGCTAGCTGACAAGCTCTAATATGGAGCGAGACATGTCCGTCCATAGTTTGGGACGCCCGTATTTTTGGTGCGAGAACAAGAAGCACGCAACTCCGAAAATTTTTTAAAAATTAAAAAGGGCACAGCTGGATTTTACCACCAAACCAACCCGTACCTGAAAGACCACCATCGTACGAACTAGCTCAGCCGCAGGCGCATTTTTTTTTTATGGGTCTAACACACGTGCTGCAGGGAAGCCAATAAAGCTCTACAAGAGCTACACGTGTGTGGAAAAAGCGATTCACGTTGTTCTTGAATCGCTGTAAATTTTACTCGGTGAGAAACACAGTCCTGGGTAAGGTGTTAGAAAGGAATCCGTCGATTGCGACTCGTAAAGAACGCTCTTTGAGGAAACATGAGAGCCACAAACAGAACGTTTCAGACATACCATAAGAGCATAGCTTAGCCAACAGTCCATCGTGCCACACCCGGTCGAATGCCTTGGATACATCAAGAGCAACCGCTCGAGATTCTCCGAAGTGTTCTAGCATCGTCGCTCAATTTGTTGGGCGTTAGTTTGGGAGCAAATATGTCCTGGCATGAACATGTTGCAGGCATAGCAAGGAGAGCTTCTCAAAAGTTAGGAATATTATTTCGAACCAGAAAGCTTTACACTCCACAACAACTGTTAATTCTTTACAAAGGTCAAATTCAACCAACTATATGCTGCTCCCATGTTTGGGGCTCCGCTCCCAAACATACACTGCATTTGTTGGATTCTGTTCAGAGAAGAGCTGTTCGTCTGATTGGAGACCCGGAACTGACCGGCGGCCTTGATTCGCTGGAACATCGAAGAACGGTTGGCGACTTGAGTCTGTTCTACAGGTATTTTCATGGAAAGTGTTCGAAGGATGTAGCCCGCTTAATTCCTCCCAAAGCGGTGCGTGCTAGAAATACACGTCGCACTGGTGCTTCACATCCGTATGAGGTTCAGCTTGTTACTCCACGTACAACGCTTTTCAAGCAGTCTTTTATATGGAGAACATCATCCCTTTAGAATAATTTGCCCAGCGCTGTGTTTCCCTACCGAGTACAATTTACAGCGATTCAAGAACAACATGAATCGCGTTTTCCGCACACATGCCGCTCCTGGAGCGCTATAGGGACTTCCCTACAGCACGTGTGCTAGACCCATGAAAAAAAAATGCGTTGTTCCAAACATGTGTTACATAAGTCAGAAGATCTGTTGATCTATGTTCACGAAAGCCATATTGGTGATCGTTAATAATGTTGAATCCTTTAAGGTATTTTAGAAGATGCTGATTGACAGCCTTTTCCATGACTTTCGATATTATTGAAAGCAGTGCGACTGGTCGGTAGTTGTTTGGCAAGGTCTTCTTGCCTTTTATAGGTATCGGCTGAACTGTGGCACATTTCCAGCAGGAAGGAAATATTCCCTTTCTGTAGGATAGGTTGAAAAGTCTACAGAAAACTGGTGTTAGTTCCATTGCACAGTTTTTGAGAACTGTGGTAGGTATTCCGTCAGCGCCAGAAGCTTTTTTTGGTGTCGGCTTCATTAAAATACGTTTTATGATACGGTGTCTGAAGACAACATCGGGCATCCTTGACTGCATTATGGGAATAGTAGGTGGTGTTTTTTTCCTTGGAAACCGGGAGTAGAATGTGAAACAAACAGTTCGGTCAACAAGTTTGCTTTCTCAACAGGTGTCGTTGCAATAGAACTATCTGGCCGGGTTAGTGATGGTATGGTGGATTTGGTGAAATTTTGACCAACTGCCTTAGCGACTGACCAAAAGGACCTGGAATTCTTGGGACAAGCGAGAAGTTTATTTCTAATTCGCTGATTGTGTGCCTCCTTGGTTTCATCGACAATTTCTTTGCATCTGTTCTGGGCACCAACAAAGGTATTACGATTTATGGTGTTAGGATTTTCACGTCATTGTCGGTAGGCAAGATGTTTAGAAGCAACAGCTTCTTTGCATTTTCAGTCAAACCAAGGCTTGCTGTTAGAAGGACATTTCTTCGAAAATGGAATGTAAGCTTCCATACCAGCTAAGATAACATGGGCAACCTCCCTGGCGCAGTCAGATGGGTCGTCGGATTGAAAACAAACGTCTAAACAAGGGAGAATTCGAAAATATTCCGTGAGATCTTTCCATTTCTCAGATTTGTAGTGCCAAATCTTGCGCGGCCTAGGCGCCTCTCTGTCACTGATTGACAGGATACTTGATGTCGAAAGCAGTTTATGGTCGGAAGAACCTAACGGCGGATTTACGGCGACCGTGTAAATCTCCGGGTTGGTCGTTAAAAAACAGATCAAGAAGACTAGCGAACTCCCCGTCTCGATCAGGGATCCGTGTTGGTTCGTCAACAAGCTGAGTTAAGCCACAACTGATTGAGAATGATTCAGCTTCACGACCTTGTTCGTCGGTAGTATTTGAATATTTAAGCCGGTTGATGTCGTGGACATTAAAGTCGCCCAGGATGGCAATTTCGGCATTTGGATAGTTAATTTGTAAATGATCGATGGTGTCTGTAAGAGAAGCGAAAAGTGTTCTAAAGTTAGTATTACTTGGCGGTCGATAGAGGATGCAGATGAACCTTGTGGTTTGTTGAGTCGTTATTTTTAACCACATAACATCAAAGTTAGAGGGCTCTAGAGGCTCTTCTCGTTGGCAAGAGAGGTCGCTTCTGACAAAAAGACAAATTCCAAAGTTACGCTTAAATCGGGAATAGAAGTTATACCCAGGATAAAGATAGTTGACTATGCTGGTCGATGAACTGACCTTGGTTTCACAGAGAGCGAGTACATGAGGTGTATTTGATTGCAAGTGTTGGTGCACTGAATTTATATTCTAGTTTAAACCTCGTATGTTGCAAAAAATCTATTGTTGCAGTTCGTACAATGTCTCGGCGCTGAGTTAAATCTCACCAACACTGTAAATGTCACTTTTTTGTTAACACTCGGCCATATTATTTAGCTGCTTTGTTTACCAGTGGTAACATCCGCTATTTAAGGTGAATTTTCTGCAGTCGGTCTTGCTAGAAGGAGGTGCTAGTTTCAATATATGCAGTGATTTCCATAACACCCTGTATAAACGGCTGTAGATATTTTTTATTTAAATAACACCGCGCAACAGCATTTCTGTTACACGAAATATTCTACCTGATTCTGAATGTGTTTTTCACGCTTATTTCAAATATCTGGTCGGTTTTCTTGTAGCAGCTCTAGTTTTACAGATATGAGTGGAGGGACTTTTAACAAAAAAATACAATTTTTCGAGTTATAATATTTTATTAAACACACAACTTGATTGAAATTTCCTTTTATATGATTTTCTCGCATGAGTCGCCTAGCAAGTACTATTCTGAATGCTCCAACAATAATCAGCCATCATATTTACATTCCAATGAACCTGGTATTGCTCCTCCATAGTGCGAATATCCTGATGGAAGCATTCCCCTTGTTCCTCGCTTAAATCACTGAGATTTTCGGGAAAAAAACGGTCTAGATGACTGTGGAGGAAGTGTAGCTTTATACCCATGTTGCATCCAAGTTACTAGAGGTGTAGCATTAGCTGCTCAATGTGTTGAGAGTAGTCGTCAGACTATTTATTTCTCAAGAAATTTTTGAGTACCCAAACAAACTCATCCCACGCATATTTGTCATTATCTATCACACAACTGTTAAAAAATTGGATCATTTATTAATTTATTGATCTGTGGGCCGTCAAAAATGCCAGCTTTTAACTTTTCAGTACTCAATTTTGGAAACATTCTTGAAATGTATTGAAAATATTCCCCGTTTTTGTTGAGCGCTTTTATATACTGTTTCATTAGCCTCAGTTTGATATGTAAAGCAGGCAATATTATCCGATCTCTGGCCACTAGTAGCTGATTTATAACATTCAGCATCCCAGCGATTAGAGCTTCCCTAGAAGGCCAGTCTTTCCTAGTCCAGTGCTCAGTTTTAACTCTGCTGTCCCATAAGCATATGAAACAGGGATATTTCGTATAAACGCCTTGTTGGCCCAAAAGGAAATTAACCATTTCCAGATCTACACATAAATTCCACTTGTGTTCATTGTACTTCATTTTGTTTCATAAGTAAAGATATTGTAGAATAGCCTTCTTTGACTTTGGTTGAATGTGCAATAAGCAAAGAGCCTAGCTTGTTACCGTTATGCAATAGCACACATTTAAGACTACGTTTTAACGAGTCTGTAAATAAACGCCATTCATTTGAGTCATATTTTTGTAATCCCATTGCAGCCATTAGACCAGGAATATCACTGCAAAATACAGAAAAAAAAGGGAGTTATTTATTTTCCCTAGTGCGGTAATACGAGATTTTCGTTTCTTTTATCAATAGATGTTTTTCTTTTAATCGGGAAGCTAAAAGACAGTCCAAGATCTCTGACCAAGTCATCTAAGTCATTTTAATTGAGTGGTCTAGGATTTCCAAGGCAATCAAAGTCACTATCCTTACTATGGTTACTATCATCGATTTGTTGGCTGAACTCATTTGGATGTTCATGGGAAGTAAATGGCTGTGGTATTATTGTATCACTGGAACCTACAACAGGTCTAGTGGCAGATTGTAAGGTAGTATACATCCACTTAAAATGATTATTGCGGTTCACACACCAAACTAGAAATCCAGGGCTTGATGTTTGTCTTTAATAGAAACCCAAAGTGATCAACATATGCTTGTTTTACAAAGTCTGGCACATTCAAAGGGAATTCTTTAAACACATATTCGCCACAAATGACACAAAAACAATTTGGACTGTTTACGCATGTTCTTCTTGACGAAAACATCACTTTAGGTGCACAGAAACTAATTTATTAATAACGCTATTGATGGCAATTATTAACTGAATAATAAATATTAACACGGTACCTGTATCTCAAAAACTAGAACTGCTAGATACAATCTGAGGGTGGATTTAGGATCAGCGACGTCAAATTAGTAAACAACACTTAACAGATGTCATGCAACAAAAAAAAAGACCGATTGGTTCTCCAGTGTAATTAACCATTAAATTGTGTAAAAAAGAAATATTTTACAAATATTTTTGTTGATACTCAAATACGGTTTCACTAATTTATTAAGTTAGCTTTTTTTACTATTTCGATTAATTTAAATTTCGTATAATTTTTGAAACTGCTACAACTCTGTTTAGCATCTTAGATGTATAAATGAATGAATTTTTATATAGATTTATTTAGTGAAGTTACTTATATTATTGGGTCCTGTAACTTTAAAAAAAATACCTATTTACGCCATTTTTCTTTATTTTAGGGCGACGAGGAGACGACTATTTATACAGTGAATGTTCAAAGACTTTGCATATGTTCTAAAACTGCTAAGTATAATTGTGTTTGTGAAGAAGCGTGGTATTGTGGACAAGAATGTCAGGTATGTTCCCAATACTCTACAGCAGGTTTATTAGGATAGTGTATTAAACAACTCTAATAAAAAAAGTATTATCTTGAAGATTAACGGTCCTACATCGAAATTTTTTAACTTTACAATGGTGGTAAATAGGGATGGAAATTTGTCGATATATCAATACTTATCAATATGAGTTTTCGATATACCGGGTGCACAAGTATGAAATGCGGATTTTTTTTCTAAAAAAAACATGCTAAATTTGGAAGAATGATCAAAAGTGCTTTATTCAAAGTATGCTCCATCGCTTGTTACACATTTTTCCCATCTTTCGGGCAATTTGTGAATACCACGCCAGTAAAAATCTTCCCCTTTTGCTGCGAACCATTCATCGACCCATTTTTTCACATCTTCGTATGAACCAAAGCGCTGCTCAGCAAGTGCGTGTCCCATCGATGCAAACAAGTGGTAATCGGAAAGAGCCAAGTCTGGTGAGTAAGCCGCATGGGGTAGAACTTCCCAGCTGAGTGCTTCCAACGTGTCGCGAACTGGTTTTGCCGTATGTAATGGAGCATTGTCATGAAGAAAAATGACTTTGTGTTGCCTCTTTCGGGTATTCTGGCCTTTTTTCAAGCAGCGAACGGTTCAAATCGGTCAATTGTTGTTGGTAACGTTTAGTATTAACCGTTACCCCAGGTTTTAACAGCTGATAATAGACCACGCCCCTCTGGTCCTACCAAACACAGAGCATCGTCTTTCTGCCAAAGCGATTGGGTCTTGCGGCCTATGTGGATGGTGCGCCTGGGTCTACCCATGATTTTTTGCGCTTGAGATTCTCAAAATAAATCCACTTTTCATCCCCTGTAACTCTACAATGCAAAAACGACTTCCTTTTGTACCGAGCGAGCAAAATATCACACGTGTTTTTGGGCTTTTCCATTTGCCTGTCGTTCTACTCATGTGGTACCCATGTACTGGTCTTCTGAATCTTTTCCATCTCTCGTAGCCGATTGGAAACAGCTTGTTGACTAACGCCCAATTGCTCGGCGAGTTGTTTTTGTGTTTGCGAATCATCTTCGTCCAACAATGCTTGCATCTTCGTATTTTTTTGGAGGTTTTCCACGTTCCTTGTCTTCCACATCGAAGTCACCACTTTTGAAACGCCGAAACCATCGTTCACACGTATCTTGCAATGGAGCATGTTCACCATAAGCTTCTCGAAGTAATCGGTATGATTCAACAGCAGTTTTCTTCAAACGAAAACAATAAATTAATGTTGTCCGCGAATGCTCTTTGTTCGGTATAAATTTCGACATATTGATCTTGCCAAATAACTACCGACCAATCGCACTGCTTTCAATAATATCGAAAGTCATGGAAAAGGCTATCAACCAGCATCTTCTAAAATATCTTGAAGGATTCAACATTATTAGCGATCACCAATATGGCTTTCGTAAAAATAGATCAACAAGAGACCTTCTGACTTATGTAACACATGTCTGGAGAATCTCGAGCGGTTGCTCTTGACATATCTAAGGCATTCGACCGTGTTTGGCACGATGGGCTGTTGGCTAAGCTACGTTCTTATGGTATGTCTGAAAGGTTCTGTTTGTGGCTCTCATGTTTCCTCAAAGAGCGTTCTTTACGAGTGGCAGTCGACGGATTTCTTTCTAACACCTTCACTATCAACGCCGGTATACCCCAAGGCTCCATACTGTCTCCTACTCTGTTTCTCATTTACATTAACGATCTGCTGGAAAAGACCGAGAATCCAATCTACAGCTTTGCAGATGACAGTACACTTATCTCTTCATTCACTTTCAACGCTCGAACATCGGCTACTTAGACGAATATCCGCAGACAGCAGGAAGTCATTCAACTTAACAAAGACCTGGAAGAAATTCTATCTTGGGGTGACAGTAACCAAGTGGAATTTAATGCTACAAAAACCCAGGCGGCAGTTTTCTCTAAAAAAGTTAACGTCGCTGAACCCGACATAGTTATGTCGAGGCACTCCATCCCTCTAACATCGTCACTCATTTTGTTGGGCGTTAATTTGGGAGCAAATATGTCCTGGCATGAACATGTTGCAGGCATAGCAAAGAGAGCTTCTCAAAAGTTGGGAATATTATTTCGAACCAGAAAGCTTTACACTCCACAACAACTATTAATTCTTTACAAAGCTCAAATTCGACCAACTATGGAATACTGCTCCCATGTTTGGAGCTCCGCTTCCAAACATACACTGCATTTGTTGGATTCTATTCGGAGAAGAGCTGTTCGTCTGATTGGAGACCCGGAACTGACCGACAGCCTTGATTCGCTGGAACATCGAAGAACGGTTGGCGACTTGAGCCTGTTCTACAAGTACTTTCATGGAAAGTGTTCGAAGGATGTGGCCCGCTTAATTCCTCCCAGAGCGGTGCATGTTAGAAGTACACGTCGCGCTAATTCTTTACATCCGTGTGAGGTTCAGCTTGTTACTCCTCGTACAACGCTCTTCAAGCAGTCTTTTATATGGAGAGCATCATCCCTTTGGAATAATTTGCCCATGACTGTGTTTCCCACCGAGTACAATCTGCAGCGATTCAAGAACAAACAACACTATGCACACACTTTTCCAATTTATCACACTTGTTGATGACACAACAAAATGGCGCAGTGTCAAATCTTTATAGCACAAACTGCATTGGTGCACCATCTGTTGTCTGAAATTCGCATTTCATACTTGTACGCCTGGTATTGATAATTAACGATATGTCGATAGTGACCGATCAATAGGCATCACTTATGTCTTTCCACCCCGGGGCATCAATTTTAGAAGGTGCTAAATTATCAAAATAACAGTGGTTATCAATATATGGATAGTTAGCGATATATCAATAACAATATGTCGATAGTTGTCGATACATCGACAGGCATCACTTACTTCCACCCTCTCTCGTTTTAAAAGATGATAAAACAATTTTTGGAAGTCTCTCCCACCCCATAGTTATCAAGAACTATCGATAACGATAGTGGGTTGCTATCGACCGTCAATACGTAAAATCCATTATCGTCCATCCCTCGTGGTAACTATGAGACATGTTTTCAAAATAATGTCCGTTTTGAATTTGGTGTCTGTATACAGCTGTGTGTAGATAGATGGCCCTTGCCTTGCTCATTGACATCAATCAATAGTTATCTGTAAGCAGCAATATATCCCGATATTTTAGGACCTACGATTTATGAATTTCTGACTGAAAAATTGGGAAATAATATTATGTGTGCTAGTGGAGGCCAAAAATGTTAACCGATAGGCACACAAGCAGAACTTTTTGGCTGCATTTCATCGATTTTTGCAGCGTTACGAAAATGAAGGTGATAAATTATTTCATTTCATTTGAACATTTGAACGTCGAGACTAAGCAGTACTCAATCAGTACTCAATCAATGGCGGGTAAATCTTCAATTACTCCACTTTTTAGGCCTGATCTTGCTCCTAGCTATCATTTTCTTTTTTTTACTTTAAACTTGCTTTGCATTGCAAAGGTTTGACATGGTGGTTACATGAGCGGCGTCTCTTTAAAAAGGTTTCTTAGTTCCCTTCCAAGTTTGTCAGGTGGTAATCTATCGCCATGATATATATGGCTTTCCAAACAATTTATGTCTGTTTCAAGTTAAAGCCGTACATTAATATAACTAATAGGTGTTTCAGTTAATAATGTCGATTTTACTAAGAGATGGCGTTACTAATACACTTGTTGGAATAGACTAGTGACACCTATGGCGTTTTGGAAGGTAAACATACGCCATCAAAAATCAGTTCGTTATTAATTGTCACGAAAAACATATTTCTTCATAGCTTTCAATATGTCGTGTTTCGTACCAGAAAAAGAAGTTTTGTGGGGAAGTTTAATAACCTTCTTTCATTTGAAGAAAACGGCGGCTGAAAGTTATCGATTGTTGGTTGAAGCTTATGGTGATCATGCTCCAACCCAAAAAACTTGGGTAGACCCAGGCCAGCCTTCAACATCACAACCAGTGCGCAATATACAGGGAAAGAAAACTTTGCTGTATATTTGGTGGGATAGTAGAGGAGCTGTGTATTACGAACTGCTGAAACCTGTTGAAACGATTTCTGGCGATCGATACCTACAACAATTGATAAAGTTGAACCGAGCATTGAAGGAAAAACGATCAGAATACGCCCAAAGACTCGATAAAGTCATTTTTCAACATGACAGTGCTCGGCCCCATGTTACAAAATGTGTTAAAAACTACTTGGAAAACATCAAATGGGACGTTCTACTCCACCCGCCATATTCACCGGACTTAGCCCCTTCAGACTACCACTTATTTTGGTCGATGCAGCACGGACTTTCAGAACAACATTCTTACGAAGAAGTGAAAATTTGGCTTGATGAATGGTTGGCCTCAAAAGATAAAAAGTTTTTCTGGTGCGGAATCCATTTGACAGAAAGATGGGGAAAAGTCATAGCTAACGATGGCCAATACTTTGATTATTAAGGTAATTCATTTTGTGATGGAAATAAACGCTTAAATTTTGCGACAAAATCGACATTATTAACCGAAACACCTATTAATATAGAATGTGCATAGAGGTTTCTTCCTCTTCACTACGTAGTCTGCATGTTGTGGGACTATTGTGGATGCCCATTTTATTTTTGCTAATTTGTCTGCTTTTTCATTACCTTTTATCCCCGAATATCCTGGAACCCACAGTAGTTTAACCTTGTTGCTGCTGGAGGATAATCCTAACAGGTCACGTTTACACGCCATCGTGATCTTGGAGTTGGCCTGATAGACATATAAAATCTTTAGAACAGCTTGACTGTCTGAAAGAATATATTTTGCTTGGTTGCAGTAGTCCCGTCTAATATTCTGGTGAACACATGTCTGTATTGCAGAGATTTCTGCCCGGAGTATTGCTGCCCTTGTCCCTAGTAGAATCCTAAAGCTCCATGTGGGTTCTTCTGTCTATATGCCAGCATCTACTTCGCTCGAAGTTTTTGATCCGTCTGTGTAATAGGCCAAACCCGTTGCTTTTGTAGGAGTCTTCACCTTCATCATAGATTTGGATTGCACCAATTCTATATGGTTTTTTTTTAAATTATACGACGGTAGTACATAGTCCGATTGCGTATTCAAAAGTTTGTCATCCAACTCTTTAGTTCCAGGATGTTTGGTGTAGTGGTGATATATACTGAGTAGTGACTTACTAAGTAAACTTAAGTAGAACTTTGTTAGGATTTATCTTTCGATGCCAATGGATATAAACATACTTATTAAAGAACTTTCAAATTGTGATTTTTTTAGATTAGTTAATATACTGACTGTAAGTTATAAAATAGTATAGTAACATATTTTTTTTGTGCGGTGATGCCTCCTATGAGTGGAAATGCTGAAAGGATTTTTAATGAGCTTAATATTGCCCATATAAATGTTAGGTCAATTGTTTCAAAAATGACCATAATTAGGGTTTATATTGAGGACCATAGGATCGATATACTAGCAATTTCTGAATCCTGGCTCACGAATTTGATTGATGATGATGTAATAACTGTTGATGGCTTCAGACTCGTGAGAAGGGATTGAGCCAATGGGCGTGGTGGTGGTGTTCTAATGTTCATAAGAAACACCATCAATTTCACTGAAATTCTTGATATCAACACAAATCATGCTGAGCAGATTTGGATAAGGTTTGAAATTAAAAAAGTAAAAATGATTGTTGGTACACTATATAGACGCCCTGGGTATAGTATTTTGCACGATTTCTTTGGCGAGTTTGAGGACAATATATGTGGACGATTGCTTGGCTGTGATGCTTTGGTGTGTACTGGTGATTTCAGTATAGATGTTTCGAATATGGACTGTATTTATAGACAGCGCTTTTTGATGCTTTTGTCTGCATACGGTCTATCTCAGCTAATTGATGAACCCTCCAGATATGGAGCTGGTGGTGCGACGCATATTGATTTAATGTTGTGCTCCAACAAGAATCTGATAGTGGAGTCTGGTGTCGATCCCACTTTCGATGCTTCTGATCACCTCCTAATAAAATGTCAATTAAAGCTAGAAATTCTTAAACCTAGGCCTTTCTTGAGCACATATCGCGATTACAGGAATTTTGATCATGTGGCTTTCTATCGGGATCTTCAGGCGATACCGTACGATGATATCTATTATTTACCTAATATTGACCTGAAGGTTGAGACTTTTATTCTCTTTCTGTTGGAGATATTTAATGTACATGCACCAATAAGAACTTCAAGGATTACAAAACGGAAGGCACCGTGGTTAACGCAAAATATAAAATTTTGTATGTCTCTCCGGGATAAAGTTCTGACCAAATATATAAAAAAAGAAAAACTCTAGACAGCTGGGAGTCTTATAGGCAGCTTAGAAATTTTGTCAGCTCGGCCATTGTTAGGGAAAAAAAAGCATATCTTAAAAATAGTATTCGAAATAATGGACCAAGAGATAATTGGAAACTTATGAAGGAAATGGATATCGATTAAAAAAATAAAAAGGTGATTCCTGAGTTCTTGGGTAGCGCTGATGATATTAATAGGTTCTTCGCAGGTGCGGCACAGTCCGGCCAACCGAATCCTGAGACTTTAAATTTTCGATTTAGATTAGCAACGGTTGAGGATGTAGAGAAGGCCTTATCTTCCATTAAATCAAGGGCCATTGGCTGTGATCAGATCGGGTTGACAATATTACTTCGCTGCTGACCTCACATTATTCCAGTAATTGTCCATTTGGTAAATTTTTGTATTGAAACCTGTACTTTTCCTGAAATCTGGAAAACATCATTTGTTCTACCGCTCCCCAAGGTCAATTGTCCAAGTGAACTAAAAGATCTAAAACCTATTAGCATTCTGCCCACTCTTTCCAAAATAATTGAAAGAGTGATGGACGGACAAATCAGACAGTGTGTCGCCAGTTTTAAAATTTTGCCCACTGTACAATCGGGCTTCCGTAAGGAACTGCTCTGTTGAGGGTAATGGACGATGTCCTGGAGGCTGCGGATCGTGACGAATTGACAGCACTGGTTCTTTTGGACTATTCAAAGGCCTTTGACCGGCTAAATCATGATCTTTTTCTGAGCATTCTGAATTATATCGGCTTTGATGACAGCGCACGGCGTCTTGTTCTGTTTCTACCTTACTGGTAAGAAACAGATGGTCAGAGTTGGTGATGCGCTGTCGAACCCTCTGAAAATGTCCTGCGGTGTGCCTCAAGGATCGATCGTGGACCTGCTATTTTTCACCATTTATACGTCACAACTTATTTCATACTTAGAATATTCCTCAGCGCATTTCTACGCTGATGACACGCAATTATACATTTCTTTTAAGCCAGGCTTGATCTGGATGCCCTTATGAAGGCCTCGAGTGCACACAGTTTGGAAATAAATCCAACTAAATCAAGGATTTTGTTATTTGGACGGACTCAGTCTCGAATTCGGCCCCAGAATCTACTACAAATTAGCTTGAATAATGTAGTGCTAAGTGAATGTACTGATGCCAAAAACTTGGGCCTAGTAATGGACTCCGATCTGAGATTCACGGGACATATAAATTTATCTATTAAAAGAGCATTCGCTAACCTTAAATTAGTTTTCAATCAACGCGCTCTTCTTACTGAGAATCTTAGAAAGATGTTGTGTGACTCCATTGTTGTATCGCACTTTAACTATTGTGATGTAGTGTACGGGCCCTGCCTTTTAGACTGTGGCGCTAAGTAGATCCAACTTATGCAAAATTCGTGCGTGCATTTTATTGGCGGTATTCGAGGCCGTGAGAGAGGTGTTAGTGCAAAATTGCGTGACATAAAGTGGTTCAGAATGAATGAAAGACGGGTGCTACACAGTTTGGTACTATAAAATAGGATTATTTGTAATAAGTGTCCTGGCTACTTATATAGCAAAATAAAATTTAGATACGATGCACATAACCTGGATCTAAGGCATAAATTCACCTTGACTCCGCCCATGCAGTTGACTTCATTGTATGAGCGGTCTTTCAGTTACCAAATAACTAAATTGTACAATAAAGTGCCTGTTGATCTAAGGGATGCGTCCGGTTACAGGTTTAAAAGAGCAGTAAAAACCATTGTTCATAGCTTATGCTGACTCCTTAATCCGGCAGCTCGTACAATGGTCACCTCAATCGACCTCTCTGATGTTACATATATAGCAGTAGCCATACCTTTAGCCACCCGCAGTATTAATAGTAACTTCTATCATAGTGGAACATTGTGAATTGATTACTATATTTTGTATTTTATATGCAATCAACCTCTCTAATGTTACATATATAGCAGTAGCCATACCCTTAGCCACCCACAGTATTAATATTAACTTCTATCATGATAGTATATTGTGTATTGATTATTATATTTTGTATTTTGTATGTTATATGCAATACTAGTTTCTAAATGTTGCTGTATACAATATGTATTCGCATTTCATGGTTGAGATAGGAAGTGTAACTTCAACTCCGCCAATTGTAATCCTACTATTTAATTACAATAAAGGCATTTTACTATTATTATTATTATTATTATTATAAAAATAATATATTTTAGTTTAAAGATTGGGCCTCACATCAAAAAGTCTGTCAAATCGCCCACGAAGCTATGGACATAGAAGAGGAGCTTATTCTAGATGAGCAAGAAATGGATAATTCTGGAAAATCTTGATATTTTTCAGGATTTTGACTGGTGTTTGGATAAAAGTGAGACAATTGGACTCCCTATCATGTTTTAAAAGTTCTTAATTTTCAGTAAAGACATATTTGGTTTTGTTATTAGAGTAGTTGTTAATTTGCTAATGTTTCAAAACTAATTTCGTTTTATGTGATACAATGGCTATAATAGCCTTGTTTTAAGGTAAACGAGTTTTTTTTATATTGTCACTGTATTAGTAAGTTGTTTCTGTTATTTGTAAATGTTATAAATGAGCTTGACACCTGTTATCGTAATTCTGGATAAACAACATGTTATGATTTTCTTTAATATGTATGTTTTTTTGATAAATAGATAGTCTTAATTGTGATAATAATAATTTAATATTTTGACATTTCTCAATGTTAATTATTTAATTTATTTTGCATAATGTTAAAAATGATTACCTCTTTAGTTGGTATAAAATGATTTTTTAGTTTTGCTTGAATTCATTTGAAACTATTAAAATTTTTTTTAAAAAAAGTGTACAGTTTAATAGGTTAGTGTTTAAAATTTAGCTATTTTTTTCCATCATTTTCGATATAGTGTTAGATGCTTTTTTACTGTACTGTTGGAATCCCGAGCGATTTGGATTCGTTGATTTGGAATGAATGTTGGAATTCCGAGCGATTTGAATTCGTCGAGTTTGAATTTAAACACTGTTAACTATTGACACTGATATATTTTAAGTGATTTAACTATACTTGACGAAACAAACAATAATAAATAGAAATTAGTGAGAGATTGTTGGTAACGTGACTAGTTTCTCAAGTAAATATTCTTATTAATGTTCGCAAAAATTAATTATACTTTGAGCGTCACGAATAATGATTGTACTTGGAGTTCTCAAGGAAAGATTCTTATTAGTGTTCGCAATTTAATATTCCTCTTAGAGTTCTCGAGCAAAGTCACAAGTAACTGGTTTTGTGTGAGGTCCTAAGCAATGTCACGAGTAACTGTTTTTTTTTTAGTTTCCTGCTTCTGGCCGCTTTTATACTGTGCCTTAATAAACAAAGCAATTACATAAATCAACACGTATCTAAATCGGGTTGAAATGTTAAGAGACAAGAGATTTTCTGAATTAGTAAAAATAGCATCCATGCGTTACAGAAGCTATTAAGTTTAATTGGTTCTAGATATAAGAGTTAATAAATTATTTTGATATAATCGAAAGATGAGCTTAATCACGCACGCATTTTTACAGGGTCCAACAGTACGTTACTATTTAGATATGCCTATTAGTTTGTATTTTCTTCGCAATTAACATATATTTATTTTGTTTTTTGATGATTAATTTCATCCTATGTTCCCCTCTTGGCCAGGTTACTTTATTAACCAGTATTTACAAGTCATCAAGATTGATTCCTGCTAGAATTATATCGTCCTCTAGTCTTACGTTACTGATGGGCATTACTTTGACTTTTACTCATCTTATAAGCGAAATATTCTACTTCATGTCAGCAGACTTACGATGTTAAAAGTACGAGTCCCGAAACTATAGTTGGATATTTCTAGGACATATATTGGTTGAGAATTTGATTTATAAAATTGACCATCTGCAAAATATTCTCTATTTTAATGTTTATTTTCCTGGTTACAGGTTAGTGTATAAAACGTTGCCGCAACTTCTTTGTTTGCAAAATTATAAGAATTTTTGCCCAAAATTTTAAAATTTTGATGTGTTCGGTTAGTTAAAAAATGTTTATATCACTGCTGCCACTAATTTTACTCATATTTGATTTTCATTTTCGAGTAAAATGATTAGATGCCATGTTTTTTCAGTACTCCTATATGGATGTGAAGACTGGACTCTTGATCCTAGTACCGAGAAACAACTCAAAGCTTTCGAAATGTATGTTTATAGAGGGATTCTATGGGTATCTTGGGTGGATAGAGTAACAAATGCTGAAGTACTTAGGCGAATGAGCAAATCCACAGAACTACTGCTGACTATAAAAGAAAGAAAAACTAGTTATATCGGTCATATAATGAGGGAAGCAAAGTATGATTTTCTGGCAAAATACAAGGAAGAAGATCGGTCGAAAGACGTCAAAATTCCTAATTAAAGGACATCCGAAGATGATTTAATTGTTCATTAATAAATATTTTTAGAGTTGCAATTTCCAGGACTGTGTTAGCCATTTGGATCGCCAACCTTCATCAGGAGAAGGGAAATTAAGGAGAAGTAAGATTCCATTGTTACCTTTAAATATACATTTATTACTGGTAATTTTTCCAAATAATAAAAATGGTTTTTCGTAATAATTTAATCATAATCCAATGATGTGATGAGGGTGTCCTCATGCTTTGCTCTTATTCACTTTCTGTACGAGTATTAACCTAAAAGCTCTAATATATCGACATCGGTTAGATTGCAGATATGTAGTGATCTAGTGCTAAAGTGTGAATCTACTCAGGTCTTTAACACTAATAATAGTTAAAAACAGGAAAAATACAATTCATAATACAGTGGCACATGGCATTACACAGGTATAAAATGTCGCTATTTTAATTAAATTTTAAGCCCTGGGCAACTTCAGAGGCAATTTTGATCCCAATGATACCAAGCATTATACTGCTTGGAGACCTTTCACGAAGAGGATAAGATGGAATTTGAAATGCTAAGAAATATTGTATTATTTGAGTCCCATATCCAATGCTTCTGGATAATGTTGGCAAAATTTACCATTGAAGGATTTTCTTTATTGTTAATGTAATAGAGTCCACAATTTTGAGTAAAATAATTTTATATTCGTGTTACTTAAAGACAAGCAGGCAGCCAGCTAGCCACCTCGAAATAGGAATGTTCTTTAAAACAAAATTTATGATTATCGTTTATTAAAAAATATGTTAGTTTTGTTGTTTAATAATAAGCATACTGAGCTGATATAAAGATATTTTTGACTTATTTTGAATCCAATGGGATTGTTTTCCAATAACTTAACTATATTTAAATGATTTAACTCAAAATACAGAGTATCTCACTTACCAAAATTACACAGCACCGTTTTTTTTATTAGATATCCCAAATATATATTTTTTTCAAATAGAGAAATTCCTTCAGGGCTAAGTTTTGGCGTTATGTTGTTTAACACCAGAGCATGCGACAATCTTGAAAAAAATGTTTTGTTTTGCAATAATGGAATTTCATAAGCTATGTCAAATTTCAAGTTGACCGTAAGCTCTCTCCAAAATAAAATAAAACATCTTGTTTTTTTTTTTAACGCAACAAGAGCAACTTGAAATGCAAATAAAGAAGTTCGGCAATGTTAATGAAAATACTTTGTTTGGAATATGAAAAATATTGCATAGTCAATTTTATAAAACATACTGTCTATTTATGTTCAGATACTTTGCAGAATAACTTGTATGCAGCTTATTCCCTTGAGTTTCTGTAGTTCACTTAAAAAGCAATCTCCAGGAATTTCTTTTTTTTTTGGCGAGAATAGAAATATTCTGGGAAACCTGAACTTTTCACTTCATATAGTAAGATTGCTTCGGCTATTTAGGTAAATATATGTTCCGCGTTGTATCATCTGATGAGTAACAGTCAATGGCGAATAGAACATATGCAGTAATAAAAAAAAATATTATTGTAAATTGAAAATGTAACAATTTTTTTTTTTGGTCCCCAAATATGTTGGGAATGTGTATGTCAGTACTACACCAAATACTTTATTTTTGCACTCGATGCGCATTTCGCTAACCATACTAGCTTCATCAGGAACGATGATTGACTAAAGCTAGTAAATAATAAATAAGGTAGATTTGTAGTTTAGCTTTAGTCAGTCAACACGCCTGATATAGCTGACATGGTTAACGAAACAAGCATCGAGTGTAAAAATAAAGTGTTTAGTGTAGTGATGATATATATACTGAGTAGTTTGGTCCTTAAGTTTATATATGGTGGCATTGAATGATTAAATAAGAAAGATGTTATGCTTTAACGCTTGTAGTTGCTTATTATACCATATTATTGATTTCTTAAAGTTTCGTAAGTCATTCGCTGTTCTTTCTTATTCTGTCTGAGATGTTTTATGGTAGTATAAGTTAATTTTAAAACAGTATACATAATATGTGATTCTTTAAAACTATAATTAAGACCATTTTAATGTAACTAAAAAATTCTTAGAAACGTATAAATTATTAGAATTAATATTATACTCCTGAAAAACAATATCAACGAAAATGTTTTTAGAGGGTCTGAAAATGCACACGCAGTAAAGGCATATGAACATCAATAATATATTTTTTAAATATCACTTTAATCATAAACGATGTGATATTGTTAATTGCTCAATTGATAAGAATCGAATCTTTAAAATAATTTAACTAAATTTAACTAAAACGTTTTTTAGAGACCGCATAAACTTGAAAAATAATACAGATTATTATCTATAAATTGTTACCTTTTGGATGTGATTTAAGTTATGTATTTACAACATATAAATATTTATAGGTGCCTTATAGATCCCGTGATATTACTAGCTAGTATTTATTTTTGTAATTTCAAGTAATTTAAAGTTGGTCAGTACATGGGCGTAGCCAGTCTCAAAATTCCGTCGCGTTTATAATTTTTTAAGCCCTCAAGGATCTGGGGTGGCTAGCTGCCCCCCCCCCCCCCGCCGCCCTGCCCGGTTACGCCTATGGGTAAACAAACATTATTGTTAACATATTCTAGGTTTTGTAAAGGTCCTGATAGTTTGGCCTTGGCTATTTCACTTAGATATGTTCCTCTTTCTCAGTTTCTTATTTGTTATTTTTGATATGAATGCTTCATGTGCATATAAAAAAATAACAAACCAAGTTTTAGTAATAGTTATTGTGCAATTTTAAGTTTAGATTTGCATATTTGTCACGTATGTGATAACGACAGAGTAAAGGGGTTGTAATTGCTATCATGATACATACATCGATTGTAAATAGTTTTTGTAATGGTAGTAGCAGAGATTGTGTTGGACCAACTACAAAAGAAAGTAGGACATCTAGTTCTTAACGTGATAAAGACGGAGGTATTTAAAAATATCAGTCTTGAGACATGGATCTTGCACCAGATTAGTAAACATAATTCCGATTATTGTGCAACAGCTTTTCCTATTTTATACTTTTTGGTATCATTTAACTTAGGCGAGTCGGTATGTATATATGCCTCGGTTTATGGCGTCTTACATCGTTGTTCTGTCTCCAATTTTCAGTTTTCAAGATTTCCTGCGCTCATTGCCTTCCCAACTCCGGTTCTCCATGAAGTTCTAGGTCATCCTCTCTTTCTTCTTTCTTGTGTCACTGCAATGTCAGTTTTACTGGTTCAGTATCGTCCATTTTATTTACATGTCTATACCATATGAGTTGTGTCCTGCATTATTGTTCCTTCAATTTCTGTTCTTTTTTGTGCGGTATTTTTTTTTTTTATGGGTGTAGCACACGTGCTACAGGGAAGTCCCTAAAGCGCTACAGGAGCGACACGTGTGCGGAGAAAGCGATTCACGTTGTTCTTGAATCGCTGTAGATTGTACTCGGTGGGAAACACAATCCTGGGCAAATTATTCCAAAGGGATGATGTTCTCCATATAAAAGACTGCTTGAAGAGCGTTGTACGAGGAGTAACAAGCTGAACCTCATACTCTGGGAGGAATTAAGCGGGCCACATCCTTCGAACACTTTCCATGAAAGTACTTGTAGAATAGGCTCAAGTCGCCAACCGTTCTTCGATGTTCCAGCGAATCAAGGCCGTCGGTCAGTTCCGGGTCTCCAATCAGACGAACAGCTCTTCTCTGAATAGAATCCAACAAATGCAGTGTATGTTTGGGAGCGGAGGTATTGTTTCTTACTCGGGAAATTTTTTCATGACATCCATTTCTACAACTTCTAACTTCTCATTATTCTGTAAGTTCCATTACCACAGAGGAAGCTTTTTTTGATTATTGTTTCATAGATATTGAACTTTTGTTTTTTTTTTGCCTATTTCCTTACTTTACAGGATGTGTCTTTTTTCACATACTTATTCTGAAACCGATCTTTCTGTTATCTGTACCCTTATCAGTGAAACTGATAGCCAGTATATATATATATATATATATATATATATATATATATATATATATATATATATATATATATGTATATATATGTATATATATATATATATATATATATATATATATATATATATATATATATGTATATATATATATATATATATATATATATATGTATATATATATATATATATATATATATATATATATATATATATATATATATATATATATATATACATATGTATATTGGATTTCTGCTTTAACTGCTACCTAAAAATATACCTACACCCAGCCGATTGCTGGAATCGCAGTAGGAAGCATCGGTTTCATATGTAAGCTCGTAACCCGCTACGCTATTGCGGCCGGAAATTAAATATTCATACCTTTGATTTTCCGTTTCCACCATTTCAAGGCATCTGCTACGTAAATTTTGTGCGTTGATGATATGCAACAGTCTTATCTTAAGCCTTCTTTAACTGTGGAAAGTCAAGAAATGTTCTTTCTTATCCTTACTCTCAATTTCAATCAATTATAGAGTTTCTTTAGGGGATTTATAACGAAATCTTGTAGTATATTTCAAACTCTTTTTAATTTTGCAGTACCATAGGCTTTTTAAAGATGAAAAAAATTAGATGGATATCTCGATTAGTGATAAGTTTTTCTCGATTATTTGTTTTAAGCAAAAACGTTATCGTTACGTGATCATCCAGCTCTAAAGCCTTCTTAATATTCTTGTTTGATGTTATATCTTCTAACTCTAGCATACAGCCTCCTGATACTGCTTGTCACGGATATACGCCTATATTTTTTGCAATTCTATTTGCAACAATATAAAGTGTATGTGAAAGAAAAAAACTGTTCAGCAATTATAACTACGACTATATATATATACATATATATATATATATATATATATATATATATATATATATATATATATATATATATATATATGTATATATATATATATATATATATATATATATATATATATATATATATATATATATATGTATATATATATATATATATATATATATATATATATATATATATATATATATATATATCGTGAGATATTGAAAAATATTATTGATTGATATTTTTAAGACCTCTATTCTCTTCATGAAGTTGGAGCGATGATATGGCGTACTATAATACGCTTCTCAATTTAAACACAAAAGAATAACTCTATAAGATGCATCAGTCGTCCTGAAATAACATAAAAGAAACGGTACTAGCTTTCCATCTATAAGTTTGTTCTAAACCATTACGCTAGTTTGAAATTAGTTCTAAATTGTGTTGAGTTTACCCAGTTTTGGACTGACGCTTCAGAATGCAAATATATGGACTCATATAATTCAGAACTAATTCCGAATTAGTTCAGTTTTGTCTTGGAACAAATTTAGAGTCTAGTAGCGAAGTAAAAGTCTACATTACTTAATGTTAGGTTTATAACAATTACGTGTAGTTAATTTATTTTCTGTTGCAAGTATTTCTAGTTTTGTGATATTAGATTTATTTTTCTAAATTATATAACACTACCATACAATGCTGTAGATGTTGTTGTAGTACTTATTACTTAGTGTTTATTAGTACCTTTAATATTTTCTTGTCGTTGTAGGCATGATAACATATAATAATGTTCAAGTTTTAGTTATATTAACTTATTATGTTTTTCTTAATTGTAAAGATTTTTCTACTTTGAATTCTGAGGTAAAAAGCCATAAAATGCCAAAGGAAAAAAAAAGTTATTCTGAAAATAAAAAAAATTTAAGAAAGGATGCTGACCATTTTTTATTTCAGTTCAGAAACTAACGCTGGGTCTCATCTGGAGATCTTGACCTGCGTGACAAAATCAAAGGAATACGACAAACAACATGGCAGTGATACGCAGCAATTTTTGAGGTGTCTCAAACGATGAAATTTTTTAACGGTATCGTACGACTCGTATCGTTGAATAAGGTAAAATCATGGGCATAATTATACAGAAGCAATAATTACTGCAGTAAAAGATTGTAGTATTTTATGGAATCGTAATCACCTACTAGTTAATATAGAGTAGATCCACATTTTGACGGATTTCGGAGAATGGAGTAAAATTTAAGATTATTACATATTTTCCCAAATTAATATTACAATAAAGTTTCTGTTTGTCATTTCTCTCACTGTCTATTACACTATAGAGCTGCAGTTGGGACACTTAAATATCTGGTCATAATACACTTCCACACTATCCTATTTGCAATTAACGAATTCTAAAATATATTTATTTCCTTGTATACACGTTAAAACTCGAACTCGAGCGTTTATTATTTATTAATGTGATACTTCTGTATTATTTATACATTTTTTAAAGAATATTCTCAACAACAGTAAAGAAAAATAAACTTTTTATTATTTTTCTAAAAAAAATGATGTCAAGCCTTAAGAACTCCGGGTAATTTTACTTATTTATTTTTTTTAAGTAGTTTTTTATCTTTTTCTATGCGTCTGAGGCTGTTCGCGATAGTTGGACATCAACAAAAACATTTTGCACTCAAGAGGGGATAAACAATGTCATTTACAAAATCGTTTTCCCTCTAAATCAGTCATCCATTTCAAGTGGTAGCAACAAGTAGAAAACAATGGAGTAAATTGCAACCCTGTATTTTGCAAATAGTTACCTTACTTCGCTTCCGTGCAACACCGCTAAGAAAACGGATCGGTCGCCTACTATTTTATAGCAAAAATTACCTTGAATACGTACTGGTATTACTCCTTAACTTCATGAATTTAAATAGCCGGGTATATACAACTTAAGTATTAACATACAAATTTAGAAAATATTCAGGTGCTACTTATAAATATAATGTTATTTACTTAGTAGTTAGCTAAAACCATCCATTTCATTAGATTAGTCTTCCAATGATATTGAGATAGCCAGTGACCAAGGTTTTTTTTTTTAATTTTGGAAGTTTGACGACACCATACATTGACTGATTCGTTAGCAGTTGATTCAGTCAACCAATTTTCAGGACACGTTAGATGTGTGATCGCATTTTAAAGTAAATATATATACCTTTTCTTTTATTGGGGTTCATCATCATCATTAGCTTATTCCATTGATGGTCGAATGTAAAGATGGAAGGGCGACATAAAAAGATTAGCAGGACACGATTGGATGCAAAAAGCAAACAACAGAGATCATTGGAGACACCTTGGGGAGGCTCCAAGGTGTCTCCAATGATCTCTGTTGTTTGCTTTTTGCATCCAATCGTGTCCTGCTAATCTTTTTATGTCTCCCTTCCATCTTGTCTGTGATCAACCTCTGCATGTGCGTGTGTTCTCTAGGCCTTCTCTCTTTGCTGCACTAGCCACATTGTTTGCTGTTGTAGCAAAAAAGTGGCTGCTGTTGCTAAACAGTGGCTAATGCAGCAAAATATGTAAGTGTCCCTAATTTAGCATTTCTCCGCGTGTATTTTGTAAGAGTAATAATAATCTTTATTAACGAGAAAACCCTTTAGTACATATACAGAACTACTGAATTATAGGAATAGACTAGAAAAATAAGAAAATAAATATGTCTAACCTTAACCTACTCTTACATAAAATATTTAGCTGTCCCTATTTTAACAAAACGTTTTAGCTGTTGTAGCCATTTTCTAGCTGTGTGAGCTGTCCTTTTCTGCGTGTATCGCTGTTTTTTGTATCTGCTAGAAAATTGTCTACGATACTTAAAATTTACAGCAGCAATATTCTAGCAATAACTGCATGAAAATTTAAATCCCGCAACTAAACTTGAATAACTTGAATGACCTGACTGCCACAGTCTAAATCCCACAGAGAAACTTTCTTGCTCGATTCAATTTTGGCATCCGCCATACTTGATTTGTCATTTTAAGTCAATTGTTGAAACATATTTATAATTAACAACCTTAAAGAAATTATTTATGCAAATGTTATGGATATAAAATAATAATGGTACGTTTATTCATATTTATAATACTTTTATTGTTCATGGCAGCCATTTTGGGTTCATTATTATTAATCTTGTAACTGTAATATTAGATATATTATCTGCGACATAAAAAAACACACATACACGCATTTTAGCACAACTTGAAATCAGAAACCGCCATTTTGAAGACGTCCGCCATTTTGAAACAAAAGTTTAATTGCAAAATCGGCTCCGACAGCTTTGTTCGGAATTTAATAAGCTTCAATTTAAAAAAAGAATCGTCCAAATCGAACCAAAATTGAAGGCTCTAGATAATTTTGAAACACGATTTTTCGTTTTTCCCCACTGTGCGGCGTGTCCATCTGTTATCATCCAGCCTTGCGATATGCCCCACCCAATTCCACCTTAATAATATTCATTATATTACATCTGTCACTTTTTGATCTTCTTCACATCTCCATGATAGGAATACGATCTTGGAGTCTAATATTTAGCTTCCTCAGCTTCATTGCTCTTTGGGTTACTAGGAGTTTATTATACGTTTATTTAAAGCTCACGTTTCAGTGCCATATGTTAATACCGGCAATACATATGGATAGAATACTCTGGCTTTTATTGTATTTGGGATGTCCAATTTAAATGTAGATTGTAACCTTCCGAACGCAGACTAAAATAACGAGACTCTTCTATCCAAGTCAGCCTTTAAATTGTTTTTTGATATTTCAATTTTTTGTCCTAAATATATGAATATTTGTACCTTTCCCATTCTTTCACCTTCTATTAATAGTTCCTGGCTGTTGTCTTCACTTTCGTTGTCCAAATATTTGGTTTTGGTGAAGTTTATTTACAGACCTATTTCTCGGGGCTTGTTATTTAATTCCATCAGAATTTCTTGTAATTCTTCTTTTGTGTTGGCGATCAAAGTGACATCATCTGCTAACCTTAAGTGATTTAATCGTTCACCGTCCATTAGTTTTGCTTTATTTTCCCACTTTAACGATTTGAACATGTCTTCTAAAGGGATTAGGTAATATAATAATAATTACGCTGAAAATTCGTTCATCTCAATGAAAAACCAGGAAATATTCTTATATTACTGCAATGATACAAAATAAGAACTCCACATCTTTCACCCTTTTTCCTCAAGCCATAATGATTCCTTTCTTAGTTCAAGTATTTTATTTGTATTTGAGGTTAGGAAACAAAAAATCGCTTAGGGTAAGTCTGTGGAATAGGGCGGGTGGGAAACTATTTCACAGCTCAGCTCGTGCACTTTTGCCATTGCAACGATCGATGTGTGAGCAGGCGCATTGTCCTTGTGAAGTAGCACTTTTTTACATGCTAATCTTGGTCGTCTATGTTTCAAGTTACTATATAAACGGTCCAATAATAATACGTAATAAGAACTAGTCTCTTCACCCTTTTCCAAATGGTCAATCATAATGATACCCTGTAAGTCTCAAAAACAGTTGCCGTCACTTTTCCCTCGGATAAAACTATTTTCGCTTCTTTCGATGCTCAACGTGGATTAACGCACCTTCGTTAATCCACTATTTTGGCGGCCGTTTTGTCTCCGGGCTGTAAGGATGGGTCCAAGATTCGTTTACAGTCATAAAACGATGCCAGAAGTCCTTCGGATTACTCTGCAACTTTGTCAAACACGATTCTGATATGCCACTCCTCATGCCTTTTTGGTCTGGAGTCAACAAGTAGATCAGGCTATGAAAGTTCTGGAGCAAAATCCCATGTATTTTCTTATGAGCTTAAAAATATCATTTTTGGTGCCATTTCTTGGTGTATGTGCGCATGCATGGGGTTGGCAGAGTGCAGTATCAGTTGCCTACATGGACGGAGAACGGACTGACATAATAGAAGATGTGACGAAGGCGCAAGGTTGATGCACTGACTGTTGTCTATATGGAGTTAATATGGGTGTGGTTGCACAGGCACAGGTTTGAAAAGTGACAGCTAAGACAGTATAGGTATGCTCACGTACGAGTGCGAGGTTGATGGTTCAGTTGAGACATTGTTGGCTAGGGAATTTTAGGGTGTGATCTCGTAGAGAAACTACGTGATGACGACATGCTGTGATGGTTTCAGATTGATTTAGCAAGTATTGGCACGCCTCGTCTTCATTATTGGTGTATGTTCGATGTATTGTTAAGGTTAAGTATAGACCAGGATTCAAACCTTCGTATCTTCGATGTCCGTACTGCAAATCTTGCATCTATGCCATTGATCCATTAAGGCTTCTTATAAGAAATTGTTATTACCTTCGAAAGTTTTAAGGTTATAATCAAAAGGGTCTTACTAGTCTTTGGTCTAATACCAAATATAATTTAATTTTTTTTTTAGAAACACCGTGAATTATGACATGTACGAATGCATAAACTGAATGCTGGATCATCTTACAAAATGATCCAGCAAGTGGTGTGAAATTTTGTAAATAGGTTTTCTGTATGAAATAACAACGAAAATTTGATTTGTATACAGTTAGTATTTTATTTTCGGCAGTTTTTTTTAACAGAAAGTAATTATAAATATTTTTGAATCACTCGATTCAAGTTGGCCAAAAGACATAAAGTGTGTTTGTGTGTGTGTGTATGTTACAAAAAAAAAATGCTAGGTGACAAAAAGGCAGTACCTGTCTGAAAAGGTAGTTACCTGTCTTAAGAAGTAATTAGCTATTTGCAAAGGGAAAAAAAGTGGTCAAAAAGGTGTTGTAATAGCATTGCCAAAAAGGCTTTATCGTGAAAGACTGAAAAAGGCGTTTTCTAGCAGGTGTAAATATGTCGACAATGATGTCACATGTCCAGAGGCTTTAACCTTGGTGGATGTTTACCAGGAGGGCCTTAATCTGTACCTGTGTAATAAGGCTTTGCCAGGGGGTAGTTTTTTAGGGGTAGTTTTGGCATGATATAAAAAAAAGCAAAATAAAATATTTTTTTTTATGAAGGAACAACTCCTTGATTTTGGGGTATTAAGTATTTTATTTACATTAAAAAAAGTCCTATATAATTTGGATACGAACCGCCAACCTTTTGTATAAAAGACGGATTCTATATCTATTAGTCCATCCTACATGTTGAATAGGATTGTTAAATGAAATGTAGAAAATAGATTAGAGAGAGGTCAGCAAACATGATAAGAAAGTTGACACTCATGAGTGATAAGCTCTTAGATGGATACATTAGAGAATATAATATTTATATAGAGAGAGCGAGTTAGCATGCATACAATTAAGTTTAAATATATTAACGAGAGTGCTAGCATGCAACTTGAAATAAATGTTTTTATAAATATGTATAAATTAAAAAAAAAAAAAAAGATAACGATTGTAACAATGAAATATTTTATTTATTCATAATTTACTACCGTCATTCGTTGGAAAGAAGGCGTGGTCCTTTCTAGTTCCTAAAATTGTTACAGCAGAATCAAAGCGTGGTTTCAAAAAGAGTCTGCCGCTGAATGTCCTCTTTGCTGCAATATATAATTTCAGTTTGAGGCAAAGACGATGTTGCCCGTTCGTATAAACACCTTGGGGTAATGATGGCTCTATTTACAGGCAGTTGCAAACTTGCACGAGTCGCTAACTGTTTGAAGTTCCCGCCAAGACCATCATATGGACCTTTTCCGTGAGACGTGGCGTGAAAATGAATTTTAGCATCGGTACCAAAATCTTTTTTGTGATGAAAGAGGTTCACGAAATTAAATCTATTTTTAAAATGTTGTGAGGCTCCGTCTGTAATGTAGACTATTTTTAATACTATTATATTTTTACTCAGAAGATATTGGTGCAGAAGTTTTTAAAATGCGTAGAATGAGGCAGTATCGTGTTTTAGATCATCCGATATCATAATTACATTTCCGTGTTTTGTATCCTGTCCTTCACTGTAGTAAAACACTGACGTTAGGAGGGTGGCTTGCTCACTATTCCAGTTAAAAGACTGTGCTGCTTCTTGTACTACAAAACTGTAATTTTCAGCAAAGTCGCACTGAACGAGAATATCACCTTCAGGGATTGTTTCTTTTTGTGTTTTAAAATTGTGTGCTTGCTGTTCAACAATGGACGCGTGAGGTTTCAACATATCCAAAGCAGTACATAAGCTATCTACAAAATCACCAGTGGGAAGTATTTGAGTTGTTATTGTACCAACCCATGTCTCAAACTCGTTACTTGGTTGTCATCAAACAACATTTTCAAATGCTCACGAATTGCATCTAAGCCAGAACAACAGTTGAATCCTTTATTTGGAAGTGATTTTGATTGATAACTTACTTTTGCATAACTGAGTTAACTGAGTAGCAGGTCTTAAAATAGGGTATACCTGATACTTCGCCAAATCTTCAGAAGCTTGTAATTCGGCAGATAGGCCCCGCATAAGAGAATCAAATTAAATTCGTAATAAGGACTAACAGAGGTATAATTAAACTAAACTGGAAAGAATTTGAACATCTCACATTTTTTTTTGGTTGTGCTCTTCACATAAAATGCTCCAGCTGCCAATTTTCAAACCTGCGCCTGTGCAACCACACCCATGTCAACTCCATATAGGCAACAGTCAATGCATCAAACTTGCGCGTTCGTTATGTCAGTCAGTTCTCCGTTCATATAGGCAACTGATATTGCTGCTCAATACTCATTGGCCAACCCCGTGCATGCGCACATACACCAAGAAATGGCACCAAAAATGCAATTTTTAGGCCCATAAAAAATACATGAGATTATGCTCCAGAACTCTCATAGCCTTATCTACTTCAACAAACGCTTCACCCACCGCACACTAACTTCATGCAGAATGCCTCCCATTTCAGCAATATTCGATCATTTCTTCAGAAGAAACTCCAATCGGACGTCCTGAATGTGCATCATCTCCAGTGTTCGTACGGCCCCGTTTAAATTTATTTATCCAGTAACGATGATCTTGACTGTTGGTGCAGAGTCTCTATGAACTTCCTTCAGTTCAGTTTCTATCTGGGTCGCAGTCCACTTTTTTAAATAAAAATACTGCCAACAAACAACTGCAGGTTGCATCTGTTTAAAACTTTGAATACAACCGTTACAGGGTCCATGCTTACCAACAGTCATGGCACTTAATTCGTGGAAATTTACCGGACTTATCAATCCACCTTAGTACATAAAATTAAATTTTAATATGTTAATCAATGTTAACGATTGGTATTCGTATTCCTGGTACAGATTTGTACATAGAGAGTTTGGTTAATATGTGTCATTTATATTTTAAAGTAGTCCTCTCGACTAGTCAATCAAATATTATATGTTCTAATTAATTCTTGGTCTCTTATAGACCAACCATATTTATTTATATAAAAAAAGTCCTTTCCTTTCTCCATATTTTTTTTTGTTTTGATTTTTGGCTCGGTTCAAGTTAAACCATTAGCCAGCCTTAATCTTGACTGGTAGCCATCCGTCGACTCGCAGTCATGTGACTAGGCAGTCTTATTATATACATATGCAAACTTATTAAGGACGAACACAACACCCAAGCAGATTGGCGCACTCGAACCGCCGACCACTGGATTCACAACAGGCTTCCTAGCCCATTGCGCCATATTGTTGACATCTCTCAGATAATTATGGGCTTCTGAATCGACAAAATGATTGTCGTTTCAATGTTAACCAAGCTTTTTTTGATATATTTAACTGACTTGAACTGAGAATCAGTCAGATGGTGTTGCCAACGGGCCCAGTTTGAGAAATACACTGTATGAGGCAAAATTTCTCAGCCCAAATTTGAAATAGTTTCCTCGAGAATACGTCTAAACTCCAAACCGGTGTTTCTAAAAATCCTAATCTTTGACATACACTCTGTTAAGGAAGAACCTGACCGCTCGTATTCTTGAAAAAATGTGTTTGGAGAACATTTTTTGCCATCAATTCTTTGGTGTGCTAACAACGCGGCAATCAGTAAGTTGTCCAGTCGCCTCCTGCATCAATAATCGCCTGGTGTCTTCGAGACATGCTGTCGACGAGTTTTTTTATACTCTGCAAATTTTTCGAATCTCGCGAGACAACTTACGAAGGATTAAACGGTTTTAATAGGGCTGGTGTCCAGCGATTGTGAGGGCCACTTTAGTATCTTACCGTGGGTCAAAGCTAGCCGCTTCGCGACGTCATTTTCTGCCAGCAAGGGTTTCTTCAACGTGCTTTGGAATTTGACATCATGAGCACGAAGATATTATCGAATGGCCTCTTGGGACACATTCAAACCTGATTTTCTTATCTTTGTCGCTCCTTGAGGCAGCATCAATTTCGAGTCACGACACAACGATTTGTTTTTCGACTTTCGTAGTGACTTTGCCTACCTAGCCACGTTTTGGCAAGTCGTCGAAATTTTTCGTCTCGTTAAAATGATTTACTCACTTCGTGACAAACTACACCGACTTTTAAATTAGCGACCGCAGAATGTGTCATTTCAGGCCCCTTTGGATGGGAATAAAGAAAGACTGCCTCGAACCGACTCATTTTGGATTTTACGTGACTTCGACGGAAGTTCGGATTCGACTAATACTTTTACTAAAATGCGTCCTAGGAAAGGTTCCCCCTGCCAAATTGCTGAATTGCTAGAATCGCCTCTACCAAAGATGAAGTATCGCGTACACGTTCTTACTTGACAGACTGTAGGTGCATGTATGACTCTAGAAGTATTGCTACATTTGTATATTTAGCTTTTCTATAAGAGCTAAATAACACCTTCTTGTAGATAGAAGCACTTTACGATGCGGATAACTATTCAATTTGAAATGTATTAGTAAATTTTATTCTACAGCCTCCCTTACTACAGCCGGACTTTATTCAAAACACTGGATTTTTGCTGGTTGTCTACTTCTGCGATAAAAATACGAAACTTCCGTAAAAGCGTTTTTGCCAATGTTTTGGATAGAGAAACAATGGCAATTAAACAGGTGTTGCAAAAATTAATAAAAAGAAACCAAGGTTTAAAAAATTAGGAACAAAAGAACAAAATGACCCAATATTTACCGTTCTAAGAATTAAAAGTAATTGCCAAATTATATATCGTAACCAGGAGGAAACAAACTAATCGGAAAGAAAATTAAAATTTAAAATCCTTTTAACGTTAGCATAGGTTAATCCTCCGAACCCAATGAAATTTAAATAAAATTCCAAAAGTCCAGAAACATTAAAAATAGAAAAAAAAATTATTTAAAGTTAGCAAAATGGTTTAAAAAACATTAAACGAAAATCCATCGAACTGAAATAGATCTAAAACGATACTGAATTCTTAACGTTTCCAAATGGCTAGTCTCCTTCGTTACCACCCATTCCATCCTTTCTTAATGATTAACCTTATACAAAACTACCTTTCAGCCAGTTTCATTCTTTAAGGTAGTTCACTCGTAAATCCACCGTTCTTAAGAATTTGATGAAATTGAAATATGATGTTAATCTAAAAATTGACCGATTGTGAAGATAGGTGTTCATAATTAAAGTGCACATAATTAACATGCAATAGGCCAATGAAGAATAAAAAAAGGCATAGTTTCGTGTATATCTTGAAAACCAGTCTTACGAATTTATTAAAAAAACTAGTATTTAGTAAAAAAAAATTAGAAAAGCTTTGAAGTTAATTAATTTTTTTATCGATTTTTTAGAGATATAAATATTTAAAATAGATATTTTTAAAAAAGAATAACCGCGTAGTGATGGACAGATATCACAATTTGACTGTATATCGTCATTCTTTACGCGCCAACATTTAAACAGTATTTAAAGTGGTTAATTTTTAAACAGAAATTCATTTGTAGGTTAAATAATTTATTGATATATATATATATATATATATATATATATATATATATATATATATATATATATATATATATATATATATAGGAGAAGTAGTCGTGACCGACTCGTGGAAAAGAGAATTCACAATATTGTGAGGGTAGCGGTCAAAAGATTTTGGCCAAATAAAACTCTTAGTTAATAGTCTAGCTTTCGGAATATATTTCTTCCTTCATCAGGACACTCTACAAGTAAAATAGACAGTAAATTTGTCCTGCTTAATGAAGCAGATGGTAAAATACTAATTGGTATCACTGAATAGAGAAATTATAATATTAAACTTACTTAACATGAGTTATCTTCCAGGATAAGCATTGTTCAATCAAAAACAACTTGTAAAAAACAATTTTATACTAAAAACTAACGGACTACATATTAAAACTTGTTAAAATTTTTTTACATTTTCTTAATCATTACTAGTGAAACATGTTGGTTTCAGGAACCGAAAAAGCGAGAGAGGTTAGAAAAATCCCGGCATTTTTTGACATTTGGCAGATAGTTCGCGTCTGCGTATTGTACCACAAGGGGCTCAACTATGAACTTTACGAGGGAGTAATCATAATTATAAAAATCTTTTATTTTATTTGGTTTTTATTTTATTAAAAAATTTTTTTTCAAAAGGAACCTGTTTAATAATTGTTTATTTGGAAGGACTAGTGGTCAACAGGGAGGGAATCTGGAGAGGTAGATAGCTGTAGTAAGTAAGAGTACACGACGCTAAGGTCGTCCACATCAGTTTTGATGTTCATATTATTAGGTGTGTTATGAATGGCCACCATCTCCAAAAACCTCCTCCTGTAGTAGTTGGTCTCTGAGTAAAGTATTTCAGCCTCTCCGAAATTAATCCTGTGGTCGTGCTGTGTAAAGTGATGTGTCAGGGCACAAGATTGAGTGCTCCTTCTACAGTCGCTCTTATGGGATGTTATTCTCCCTTGAAGTGATCTAGAAGTCTGGCCAATGTATGAAAGTTGGCAATCCAGACAAGGGATCTTGTATACAATTCCTGTCTTTTTTAGTTTGGGTACTGGCTGTTTCAAATTGGTGAATAGGCATTTGAGGGTATTATCAATCCTCGTGGCAAATTTAATATTTTCGTTCTTAAATACTTTTATTAGTTTAGGGGTTAAGCCCTTAATATAAGGTAAGCTTCTGTATATTGTTGTGTTAGGGTCTGGGGTGACATGTGGAAGAACATTAGAGGTGAGAAATTGATTCTGAATGTTAAGAAGAGATCTATTCAGGTCGTTATTGTGAAAAAGCAACCGTTGAACTATAGAGTTGGGGTAAGAATTCTCAAGCAGAAGTGACTTAAGCTCATTTAGGGACTCCCGTCTGAGGGAAAAGTGTGAGAGGCCTTGGCCACCAGAGTATCCAGACTCAGCTTTATCTTTAATCATCAAATAAAAATATTAAATGTATTAATTAAAAATTTGAATCTTGATATTTATTATTTTTTCTGTAGTATTTAAATGATTTATATTTAAACAAAAATATGTTTGTAGGTTCAATAATTTTTCGATAATATTTTAAATTAATATTATGTTTATTTATCAATTGTTACATATCAACTGAAAACAATATTAAATACATATGAAAAAAAAACGGTTTTATAAATTTTCTCGGTGAAACTAAATAATTAATGATACTAATGATAAATAAAGTATTATAAACTATTTGTAAAGTAATTAATTACCTTATTTAATACTCGCGCATCTTTGGTTGCACATGGTTTCTCATTGTCTTTTCGACTAGATAATAATTGCACTATTCCTGTAGAACCCCAATTTATAATAAGAACTTTTTAGATCTTCCAAAAGATGCAATTTAATCTTTTAATCATAAGATCTGAAATAACACTTTTTAAAGGCTTTAAAGATGGCAATATTAGTTTTTTCATGATGCACTCTTTATATGATACGTAATTTTTAATTACGACCTAAACGTTTCTCAGGAGTTATCTTTTCTCGTGAAAGGACTTTTTTACACAGAAAAACACTTTAAATTTTTTCCTAACTCATCTAACTCGATCCGACGACCACTACACAGGTTAGGCTCTTCAGTTTTTAATTTTTCCGCGTCATTCATTCCCGAAATACTTTTTTTGTTGTTTGTTTTTTTCGTTTATTAATTAACTTTTCGTTTGCAAATTTGCCTTTATGTCGCAATTGATTATAATCAAAAGGCATTTTCTACTTAATTATATATTTTTTGTTATTTTAAAAAAACAGAAGTAATATGATCTAAAGAGTTGTTTGTTTGTTTGTTTTATTGGCTCGGCTCCATCAGTGCCATTCGCCAGCACGATTCTGTGTAGCAGCGTTACGACTGGATTTACTCCATTTGCTGCTACTAGTTCCATTCTTCAATAATAAACTTCTGGTTTGAGGATTAGTAATTTTTTTAAAAACAATAGGAGATACTTAACACAGCACAGGATTGGATTGGAAGCATGTCACTGACTGGAAAGTATTTTTTGCTTACTATCAAATATATTATTATTTTTATTGTTTTCCCTTTATGCGTGTCACATATTTGTATAGATATGTGTGCATATCTTCTTTTTTTTAAAAAACTATTATATTGTTTTTCTTCAAAAATGTGTTAATTAAAATTATTGTTTGCTGACTAGGTTTAGCTATGATACTCTCAATTCTGACTGGGAGATCGAAACCCATTTTGCTCAATTCTGAATATATGTCAAGACCCTGTATTTTGTTTAGGCAACATTCTAAAATTAAGTGATTTAAGTCTTGTGGCTCTCCACAGTCACAGTTGGGCGAGTTTGCGATTCCAATCCTAAAAAGATGCGCTTTAGTTAGGTTATGACCCGTTCGCATTCTAATGATTGAAGTCACTTCTTTTCTTATTAAATGTTTTATTTATTTGACAGTATCCTTTACCTTTGATTAATATAGATTTCTCCCACAGAGCTTCGTATTCTTTAAAAATTATATTTTTTATGGAAGGAATAAGCTCCTGACTATTGTATTCTATTCTCTTGGGAACGTTGAGGTTGCTTCCGATTTTAGCCAACCTGTCTGCTGCTTCGTTTCCCTTAATTAGTACATGCCCTGGAGCCCAGATCAATTTAATATCCAATCCCATTTCGCCTGCTATTAACATTAACATTTTTGTTTGTATCACAATAAAATCCTTTTTTGGGTTAATTTGATTATTATTTAGTTTTAAAATTGCACTTTTTGAATCTGACAGAATTAACGCTTTTTTATTTTTCTTTTTAATATTAGCACTATCGCTTCTTTTATAGCAATGGTTTCTGCCGTACAAATGTTTATTTGAGTCTTGAGGAAAAGTTATATCCGAGATGTGGAATGTGTATACCATATCCAACATTTAGATGCTTTTTTGAAGCATCAGTATATATAAAAATATATTCTGTTTTAAACTGTTCGATACAGCTTAGGAACTTAGTTTTTGCATACTATATCACCCTTGTTCAGTGTGGGTATTATATGTTTAATGTTTGTTATTTGATACTGCAGACTTATGTCAAAAGTAGGATATCTCGTTGACACATATATTTCCTTCAAGTACGGGGTGAAGTATTTGATTGCTTGCACTAGATATGGTAGCTCTTTATTTTTCCAAAAACCCCTGTTATATCTCGCCAGATTATTTATATTAACTATTATATTATATAAAGGATGATTCTCAATACTGATTATATTAGACAGGGACTTCACCGAAATAAGCTTCCGTCTGTGTTCCAGGTCGATCTCCGAAGCCTCGGCCAGCAGAACGTTCGTTGGTGTAGTTTTCATGCATCCCATAGATATTCGCAGGTACTGAAATTGGATTCTATCTAGTTTTTTCATATTATTTAGGGTGTTGGGTTTCATGAGCATAGCCCCATACTCCAAGTGCGACCTGACCAATGCATTGGCAGATATAATCATTGTTTTTGGGGTGTGCCCCCCAATTCACCCTACAAAAAGACTTCATAGTGTTGATTCTGCCTCGAGCTTTGTTGATAATGTATTCTATATGTGCATTCCATTTTAAATTGTGTTGTAAAATCATACCCAAGTATTTGATTTCCGTTTTCATAGGAATGTTTATATTATTAATAGAGATGACTTCAGGAGCCGTAAGTGTCCTATTTTTGTAGCTTGCGTTTTATTTATGGACACTCTAAGGTTGTTGGCCTCACACAATCTGACTATGGTTTCAGAGCACTGTGTGGCTCTCCTCAGAGTGTCGTTGACGTCATGTCCCTTTGACAGTAATACAATATCATCTGCGTATCCAACTAATGATTCTCGGGCGTGTAAAATATAGAACAATTCACTAACATAAACATGGAATAAAGTGGTACTCAAAGCAGACCCTTGTGGTATTCCTGTAATAGCAATTCTGGGTCTTATGTATTTGCCTTCACCATTTCTGGAAAAAAGCCTCCTGTGTTTTAGTATGTTATATATAGTGTTATTCAAAAAACTTGGGATTTTAAACTTTCCCAATTTACTGTATAGTATTTCCAGATTGACATAATCATTTGCTGCTTTAAGATCAAAAAAGATACCCAGAACTGATTGATTGTGAGTGAAAGCTAGATTGATTGTTGAGGTTATCAGAGCTAAGGCATTTTGGGTTTCTTGACCTTTCCTGAAACCCGTTTGCCACCAGGAAAAGGCTCCTTGTTTCTCCAAGAGCCATTCCATTCTATTCTTTATCATCGTTTCAATCGTTTTAAGTAACACAGACGATAGAATAATCGGCCGGTAATTACTCGCCATACTTAGGTCTTTTTGAGGTTTGGGGATGCATAGTACATTGTAATCTCTCCACTTGTCCGGAATACTTCGTCCATCCAAGATTAAATTGTATTTGTTTAGAATGATTAACTGCATATTTTCCGGCATATTTTGTAACATCTTATAGGAAATCTCTCGTCCATCCCCGAAGCCGACATTTTCTTCTTTTTTAAGGCAACTTGCAATTCGTCTATTGAAAATTTTTTGACGTCCTCACAACTTTGTAAGCTGAAGGATGGGTCTATATTAGTAGTGGAAAGGTTGGTTAATATTTCCATGCGCATATCATCGGCAATATAACGCTGATTTCCCGTTTGATATTTATGGTTAAAAGCTTTAATTTAATTCCAAATGTAAGTCGGACTGGAGTTTCTGTTTATCGTAGCACAAAACTATTTAAAACCTTGACTTTTCTTGCTTTCAAATGTTCTTTTGATGATAGCTATTTGCTTTTTGACTGAGATATAATTCTCTAAACTACCGTTTTCTTTGAATTTCTTGATCAATTCTCTTCTTTTATTTACAAGCATGGCACACTCATCGTCCCACCATGGATTTCCAACTTTTCCCTGGGAGTTTTTTGTGATTTTATTGGCATTACAGCTTCTTATATTCCATTGCAGTATTTTGATATCTTTGCTAGTATATTTATTCATATTTGTTTGAGGATTGAATTTTATATTTAGAGGAGAGCTGATTTATTGATGAAGAATTTTTACAGTTTTTATTACTCATTGTATTATTATGTATAGGTGCGTTATCATAGACTATTTGAGAGTAACTATTATCTGTATATATTTGTGAGGCACTATTAGGCATACTTGAATGTTGGATTTCATTAATTTTATTGCTACTTGTACTAGGAGATTCGTATCCAAAGTTTAAGTTGCTTGAGCTAATAGATCTACCCGATGGGCATATAGGAGCTCTATCATGAGCTGTCTTGTCATAGCCTTTTTGAGTAATTCTTTTTTTTGAAGGTTCTTTAACCGCTTGCTGGTATGATCTCTTGAGGCTCGTGTTGAATTCCATCAATCTTCTTTGAGAAGGAGGTATTTTATCATTGTGGTATTCTAGGAATCCATTTCTAGAACCCAAAGCCGGAAAATCTGTAATAAATTATAATTTTCTGTGTTTTTTTTAGACATAGCACGCTGGCATCAAAATACGTCATGTTTCAAAAGCCATAATTCTTTTGTCTGATATATTCTGTATAGTTCTTATCGTTCAATCTATGAGTGTCATTATCATAGTGTACACACCTAGCCTCACACGAGTATTTGATTTTGGATTTATTTTCATCCGCATTAATTTCGTGAGATTCATCTTTACCACAGTTAAAACACCTTTCTCTACCTATTCATATTTTTTTGGTGTGTCCATACCTCAAGCATCTGAAGCATTGGGTCACCGGAGCAATATACGGTACCACCGGTTTTTCAATTTTATAGATTCTTATAAATTTCGGTAAATATACCCCTTCGAAGGTAACCAGCAAGGAGTTGGTGGGTTCATACACAGGTTTGTTCTCCCCCTTAGAGAAGATTTTTCTGTTAAGTCTAATTAAATTTAATATTTTCACCGGAGCCTCATAGCTTTCCATGATCTCCTCTGCTGAAATAGTTCTGTGTACACCTCTGACCACCCCCTTGCATGTTACAAAATTGAAGAGTATATACATGTTATACCCTTTTTTTGCTAATATTTCGTTTTTAACTAATTCATTTGCTGTCACGTAATTATTTACTTCTATGCTATCCCGGTTGGACCTTTTATATTTAATTTTTTTAATTTCGTTCAACTTTAAGTCGCAAATTTCTTTCGCGATTCTTAAGTCATTAAACTTACCCAACTGAATCCCTGAGTTAGCTGTAGCTTCAGCATAAACCACATACGGACCAGGATCTTGACACCTATACAACCTTTGAACTTTAATAATATTTTTTGTGTTGTAATCCTCTCGATTATTATCTTTTATATTAACTCTATTCCCTTCATTCGTAATATTAGGGTTATCCACCTGTATAACCTCCCTTGAAACCCTGCCTCCTACTTCCGGGATTTTCGAATTTATTATTATATTTTGACCCACTCCGGGGTCTAAAGGTTCTAACATTCCCCCCTTGTTATATTTAACTATTCATTTCTTTCTTTATTTTTTTTTGTTTTTTTTTAAGAATTCTAAAATATATTAGCGTATATTATTACTTTATTACAATTTCTTCTATATCAGATTCAAGAAAAAAGAGTACAAATATTTGGTTCAGCAAAAAATAATCTCGCTTACCAGAGCAAAAAATGCACAGAATCACACAGTTAGTATACACTACCAGAGACGATGCGCGAAGGGATCTAAAGAGTAAACATACACAAAGTATAATAAATATAACCTATAAAAACGTTACTTCTATAGAGCATGCGGTATACGCATTGGCAGCGTTGCCACCTTTATTTTCATTAAAAGTGTGATTGTATTAGTGTGCGTGTGTGCATATAAAATTTTCCATCTATCGCAGGGGTGCTCAAACGGTCGATCGCGATCGACAAGTCGATCGCGAGTGCTTTTTGAGTCGATCTCGAGAAAAAAATTCCAATGTAGAACTCTTCACAGATTTTGTTTTAGGTAACTAAAACAAAATGTAATGAATAAACTACTAAAATTTATTCGATCCACAATTAGGCCAGAATAACCCCCTCATCACTTTCTTTTATCATAATAACCCCCTGCTAGCGGCAAAAGGCAGCTTTATCAAAGGAACGCGCGGTACTTGTCAAAGAAAAGCCGCGTTTTTGATTTCCGCCGATTTTTCTAGAAACTTCGGGCGGCGTGTTTGACGGGAACATTCGAGACTTCGTTCCGCCGATATAAATGTTGCGCCTGCAAGAATAGGAGTCAGTCTGAGTTGTAACTTGAAGGCGATACATCGATACAAAGTTTATTAATAAATAGTCCAAAATGAGTGCGGCGAAGAAAAGTAAAACTTATCATTTTAATAACGATTGGGAGGAAGAATTTTTCTTTTGTATGGTAAAGGATAAGTGCATTTGTCTCATTTGCCGTGCGTCAGTTGCAATACCTAAGCTTGGGAACTTAGAGAGGCATCATAAAACAGTTCATAAAAACTATGAAAAGGATTTTCTATCACAGAGTGAATTAAGAAAACGAAAAGTACGTGATTTGATAACTTGTTTGAAAAAAGAACAAACCATGTTCACAAGACCGGCCCAACAATCAAAAGCTGCAACGATCGCGTCATTTAAAATATCTCATATATTGGCGAAACACAAGAAACCATTTGATGATGGATTGGTTGTGAAGGAAGCATTTATTGAAGCGGTTGAGACTTTATTTGGAGATTTTAAAAATAAAACAGAGATTATGTCTGCTATTAGAGAACTTCAGTTATCTCGTCCGACTGTCACAAGGCGTGTTGAAGTCATGAGTCAGGACATGGCAGATAAACTAATGATATCATGGAATGTACATCCTTTTCTTTACAGTTCGACGAATTCACCGATATGACAGACACTGCCCAGCTGTGTATTTTTATTCGAATGGCATTCAGTGACATGTCGGCTAAGGAAGAGTTTTTGACAATGATTCCTCTGAAAGGAAAGACCCGTGGCGAAGATATATATGACGTTTTCTTCAATTTTGTAACAAACTACAAGCTACCAATCTATCTGTGCACGTAGCTTGCAACGACGGCTCTTTAAATTGCAGTTGGAAGATAGTGAGTCAGCTGAACACACTGATTTAGTTCTTCACACGGACGTCTGGTGGTTGAGTCGCGGAAAATTCCTAGAAAGGTTTGAAGAATTATTGCCCGAAATAACAGCTTTTCTAGACGAAAGAGGTGATGACACTCAGATGCTGAAAAAACGGAAAATGGCTGACTGATTTGGCATTTTTGACAGACATCACAATGCATTTAAACACCATTAATTTGGAGCTTCAAGGTAAAGGAAAAACTATTATTAAGATGATTAGCGAAATAAACGCATTCAAAAGTAAATTGCACTTATGATAGATCAACTGAAAAGAAAGGATCTGAAAAATTTTCCGTCTTTGAAAGCAAGGATTCCTCAGTTGAATTATGATATTTATGAGGCAGAATTATCAAATATTTTGGGCCAATTCGAAATACGTTTTTATGATTTCAGTAAATTAGCAAATATCGCATCATTTATGAGTTATCCTTTTTCATGTAAAAACATTGAGGAATTAGCTACTGAAATAGCAAGTCAGTTTAACATTGACTCATGTTCTGTTGAAAATGAGTTAGTGCAGATTATATCAAATATACATCTCAAAGCCACAGCATCTGATACAAAATTCTGGTGTTTTATATCTGAAGATAAATATCCGAATCTAAGGCAAATCGCCCTTCAACTGACGGCAATGTTTGGGTCAACTTACTTGTGCGGGTCTGCATTTTCTGAAATGAAGATAATTAATCGCAATCGACTAACTGACGAACATATGTCATCATGCTTGCGATTAGCACTCGATAATTACGTACCATCTTATGAAAAGTATGCTGAGGACATGCAGTGCCACGCTTCAACATCCAAAGTCACTCTTTAGTTAAGTTTAGACACTAGAACTCGTTTGTTTTGTAAGAACCAATAAACTCGCAATTTTGAATAATTATGAGTTTTTTCATTGACATTTTAGAGCAGACCTACACTTACCTTGACTAAAAAAATGCATATTGTGCGGAAAACTAATATCTATGCCACGATACACCCTACCTAGACGACAATCCTGCATCACACTTACTTGCAGCCTCTCAGAGTCAATCGATCTTAGTCTAACAACATTGAGGTAGATCGCCAGCAGTTCAAATTTGAGCACAACTGATCTATCGAATACGGTCTCCGACAAAAATAAAATACTGAGTATTTTAAACTTTTTGTATTTACTGTCGGACTATACTTTTGGCTCCGATTGTCACGAGTGAACTACCTTAAGCAACCCCTATTTTGTTTGATTGTTTCCTCGTACTTCCTAACGTTTCTTCTTTAGAAACTAGGTGTCGCCAAAAGTATTAAATTTTTTATTTTAATATTAGCTGGGTATTCTAAAATTAATTCGAAATTTATGAAAAGCCTAAATTGAACCCTTATACAAAGAAAATCCTAAGAATGTTTGAAAAAACCCATTATCTTCATTTTTCTGTTGAGTTGGTCGTCAGCAAGCGGTAGGTCCTAACAAAGCCGGTTTAAGGGTAGACTTATTGCATATTTCTTATAACTTCATAAAAATCCAATTTGCGGCAAATGTTGAACTCGAAAACTTTGTAGTTTATGTTTATGAGTTGTATATTTTTTCCGAATTTAAAATATTATTAACAAAGAGAAATAAGGTTTTCATTGCTACGTTTTTGGTACCAGGTGTCTCCTAGATCATGTTATTCCTTTATATTTTCTAATAACGGTTGGCCTTACTTATTTATTATACAGAGTGATAAATTATTAAGAATATAATTCTTTAAATAAATTAACTAAACCCTTACAGTGGTTTTCCCGCACCCAGGTTTGTTTTTTAAAATGCGTCACTCACATGTTATTGATAGAGCTTGGAACTAACGATGTGACCAAGTCAATGCATCTTATAGTGGACCAAGTGCCTCTAATCCCACCAGGACGTTCATCATCATGGAGGTTGAAGTCTTCCTCTTTAAACTGCTAAAATAACTTTTTATACGAACTGTAGGACACAGTGTTTTTATCCAAAGCCGAATAAACAATTTTTTTTTAGCTTCGGCTATTTTCTTTTAGTCGAAGTGCGAAAAGAAGTTGGTATTTCATATGTTGCTTTGCGAAAAACATTGCACATACAATTAATATTTCAGGTTATGTCCACAGTAAGATCAAATATTATAGTTCGATTTAAGGCTAAAAGATGGCACTTTAAGTCGTCCATGGGGCCGCAAGAGCCGAGAATTAATTTGTTCACCTAATAAAAAATTCATACCGACATTATTGTTTAGATTAATTCAGTAGTGTAATTTTTAACGGATAAGTTTGTCTTTACTAAGAAATATTTCTTGATAGTCAATCTGCGTGATGTAATATATATATATATATATATATATATATATATATATATATATATATATATATATATATACATATATACATATATATATATATATATATATATATATATATATATATATATATATATATATATATACATATATATATATATATATATATATATATATATATATATATATATATATATATATATATATACATATACATACATATATATATATATATATATATATATATATATATATATATATATATATATATATATACATATATACATATATATATATATATATATATATATATATATATATATATATATATATATATATATATGTTTATATATATTTATACTCGTATATATATATATATATATATATATATATATATATATATATAATAAAAGACTGTTTTTAGTCAATTTCCACTGGTTTATTTAAATTGCGATGACACATTTCGCTGTCGATACAGCTTCTTCAGATCTACATTTTACACTGTCAAGTTAGGTTTAATGTTCACAATTTTATATAATTTCTTAATTATAATATTACACCTATTTTAAATAACATTGATAGTATTGGAAAACCCACACAGATTTGGAATTAGGAGAATGAATTCAATAATGTTGAATTGCTTAAATCTACCTGGTCATTGAGTAAAGTACCTGTAGTCCTTAATCGATTTATTTGCATTGTCGTTAAAAGGTTTAGTTTTAAACCTTTTTGTTGGGTGTGTAAAATTTTGAAATTCTTGTTAAATGTGTGATTTTCTGTTAAAAGATGATTAGCATATGTTGAATTAGATTTTCTATGGATGAAACTTTTTTGGTGTTCTATAATTCTTTCTATACATGTACGTCCAGTTTGTCCAATGTATGTTTTAGGACATGACCCACATGTTAATTGGTAAACCCCTGATTTATTGTCTTTATTGATTTGTAGTTTGTAGTTTTTAAGATATTTCCCTATAGTATTGTTAGTCTTATAAGCTATGTTGATCTTTTTTTTTAAAAAAAATTTCCCCAGTTTTTCCGTTGGTTTGCCGAAATAGGTTAAGCATTTAAATGTGGTATTTCTGTCCTTAAAACGTGGGTATATTTCTGAGATTGCCTTGTTTCTAAGTTTTTTCCTAACGATATTATTGATTAAAGTAACCGAATAACCGTTGTTAATGGCTACTTGTTTTATGTAGTTTAATTCTTTAGTAAAATTTTCCTCTGATAAGGGGATATTAGTTAGTCTATGTATAAAACTATGATAAGCTGCGAGTTTATGATGGTTAGGGTGGTGAGAACTATTGTGAATTGTAGTATCTGTATGATAAGGTTTGTGATATATTGCAAATTCATGTTTTTTCATGGTTCTACTGATTGTTAAGTCTAGGAAGTTGATTTTCGCTTCGACTTCTTCTTCCATTGTAAAACTGATATTTCTATGTCAAGAATTATTATACTGTAAAAAGTGAGTTAATTGGCTGTCCGTACCTGTAAAGCATACAATTATATCGTCTACGTTTCGATACCAGTATAGACAAATATTATTGTTTTCATGGTTGTTAAATATCATTGTTTCAATACTGTCCATGAAAATTTCGGCAAGTAATGGACTTAATGGACTCCCCATAATTAACCCTTCCTTACTATTGTAGAATGTATTGTTAAATGAAAAATAATTTTGTCTTAGGCAAGTTCTTAATAAATTAATTATGTCCATTTTTATAAGTTCATTTACTTTGTTTTTTGTTAATAGGTTCTCTATTAAAATTATTGTTTCGTCTGGGGGAACACTTGGAATTGAGTTTTTGACATCGAAAGAGACTAATTTAGAATTATCTGGTATTGTTATATTCTTAACTTTATTCACGAGTTCGTATGAGTTTTTTGATACTATATTTAGGTTCAAATTTGGTATGATATTTGATTAAATCAATTAAAAAGGATGACGTCTTATATGCTGGAGCAGACATATAGGAAACAACTGGTCTGATTGGGTGATCAAGTTTGTGTAGTTTTTATGAGTGAATAAAGTTGTGAGATTTGGGGATTCATATTTATCAGATTAAATTTATCTTTATCGTGAATGATACTTTTAGCCTGTTCAATTTGTTGTTTTATTTCTTTTTGAAAAATATTTGTTGGATCTTTATTTAAAATTTCGTACTTTCCTGTTTTGAAAAAATCTAACGTTTTATTAATATAGTCGATTTTGTCTATTGCTATTACTTTGTTACCTTTATCTGCTTTGGTAAAGAATACATCATTTTGTTTTGCTTTACTCTGAATGGTTTTTATTGTCCTTAGGTCTTGGTTGAAGTTGTTATTGTTAGATATGAATTTCTTTTTAATAATTTCGGCTGTTTGAAATTTTGATAATATGTTGTTAGGACTATCTTTCAAGGCAATCTCAGTATCAATACCTAATGTCTCCGATTCTTTGATATTGAAGTTAGTTTGAATATTGTGTGTAATATATATAATTTTATTTCTGTATGTGTGTATTATTAGGATAAAATATATGATCTCCTGGCCCCAGTTACCTTATTGTGGAATTCAGTACCCAACTCTCAGTAATGACTAGGGAATAATGGTTTAAATTTTTATTGGGTAAAAATTTTACAAATTAAAAGACTTAGAACCCTATCAGTACACTGTATTAAGAAACAGCTCAGGTTTGAGGAGCATTAAGTAGAATAATTTCAATTATAGAATATTCCTTACGAAAATCGCAGTGGCTTTTTATAATCATTAGGGATAAAGAGTTGTAATACATCGGAAGAATACAATTTATTTTACCTTTTACCTTCTTAATAGAAAGTTAAATAAAATCAAGAAAATAGATGAGTTTTTTACGGTTGTGGAATAAAGTCCAGGCCCATAAGTTAATTTACGGGTCTCCTTGAAAGAACTTTCTGTTATAGAGTTACTTAGAAAAAAAAGACCGGGACTGAAATTTCCTAAAACACTTCCATGAAAATATATAATCATTTATAAATTATAATTGGACTTGATCACTTAAAAAATCGCTGACCTGGGGATGGTTTTCCAAAAAAGGCCCTCTCTTATCAAAAAACAGAAAATATAATAATTATAAAATATTTCCACAAAATGATTTCAGGCGGGGTGGGGAAGATGTTTATACACAAAATAGCCCTCAATTATATAAAAAAAGAAACCTTCCTTATATAAAATTTTATCTTCTGAAAGTGACTACCGAAAGGGAAATTTCCCCCAAAAAAACTATCTCTAATAAAAGAGTGTAAGATTCCCAGATGAAAATTTTACCAGCTTTTAACATTCATGGTCGGAAGAGATTTCTAAAAAAAAGAGGCTTTTTAACTAACTTTTACCACCAATTAAAATGTTCCTCAGTAACAGCCACGTGCACGGATTTTCTTTTGTTTAGGATTTCCGCAAAAATCTGAGACGTCTCTAAAAAATTTTTACAGCACATGATTATAAGAAACCAAAGTGACTTATGATCAATTTGTACCATTTTTAAGATCTAGCACCTATCTGAATTCTCCCTCTCCTCTTTCTTTCTTTAAAGCCCTTTGGTGCTTTAGGAGCAGTCGGATCCATATATTGATTTTTCTTCTTTGTTGTTCTGAAGCATTTCCATAAGCCATATCTGGCTTCCCAATCTTCGAAAAATAAATCTGGTTTGTTCCATAATATGTGATGCTGTGCATAATTATAAGATGCTTTTAAGGGAGGGTTCAAATGGGGAGCCAGCTCAGAACGTCTTTCCATTATTGTAGTTACATAGTTATAAAATACCTAATAAGAAGAAATATTAGAGTATTCTTTTTTTTTAATTCTTCAAATGACAAAAACAAATTTAAGAACACACGCCTGCCTGTGTCTGTTAGGCAAATCTTGGAATCTACTGAATGTATTTGTTTCCTAAAGTCCTGGGTATCTATCTTTCTACTTTTTTTTTAATGGGCATAGCACACATCCTGTAGGGAAATCACTAAAGCGCTATAGGGGCGACGCGTTTGTGGAAAAAGCAGTTCACGTTGGTCTTGATTCACTGTAAGTTGTACCAGCGCAGCGGGAAACATAATCCTGGGCAAATCATACTAAAGGGATGAGGTTGTCCATATAAAAGACTGCCCGAAAAGGGTTGTACGAGGAGTGGCATGCTGAACTAGATCCATCGAACACTTTCCATGAAAATATTTGTAGAATGGACTCAAGTCACTTTCGTCAATACATCAATGTTGTTGGTCCGCTCTGGGTCTCTATTCAGGCAAACGGCTTTCTTCTGTAAAAAATGCACCGTATGTTTGGGAGCAGAGCTCCAAACATTGGAGCAATATTCCATCCTTGGTCGAATTTGAGCTTTGTACCGAATTAAAAGTTGCTTTGGAGTATAAAGTTTCTATTTCGAAATCACTTTCCCAGTTTTTAAGAAGCTCTCTTTGCTATTCTTTCAGCATTGTTCATGCCAAGACATATTTGCTGCCAAATTAACGACCAGCAGATTGGATAACGATGCTAGAGGAATGGAGTGTCTCGACATAACTATATCGGGTTAAGCATCGTTAACTTTTTAAAAAGCTGTCGCCTGGTTTTTGCAGCATTAAATTCTACTGAGTTACCCCAAGGTAGAATTTTTTCCAGGTCTTTGTTAAGTTGAACGACTTATTTTGTGTTCGAACGTTTAAAATGAATGAAGAGATAAGCATACTACCATCTGTAAAGCTGTAGATTGGATTCCTGGTCCTTTCCAGGAGATCGATAATGTAAATGGGAAAGGGTGTAGGAGCCAGTATGGAGCTTTAGAGTACAGCGACATTGATAGTGAAGATTGATCTTTGCTTAAGAAAGCCATATTAGTGGTGGCTAATAATATTCAATTTTTCAAGATATTTTAGAAGATAGATTTTTTTTTTTTATGCAGCGGACTTCCCTGCAGCACGTGTGCTGTTCCTAATGCGCTCCAGGAGCGGTATGTATGCGCCTGAGATGACTTTCGCTATTATTGAAAGGAGTGTGACTGGTCGGTAGTTGTTTGGCAAGGACTCCTTGCCTTTTTTGGGTATCGGCTGAACTGTATCGCATTTCCAGCAGGAAAGAAATATTACTTTTCTGTGGGATAGTTTGAAATGTCTACAGAAAATTGGGGTTAGTTCTCTGGCGCATTTTTGGGTACTATGGCAGCATTAAAACACGTTTTATGGTACGCTGTCTGAAGACAATATAGGACATCCCTAACTGCACTACGAAAATCGACAGTAGAATGAGAAACAAAAAGTTCAGCTAAGAAGTTGGCTTTCCCAACAATCTGGTGTTGTTGCAAAATTATTAATTGGCCTTGTGGGTGGTGGTATAATGGATTTAGTGAAATTTTGACTAATGGCCTTAGCAACTGAGCAAAAAGACCTGAAATTATTGGGGCAGCAAGAAGTGGCGGTTCGAAATCCATGTCCAACATACGATCCGCCTCATCCAATACCAAGTAGGTACACCTGGCCAAATTAGTAGATCCTTTTTCTAAGAAATCGATTAACGTACCGGGGGTGGCGATGCAAATTTCTACTCCCCTTTCCAGGTTTCTCGTTTGAGGCCCTTTCGGCGCACCGCCGAACATACAGGTGTTCCGGATATAAGAGGACCGAAATCAGTAGCGACCTGCTGAATTTGTTGAGCTAGTTCCCTAGTCGGTGCCAGCATTAGCACGACAGGTCCGTCACCAGGATTAAGTCGTGGTTGGTTGATGACGTGCACTATAGCTGGTAAAATGTATGCTAAAGTTTTACCGGATCCGGTTTGGGCGATACCGTCCAAGTCACGGCCACTAAGAGCTTTGGGCCTGAATTTTAATTGATTATGTGACTCTTTAGTTTCGTTAATAATATCTTTGCTTCTGTTCCGGGCGCGAACAAAAATGTTTCGATTTATGACGTTAGGATTTTCACGTCATTGTCGGTAGGCAAGATGTTTAGAAACAATAGCTTCTTAGCATTTTCGATTGAACCAAGGCTTATGGTTGGAAGGGCAAAAGAGTTGTAAGTTTCCATACCAGCCGAAATGACATCGAAAACCTCCTTAGCGCAGTCAGATAGGTTTTCGGATCTAAAACAAACGTCTAACCAAGGGACAGTTCAAAAATATTTCATGAGTTTTTCCCATTTAGCAGATTTGTAATGCCAAATCTTGCTCAGTTTGGACGCCTCTCTGCCACTGAACGGTAGGGTACTCGATGTCAAAGGCAGTTTTTCGTCGGGAAAACCTAACGGCGTATTTACGCTGACAGTGAAAATCTCTGGATTAGTGGTTAAAAACGGGTCAAGACGACTAGCGACCTCTCCGTCTCGATCAGGGATCTGTGTTGGCTCATCGATAAGCTGAGCGGTCGTATTTGAATACTTAAGCTAGTTTATATTGTGGACATTAAAGTCGTCCAGAATGGAAATTTATCTACATTTTAGAGTTTTATACGGAAGATATTGAATGCCTTGATGTAGTAAACCCTTTTTGGAGAGATATTATATGACTTACCAAATATAAACCACATTAGGTTCCGTCTAGGGAGTATATATACGAGGCTGGTTTGAAAAGTCCGTGCAAAAATAAAAACTACTTATGTGTTTGGGGTAAACCTTTTTTATTTTTCGACATAGTCTTCTTTTAGGCTTATACACTTCGTCCAACGATGTTCTAGTTTGTTGATCCCTTCCGAATAATAAGATTTGTCCAAGTCTGCAAAATATCCATTAGTGTCTGCAATCACCTCCTCGTTTGAATAAAATCTTTGTCCCGCCAGCCATTTCTTCAAATTGGGGAACAAATAGTAGTCCGAGGGAGCCAAGTCTGGAGAATAGGGGGGATGTGAATCGAGTTGGAATCCTATTTCCATTAATTTTGCGATCACAACTGCTGAGGTGTGTGCTGGTGCGTTGTCGTGATAGAAAAGGACTTTCTTGTGGGCCAATCGCGGGCGTTTTTCTTGCAGCTCGGTTTTCAAACGGCCCAGTAACGATGAATAATATTCACCTGTAATAGTTTTACCCTTTTCCAGATAGTCGATGAGGATTATCCCTTGCGAATCCCAAAAGACAGTCGCCATAACCTTTCCGGTCGAAGGAACGGTCTTCGCCTTTTTTGGTGCAGATTCCCCCTTGGTAACCCATTGTTTAGATTGTTGTTTGGTCTCAGGAGTATAGTAATGTATCCATGTTTCATCCACAGTGACGAAACGACGCTTAAAGTCCTCCGGATTCTTCTGGAACAGCTGCAAACCATCCTTGAAACACTTCACACGATTCCGTTTTTGGTCAAGGGTGAGCAATCGCGGCACCCATCTTGCGGATAGTTTTCTCATGTCCAAATGTTTATGCAAAATATTATGTACCCGTTCAGTCGAGATACCCACAGCACTAGCAATCTCACGCACCTTAACTCTTCTGTCATCCATCACCATATCATGAATTTGATCAATGATTTCTGGAGTCGTAACCTCCACAGGCCGTCCAGAACGTTCGGCGTCGCTTGTGCCCATATGGCCAGTCCGAAAATTTTGAAACCACTTATAAACTGTTCTAATCGAAGGTGCAGAGTCACCATAATGTTTATCAAGCTTCTCTTTAGTCTCCTGAGGCGTTTTGCCTTTCATAAAGTAATGTTTAATCACCACACGAAATTCTTTTTCGTCCATTTCTTGAAAATCACTAGACTTCCTTGATTCACACGAATGCCAAACACAAAGAAATAGACCAATATGGCTGAAACTTGGTGTGCGTTCATTCAAGAGATGCTACTAACTAAACATGACCTCGATACGCGCCGGTGGTGCCATCTCTCGGACTTTGCACGGACTTTTCAAACCCGCCTCGTATATATATATATATATATATATATATATATATATATATATATATATATGTATATGTATATGTATATATATATATATATATATATATATATATATATATATATATATATATATATATATATATATATACAGTAATACCCCGCTTTACGCGAGGGATACGTTCCGAAAAAAATCGCGTTAACTGAAATTCGCGTATATCGAGGTTTATGATTAAACATAGTCAAATTTTAATACAAAAAAATACAAATCATTTTAATCAATCACTTTAATTCTAAGAACACTTTATGCAATACATACTCTTATTTTTTACGGAAAAATACATCTATTGTCTTTTGGGTAACGTTTTGTTTACGTTCTTGTAAAATACGTTCATAACACCCAACACTGTTTTTAATTGTTTGACACACGGTCAAGACACGGTCATCATTATTGTCTATACTCTGCAATATGTCCAAACCTGAATAAATTTTTGAAAGTGCATTTTGTATTTCCCCTGAAGATAAAACTTTCTCTTCTACTTGTTCTTCCTCATCGTAGATAGGATTATTCTGTAACTCGATCAGATCTTCATTGCTAATAGGATCGTCGTGCGTTGCTACAAGTTCTACGAGATCTTCTACCGTGACATCTTCAAGTTCAGACCCCTCAATCATTGCAGCAATGTCTTCAAGCACTTGTCTCTGCATCTGGACAATTCTTCTAGGTGCTTCCACTACATCTGGCCAAAGATTACGCCACACCCCATTCATACAACTCATTTTAACTTCCTTCCAAGCCTCTTCTATGTTGTGAATAGACTTCATAATGTTGTATGACTTCCACCACTCTCGCATAGACTGTCTTCCTTCCCCGTCAGTTTCATGAATTAGTTGGCTAAAAGTGCGGCGATGGTAATAAGCTTTGAAGTTTGCTATTGCTCCCTGGTCCATAGGTTGTAATATTGACGTAGTGTTTGGTGGAAGGAACTTTACGTACACTTTTAAGTCTCTGGGCGTATCAAGTGAGGTTGGATGTCCTGGGGCATTGTCTAAGAGTAATATAACTTTAGGTTCAAGCCCATTTCTGTCACAGTATGATTTGACTGATGGGCAAAAACTATTAGAATACCATTCTTGAAAAATTTCCCGTGTAACCCACGCCTTTCTGTTTGATCGCCACACAACTGGTAGACTTGTCTTGTCTGTGCCTCGCATTGCACGGGGTGTTTCTGAATGGTACACTAGTAAAGGTTTCAGTTTGAAATCACCAGTGGCATTACCACCCAGCAGAAGTGTTAGTCGATCTTTCGCAGCTTTGAAACCACTGGCTTGACGTTCTTCCTTAGAAATGAATGTTCGAGATGGCATTTTTTTCCAGTAAAGTGCGGTCTCATCAACATTGAAGATGAGACAAGCAGGAATTTTCTCTCGTCTAACGAAGTCTTGAAACTTGTCTGGAAACTCAGCTGCAGCTTGAATGTCCGCGCTGGCCGCCTCGCCTGTTATGTGGATATTGTGAAGATTAGAACGCTGCTTGAACCGATGGAACCAGCCTCTGCTGGCAGCAAAAGTCGGAGTGGCACTCCCTTCTCCTTCTTTTGTTTTCAGCATCTCATACAAAGATTTTGCTTTTGTGCATATGAGATCTTGACTTAGTGGTGTGTTCTTCTTATTCAAATCTTCGATCCAGACTGACAGTAATTTCTCCATTCTTTCTAAGATAGATGATCTCGAACGAGAAAGTTTTGTTGCACTTATAGGTGTTGAACCTTCGCTGGAGATTTTAATTTTTTCCCGATTTTTATAAATCGTTCTCACAGTCGATTCTGAGAGTCCAAAATCTCTCCCAACAATTGTCGCTTTGCCTCCATTTTCCATTCTTCTTAACACTTTCATCTTCAATTCCAAAGTGACGCTTTTACGCTCTTTTTTCTTTACAGGCGGCATTTTTAACGTAGGGTTAAATTATGTATGTATGTATCTCCAATAAATATTAAAACAAAACTGCCAGCCGACCGAACTAACATTACGGAACAAATGAACACACGAAACGAACGAGGAAATCCCCATAGAACAAAGTCGAAGGACAGAGAATTCCCAATTCTTCAAAGAGAATATTCAGAGAAAGCGGGGATCCCCCCGCGACCATAGAGAAGTTAATGACTACATGAGCGCGAAATTTGAAATTCGCGTTATAGTGAAACCGCGCGTAACGGGGTCGCGCTAAGCGGGGTATTACTGTATATATATATATATATATATATATATATATATATATATATATATATATATATTAGAACTTTTGATCGAAGATGAGATAGAGAAAAGGAGAATATAAGTAGTAGGAGGTGGTAGAGGTAAAAGGGATTAAGTAGGGATAAGTAAGATTAAGTATATAGGGTTAAAAGTATTTCCTACATTATAGTTGGAGTGCAGCTTAAGCTAGGGTAAGCTACTAAGTTACTAAAACTCCATAATTTGTATTGATCGATAAAATTAGATTAGAAAAACTTAATAGTAATTTTTTGAGGAATACTAACAGTAGGATAATAACACCTGCCTTCATAATTACTGAAATTAATGAAATTTGTAATTTTTTCTACATTAAAAAAAATGAATTCAATCATCTGTTTTTCTAAATATTTTTCATGATCAACTTAAATTTCCTTTTCTTTTCATTTTCTCCCAAGCTTTTTATAGTACTTACTATGTTTGATCAAAAATAATCAAACTTAAAATTATGATTAAAATTTGTTTGAAAAATTCCAGTTATAAATTGTCTACCCAAACCTTTTTCCCCTGAGGTGATACGAGGGCTACCTTTTAAAGTTTTACAAATACAATGAAAGAAAAAAAATTTTGATACAAATCGTTTTATTGTTTCTCAAAATATTCAACTTTAAGATTTATACACTTCGAACCAATTCTGCAAACATTTTTTCCATTCTAAAGTTGGTACCTCAAAAACATGGTTTCGGAAGGATTCAACAGCTTCTTCAAGTGATAAAAATCGCTCTCCACGTATTTTTTTTTGACATTCGGGAACAAGAAGTCGTTAAGTTATATTAAGTGATCAGGTAAATGCGAGCAATGAGGCATTAATTCACTGTTTTTCTCCATCAACTAATCAATTTTGACGTGCTCTGTAAGAGATGGCCGTCATGAGGAATGATGCGAAGTTTTCGGTTGTTTTTCCTGATTTTATCGATGATTTCTGGCAAACAAATTGTTGTATACTATTCAGTACTAACTGTTCTTCAATCCTCTAAAGCAATGGTTGCAACCAAAGAAACAAGCGATGATTTTCTTGGAAGTGCTTCGCGAACAAAGCACTTTTGCTGAATTCGGTTCTTCTTGGAACACCTAAACAGTTAATTGTTGCTTAGTTTCCAGCTCGAACGAATATACCCAAATTTCGTCTCCTGTTACGATGTTGTATACGGATTTTGCAGATCCTCGGTCGAATTTCGTTACACCAATTGACACGAGCCTGTTTTTTAGTTTCGGTAAAATTATGCGGTATCCATCGAGAACTCTTTTTACAGTTAAATTGTATTGCAGTCTTCGATATGCCTAAGGATGCCTCTTTCTCACGGTAAGTCACATGCCGATCCTCTTTCATCATGTTGCACACAGCATCGATGTTTTTTGGAACAACAACCGGTTTTAGTCGACCTTCACTAAATTTATCGCTGACGGAAGCAAGACCATGATTAAATTCTACAAATCAATTGTAAACCGTCTCTTCTGATGGTGATTCATTACCAAAAGTTGAACTAAGCGATACGAGGCATTGCTGTTGACTTAAGCCTTTACTGAACTCTTAAAAAATCATACAACGAAAACCTTCACGCGACATTTCCATTTGTTCACAAAACTGTTTTTTTAAACGCTCACTGTAAACAAACTATTCGGCCAATTTCAGAGCTGCCACTGTTTTAACAATAACAAATGTCAAATTTTACAATAATGGTAATGTCACATCTCAATAGCTGATCTAGTGATCGTTTGTAAAAGCTTAAAAGGCTGCCCCCGTATTTTACTTGGGTCGATAGCTCAGAAATGATAGGTCCGTTATTTACTATTTTTGATATTAGGTAACAGTCAGAACAGTCGTATTTGATATTACCCTGATGTCACAGATTTTTACTACATTTACTTACTTCTGCCTTATGGACATAGCATACCAAAGTCATCATAGACATAACAATTGCGTGCACATGATGACAGGAAACCATATTAAGTGAATTGCAACTTAGAACATATTCTTGTATCGCCATCCCAAAACAGACTATACTTGAAGCTACATATGAACAAGGAATTTCGGCACATATTATAGCTAGTAGTGTATACATATTTTCTAAGTTTATTCTGAAATAAAAGAGAAAACAATTAAATTCAATGCAATTACGTATGATACACGTATTGGGTTATAAATTAAAGATGTTTTAAAAAATATGTCGTCTTATACAGGACAGCTTTATTAAACCAATACTTTTTTAATTTTCATATTTTCAGTTTTGACGTCCGGTTTTATAAAAAAAGTCGGACTTTCATAATTACTAGGTATACAAGTATAAAATGCTGATTTTTTTTCTAAAAAACATGTTAAATTCGGAAGAATGATAAAAAGTGCTTTATTCAAAGTATGCTCCATCGCTTGTCATACATTTTTCCCATCATTCGGGAAATTTGTGAATACCACGCCAGTAAAAATCTTCCCCTTTTGCATCGAGCCATTTTTTCACATCTTCGTAGGAACCAAAGCGTTGCTCAGCAAGTGCGCGACCCATCGATGCAAACCAGTGGTAATCGGAAGGAGCCAAGTCTGGCGAGCATTGTCATGAAGAAAAATGACTTTGTGTTCCCTCTTTCGGTATTCTGGCCTTTTTTCAAGCAGCGAACGGTTCAAATCGGTGAATTGTTGTTAGTAACGTTTAGTATTAACCGTTTCCCCAGGTTTTAACAGCTCATAATAGATCACGCCCCTCTGGTCCCACCAAACACAGAGCATCGTCTTTCTGCCAAAGCGATTCGGTCTTGCAGTCGATGTGGATGGTGCGCCTGGGTCTACCCATGATTTTTTGCGCTTGGGATTCTCAAAATAAATCCACTTTTCATCCTCTATAACTATACGATGCAGAAACGACTTTCTTTTGTACCGAGCGAGCAAAATGTCACACGTGTTTTTGCGCTTTTCCATTTGCCTGTCGTTCAACTAATGTGGTACCCATCTACCGGCTTCTGAATCTTTCCCATCTCTCGTAGCCGATTGGAAACAGCTTGTTGACTAACGCCCAATTGCTCGGCGAGTTGTTTTTGTATTTGCGAATCATCTTTGTCCAACAATGCTTGCAATTCCACATCTTCGTATTTTTTTGGCGGTTTTCCACATTCCTTGTCTGCAACATCGGTCATCACTTTTGAAACGCCGAAACCATCATTCACACGTATCTTGCTATAGAGCATGTTCACCATAAGCTTCTCGAAGTAATCGGTATGATTCAACAGCAGTTTTCTTCAATTGAAAACAAAAAATTAATGCTGTCCGCGAATGCTCTTTGTTCGGTATAAATTTCGACATATTGAACACAACAATACAACACTATGCACACACTTTTCTAATTTATCACTTGTGCGCGTCTGACACTTGTTGTTGACACAACAAAATGGCGCAGTGTCAAATGGCACTTTATAGCACAAACTGCATTGGTGCACGATCTGTCGTCTGAAATCCGCATTTCATACTTGTACACCTGGTATGTTGAAAAATGATTTTAAGCGCTAGTCGTGAACTTAGTGACACTGAATTCTCTAGTTGTGTCGACCGCGATTCTATAGACCCCAATCCGATATTGATGGCAGGTTAGTGTAATGTAACTCTATAAAATTAACACGTAATTTTTTACTTACTTGTTAGAATAGTGATTTCGTATACCTGCCATTAATGTTCGGTAAAGCGCGGAGCGATGTTTCTTGTAGTACATTCGATCTCTGGAACTGTATTTTGCAATTTTGATATTGTAACTGACTCCTCGGAAGTATATTCTAAAAACAATATATACTAAGTAATGTAAAAAAGTGTTTCTGGCTCCAATGCAACCCAAAAGTTTTCAAGGCAAAAAGAAAACGACGGGAGGTCGATCAAATCGACTATCAAAGACCACATGTTCTGTTTACATTTACCTAACATGTTCTTCGACGTTAACTTTTTTAGAGAATGCTAAAACTTGGATTTTTGTAGCGTTAAATTATCCTTGGGTTTTTTCACGCCACGAAACAACTCCTTCGAGTCTATGTTAAGTTGAGCTACTTGCTGCGGCCTCCGGTTATTTTCATGAATGATTGATGTTTGACTGTTCGAGGTAGAGGAGAGAATAAGCAAATTATCGTCGACAAAGCTGTAGATGGGATGCCTGGTCCTTTCTGGCAGATCGTTAATGTAACGAAAAAAGAAAGCGGGAGATAGTATTGAGCCCTAGGCCACCTCGGCGTTTATAGTGAATGAATTAGATAGAAGTCCGTCTACTGCCACTCATAAAGAATGCTATCTGAGATAATAACACGTAGGCTGAAAAGTTTTCGGTCTAGCTACTTAAAACACATTTTTTTACAAAATTTTTATTCATCAATAGAGTCTCCTTCAAGAGCGATACAATCCGTCCAACGCTTTTCTAACATTTCTATATCTTTTTGGTAGAAGCATTTGTCTTTGCGTTCAAAATAGGCCACAGTTTCAGCGATAACTTCTTCATAGGAGTCAAATCTCTTTCCTGCCAGCATTTTTTTGAGGTATGCGAATAGATAATAGTCGCTTATGGCCAGATCTGGAGAATACGGTGAATGAGGAAGCAATTTAAGCTTCAATTCATGCAATTTTGTCATCGTAACTATGGACTTGTGACACGGTGCAATGTCTTGATGAAAGAGCATTTTTTTGTTTATTTGGGGCCGTTTCTTTGCGATTTCTGCCTTCAAACGCACTAATAACTTTATATAATATCCGCTATTGATGGTTTTTCTTTTCTCAGAATAGTTCCCATTATTCCCAAAATTCAGAGGCTAAAACCTTCTCAGCCGACTGTGTTGTCTTTGGTCGTTTTCGGGCGGCTTTCACCGGTTGCTGTCCAATCAGCTGGCTACCAATTTGATGCCGGTGTATAGTGGTGGATCCATGTTTCATCCATTGTCACATATGGCATGAAAAAATCATTTTTATTGCGCTTAAACAGGTCCAAACAGCGCTCAGAATTATCAACACGTTATTGTTTTTGGTCCACTGTGAGCAAACGCAGTACCCATTTCGAACAGAGCTTTCTCATGTCCAAATGTACATGCAAAGTATGACCAACACGTTCTTTAGGGTGTCAGCTATCCCACGTAATTTCACTTTACGGCCATCCAAAACAATTTTGTGGATTGTTTTTATGTTTTCCGGGGTAACCACCTCATTTGGGCGTCCAGAGCGTTCAGCATTATTTGTATCTGTATGACCGCGTTTAAATCTCGTATACCAGTAAATGATGAGTGATTTTCCAGGGCCAGAGTCCCCATAACACTTACCAAGCCATTGCTTTACTTGAACGGTATTTTTTCCCATCAAAAAAGTAGTGTTTAATCAACACACGAAATTAGATTTTTTCCATTGTTTTGAAAATATGAAAAGTAGCGTCACTAAAACCACTGTAACTAATCGTCGAAAAGTCATGAAATTTTGACACGTATCGTCTGAAGGTTGGTACTTCCTAAAAATCATATGGATTTTTTTGAAAACTTTTCAGCCTACGTGTTATGTAAGCCATAAACAAAACCATTGAAACCTACCATACGAGTGCAGCTTAGCCAAAAATTCTTTAGTCATATCGTGTGCATCCGTTCGATATTCTCCAAAATGTTTAATTGTGTTGTTCAAAATATGTGTGACATAAGTTAAAAGATCTCATGTCGTTCTTTGCTTACTAAGCTCATATTAATGGTCGCTAATAATATATAATAATACGTTCAGAGTCTGTTCATTTTCTATTTGATTTTGTGAGTTTGGCAATCGAAGTATGTAATTAATGATGTTTTATGTCATTTCTGTATATTTAAGGGATTACGTTGGTACTCCTGGTTTCGGGATTCAAACTTTTTATGATGTTATCATCAGGTTATTTCACTTATTTCTTTGTTTATGATCTGTGTGACTTTTTTGACAGACTCGTGATGTTTGTATTTTTCATATATTTTTTTTTAAAATATAATTAATGTTATTAAATGATAATTTTAAATTGTAAGTAAATACTTTTAATAATTAAATAATAACTATTTTGTTTGAAGTTGGTTTTTGTTCTAATACAGGCATTGGTAAGTTTTACTTTCTATGTTTACATTCAAATCAAATAAATAAACTTGATTTTTTTGTCTTGACAAGAATAATTTTATTATTTTACGGATATGTAATAAAAATATGAAACCAGTTCCAGGCTCTTCAACAGCTAAAGTAAAATTTACAAACGACAATGAAATTCTTCGTTTATTAGATGAATTGGAGTCTGAACGAGATGATGATCTTGATGGTAATATGATGCTCAGGATTACGACAGAATGTTCTTCTGTCAATTCATCCTCTTTTCCATTTAAACTCCTTTTATTCCGTGTTCTCAATCTAAAAATTCGATGATTATTTCCCATTTCTTTCTTTCTATCTATTTGTTTGATTATCTTCTTATTTGTATTCATTTTACTAGTCCTCTCTTCCGGATGCTTTATCTTTGCCTTTGGTCGTCGTCAATCTACCTATCTCTCTCCTTTTCTCAGTTTTTTGACTTGATGGTCGTAGTATTCTTTGTTTGTTCTTTCAGTTTTTCTTTCTCAATCTCCCATCTATATTCTCTTCCATCGATTACGATTTTTTGATATCCTATTTTCACTCTTTTTCCATTCGTTCTCTCGTTCTGTGCTATATGCTTCCATTTTTTTTGAATTTCCCGTTCATTTTTTGTTAAATCGTTGCTTATATAAACTCTCTCTCTTAGGTTTCTCAGTTTGTTTTTATTTTTCATTACAGCTTCGTTATCTCCCGTGTTTCCAAGTTCTATCTTGTATATAGTCGCTCCTATTTTTATTACATCTTTAATCTGTACTTTTGTGCCCATACTCCTCTCCATAAAATGTTCTACACCCATTTTCAGATCTGGTTGGCTATTCGCTTCAAATCTCATTCCCGATATTACCATATTATTCCTTACGTTGTTTTTTTTCCAGTCTACTCATCTTCAAATCTATACTTCTCATGTTTTCCCTAATTATTTAATTTTCCTCTCTTAATACTTAATTCTCCTTTCCTAGTTCCTTCAACTCTTGTTGGTATCTCCTCTGATCTTGTTTTATATCCTTTATATCTGACATTAGCTCTCTGATCATTTATATCAAATTGTCTATCTTATCTATACTTTCGTTTTTCTCTTTCTGTGGTGTTCTTATCAGCTTTTTACTCTTCTGGAAGAATCCCATTGGCTCTTCTTTTTCTTCGACTCTTCCTCTTTTTGAGTCTCCTGAGGTATAATAATCGCTATCCATTGTTCTTTCTCTTATAAAAACTTTACGTGTGTTCCTCGTATATTCCATTTTCAAATACGGGAGAAAAAGAAAAAAATTGTTGTTTATATTTCTTATCACCGTAAACAGTAAAATGATCAAGGTCGTCGCTTATCGTTTCGTTAGCTTCATACAATTTCACAAAATTATTCTCATAAATTTCCAAATTTTTTTTACTTATTGTCTTAATCTAACACTACACTCTACTTTATTTCTAGTCCCTCTCATTTGCAATGTTTTACAGATATATAATAAAAATATGAACCCAGTTTCAGGCTCTTCAACAGCTAAAGTAAAATTTACAAACGACAATGAAATTCTTCGTTTATTAGATGAATTGGAGTCTGGACGAGATGATGATCTTGATGCTCAGGATTACGACAGAACAGAAGAAGATGAATTTAATGAAAACAATTCAATAGAGAAGGAAATGAGTCAAATATTTTAGGAAAACTACGAATCCTTGGAGGAGGTCCAGAGATTATTGAAAGTTGGCACATCGAAAATACTGTCAGTACTTTTCCTTTTACAAAGATCTGTGAGTTTCTCGGAAATGAACTTTTAGCTGGTAATGACCCAATTGACTACCTCAACTTAAAACTCACTCAAGGTTTTTTGCAGCTTATAGTTAAACTAATAACTATGTTGAAAGTGTTTTCTTAAATGATGTTGTGAATGAAAAATCAAGAATAACCAGCTGGAGACAAGTAAACATTCAACAAGTAAAAGTATTTTTTAGTCTGCCTTTCCACACTGGTACGGTAAAAGCAGCAAGAATTACCGATTATTTGAAGAAAAGATCGCTTTTCCTTTAGGCCTTGGGCTGTACAGGGGCAGGAATAGGTTTTTCCTTAACATGAGGTGCCTTCATTAAGCTAAAAATCCAGGGCCTGTTGATCCATTTCCTGATGACAGGTTATACAAGGTAAGGCATTGCCACACATGACATTGACCATTTCAATGAACAAAATAGATTATTGTATTACCCAAACAAGAATTTATGATTAGGTGAAAGTGTGATGCTCTGGCGTGGACTTTTTTTTTAGAGTATATTTAAAACACAAGCGACACAAATACGCTCTCAAATTTTATTTGTTAACCGAACCAAATGGTTTCATTTTAAGAAATTTAGTATATTCTGGAAAAAACACACACGCATGGATGAATTGGGCATGCAGGAAAAGTTGTTATGACTCTAATGGAAGGCTACTACTATTTATGGATAGTCTACAGTATTTATGGATAACTAATATAAGAGCGTAGGATTAGCAGAAAAAATGCTGACAACTAAAATAAATTATACAGGAAACCTACGGCAAGATAGAACACAAAGAAGTTAAAGAAAAGATTCTCAAAAAAGGAGAGGTAATCAAGAAATTTAATTCAAAAGGAGTTTGTGTAGGTAAGTGGAAAGACAAAAGGAACGTAATGAACAATGGAAAAACTGTGGCAACAAAACAGCAAACGTCCATAGAAAATCCTAGTGCAGTGGCTTTGCACAACAAAGAACCCCGCACAAAAGTATAGGAAAAAGTCGTTGGGTCAAAATTTTTCACATTTTGTGAAAAAGTTCTCCAAGTTATGCTGAACATGAGAATTTTCATGGACACAATGCTCAAAATTCAATAGTTTGGCCGCCAGTGGCCTTTGAAGCCTAAAAATATAGGCCAATTCGATTCTTGTATTCTCTATTTTTTTAAGTGTTTTCACTTTTGAAGAAAATATTTCAGACAAAAGATTCCCTATTTTTTTCCCTGGCTATAACGTGGGATCATCGATGGCGGGGGAACACCCTCTCCCGGGGGAGAACGGTGCTCCACTTCCTGGTGCGTTTGGTAGTGGGGCACCCTCCGCCATTGGAGGGGGTGTTCCCCCACCGCCGATGATCCCATGTGATAGCCCGAAAAAAATCGGGAATATTTTGTCTGAAACATTCTCTTCAAAAGTGAAAATAATTAAAAAAAAAAAAAATAGAGAACCAAAGAATCTAATTGGTCTATATTTTTTGACTTCAAAGGCCACTGGCGGCCGAACTATTGAATTCTGAGCATTGTGCCCATGAGAGCTTTTGTTCAGCATAACTGGAAGAATTTTTTTTCAAAATTTCAAAAATTTTGACCCAACGGCTTTTTCCCATACTTTTGTGCAGGGTCCTTTATGAGCGATGTCTTATTATAGTTGTGAAAAAAAGACTATACGATAGCATAAAAAGGTTTCTTTACACATCTTTTTACAGATGCTTATGAACTCTTACCTATTATATAATAAATATAGCCGTATCTGGTATCACCCACAGTTCTCTCCCAATATAATATCGATTAAATTTCAAAATAGGGAAAATTTGATACACTCACGATAACATATTTCACTTCAATGCTAATATTTTAAGTGCTTATTTTTTTGTATTTCCTTTCCCTTTTCCCTGTGAAGTTTCTTGTATAGCTTTTTCTCCGATGTGATGCAATTTATTGTTCTTTATGAAGTGACCAACAGTATCACCTATCATGTAGATATTCCACCGTCCCTGATACCGTTTCTCCATCTCCTTTATGTCCTGATGGAACCGTTCCCCCTGCTCTTCACTCACAAAGTCAAGATGCAAGAAGTGGACTTTAAGGCTCATTAGACCACCCAGATTTTTGAACTTGTCTATCGTATTAGCTACGATAAATTCATAGTTAGAATCTTTCACATTGCCAAAAAACTTAGTCACAACTTCTTTAAATGATATCTAAGCCTCCTTTTTCTTTGTAAACATCCTTGCTTCAAAGCTGGAATCGAACATCATTTTACGAATATCAGGCCCAACGAAAACTCCTTCTTTCAGTTTGGCTTCTGATAAATGAGGAAATCTTTTACACAAATATTTAAAACATTCACCATCTTTAGGCAAGGCTTTCACAAATTGTTTCATTAAGCCTAACTTGATGTGTAGTGGTGGTATAAGAATCTTTTCTGGGTCTACTAAAATTTTATCCAAAATGTTCTTCTCGCCAGATGTTAAAATTTTTCTTACGGACCATTGTTTTTTGGACCAATGTTGATCCCTTGCTCTACTGTCCCATTCACATATAAAACATGGAAACTTCGTAAATCCCTTTTGTTGACCAAGGATCACGGAGACAACTATTAAGTATCCACATAGCATCCAATCGTGAGCTGGATAATTAATTTTCTGTAAAATCATGTTTAGATTTTCGTAAGTTTCCTTCATATGGACTGAATGAGCAACAGGCAGTGAAGCATAAGTATTTCCGTTGTGTAACAGAACACCTTTTAAACTAGTTTCTATAAAAGCCTCCAATCATCCTTCTTGTACTCAATGCCAAATTCATTCATTAGACTACCAATATCATGGCAGTAAACCAAATCTTCTTCCTTCTTGAAAAACTGAGCAAACTGTTGATCTCTTGTTCTATAATGGTAAATATGTTCCAGATTCCAATAAATGTTTATGTAAACAACTGTGGTTTTAAATTTTCTAGAGAACATTGAAACTCATCATCGACTTTCATTAAATTCGAGACTGGATTGTGAAACATCATCAGTAGACTGAGGTGGCTCAGAGACAGGAAGTCCCGGTCCATGTCCTAGCGGCCGATTAGCTTAAGTAAAGTTAGAATAGACAATTACTTTCTTATTTTTGGAGTTATATCCAGAAACATCAACGCTGCAAAAATAACAATCATTTGAATGATTTTCTTGCTTTCTCCATACCATAGGTACTGCAAATCTAAAAGCTTTCTTTTCTTTCTTATACCATTTCCTAAAATCCTCGACACAAACATAACGTACTTTGTGAGGAGTCAAACATTTTTCTTGATTACCGACTTCTACACCAAAATATGCAAAGTATATTTTTTACAAAGTCGGCAATGTTTCTTTGGTGTTTTTTAACTACAAACTCACCCCATATATAACAAAAAGTGTTGGGAGAGTCTTTACAACCACGATTAGCCATACTGCACATGGGTTAGACACTGCAATGCGAGGTCATATTAACTGGAAGAAAACAAAGAGCTTTGATATTTATCGGAACTGCCAGCCTAATAACATTTGATTTTACTACCAACTCTATAAAATTCTGATTTTATTGCCAACCTAATAACATTCGAATGATAAAAAATAAACTTTTCACATTTTGAATATTAAAATGTGAAAAATTGGTGGGTGACACGACTTTTTTATTATTATTTTCGGACTCAGCACACCAAAAAACATAGGAATCAGGTAAAATTATTAAAAAAGTTTTTTCATCGTTGGCCTGTGTTATTGATGGCATTTCTCATAACTTTCGGTGATATTGACAGAAATGCGACTGGTGGGTAATTGTTTGGCAAAGTATTTTTGCCTTTTTTGGATATCAACAGAACTCTAGCATATTTCCAGTAAAAAAGAAATATTTTTTTTCTGTAAGAGATTGAGAAGTCTGCAAAAGATGCCGACACATATATATTACATAAATTAGTAGATCATCTATTCAGTTTTGCTTACGAAGGCCTTATTGATGGTCGCTGAAGTGTATTTGTTTGGAGTTGATAGCAGAATTCTCTCATTTTAAATGCAAATACATGTTGGGGCGCGCCCAAAAAAAAAAGAAATTTTGTTATGCATTTTACTGGATTCACCCTATTTCACAGTGTGTCGACTAGTACAAGTTAGCTGGACAAAATTATTTTTTCCCTTATTTCAATTGTTTATGTATATTCTAGGCATATTAAGTTATTTTAAGAAAAAATTCATCGCGTTGGTTTTTTTTATGGGCGTGGCTAATTTTTTCCCCTAAATTAGTCAGCTACGCAGACATATTTAACGATAACTCGGGAACAACTTGTCAGATTTTTATAAATAAAACATTAAAAAATGCGTAACAAAATTTTATTAAAGTTGATTGAATATTATTTTATTCTATCTTTTATCGTTTTGGAGTTATTTAGAAATTAATGGAGAGAAAAAAAATTTTTTTCGTGTAAAATTCATTATTTTTTTCGGTAAAAAAGCGCAATAACAAAAGAAAAACAAAATATTATACATTTTTCTGACAGCTGCGTATCTGGAAAATAAAATAAGGTATTAAATCATGAAAATCGGTTAATAAATGTGGGTTTTATTCACAATTTACCGCAGGTACTCAATATCGATAAAATTTGTGTAATACAGCCACCCTTGCATATCGCGGTAGGATTGCATCAGCTTAGCAGGTAGATAACGGAACTAAAGGGCAAGGGTATTTTGTATGGTTATTAGAATTAAAAATTATAATACAGTGTCTTTCATTTAGCTGCATTTCGCTTACCTGTATTTTTTGTCCAGCTGCACAAAACATTGTATAACAAAAACAAAATATTCTGCGTATGTGCACGAATTTTTCTACAAACTTGAATGTGCAACTAAATGAAAGACACTGTACTTTTATTTTTAATAATAACCAGATGAAAAATCATTTATTGCATTTGTCAATTAAAAATAAAACAATTAATCCATATTACTTAGTTTTATTGACACAAAAAGGATAAACTCAAATAATACCTGCCTTTCAGGTAGGTAACTTGTGCATTATACATACATAAGTAGTTGGTATTTTAAAATGTTTTTGATTTTTTTAAGGTACATATTTCTTGCTGTTCGGTTCAAAAAAAAATTGTTTTTGAAAATTCCAGTCAAAAATTGTTTTTGTTTAATTTTAAAATAAATGTTATAAATGCTCTGTAATAAATTTAGCATAATGACACTGACTGTAATTATATGTAAAATAAAAATACTCATTTATTGATAAAGAAAAATTTACAAGTCAAGGTTTACATGCTTAGTACAAGCACTACATAACTAAAAATAGTAGCTGAACCTAATAATCATCATCAGAGTCTTCTGATGAGTCGTTTACTGTATAATCGTCATCATTTTGTGGCATTGTGCGACAATATGATGACGATTCCAATCTTGACTCTTCTATGCTAGGGCTTACAATTAACTTTAATACATCTATACATATTTTTTCCGGATTTTTTTTGGGAATCTCTCGAAGGCTATTGATCAAAGGATCAGATGTTATAATTAACATGCACAGTAAGTCTCTATTCGTGGCAACACGCGAGCACTTGCGGGTGTTGTACTCCCTAAATCTGCAGCAATCTTTGTTCCGTGCTTCTTGAGCCTCTTCGGAAAGCTGCCCAATTGGAAGCAATGCCGCTTTGATGACTTCTGTGCTGTGAATTAATATTTTATGCACAGTAGCAGGCATACAGTACCACGAATAGAGACTAAGATAATGTTTTCTGGTTTCAAGACAAAATTTTTTGAATTCAACTAAGTTTATCTCGAATCCAGAAGACAATATTCTCAAAATAACATCAAACTTTTTTATAATTGTAACATCCAACCCTGTGATCTGAGCACTCATCTCAGCATTGTTAAAAAAGCGACGGGCTGTATTTCCATCATTTGAAGAACCAAATCCTGGCTTTGGTTTATCTACAATGAGTTCCATCTCGTTCTTAAATTTCAATTTAATTTCCTCGGAACGAACCTTGATCTGCTTTGTCTTCGTTGCTTCTAGCCTGCCATTTCTTAATATTCAACTTGTAACTGATATGTAAAAGACATTCGAAGCAACGAATCCAAGCATGAAGTGTAGATAAACCAAAGGCAAAATGTTCTTGATTGCTGTTAAACATCGCGGGGTCATCGTTCATCGTCTTGGGGGTGGCGCCACAGATGAAACACTTTTGGGATGAACTAGTTTCCGTTAAGGCGTTACACACCTTTCCGTCTGTCATTGTCAGCAAAAGTTCGTGTTTTACAGAAATTTGAGAATCACCAAAGTTGATAAGTGTTGGAAGAAGAGCATTAACTTCTTCCAACAATCTATTTGTCTCCACTAACGTGAAGTCGTTCGTTTCTTTGGCAAATATAAATTTGATTGGGCGACAATACAAAGTTGATGAAGGCCGAGGATTTTGCCAAATAATTTTGGACCCATCATATAACTTAAGGGGAACTAAAGAAAATGCGAAAAGAAACTCGTCCGTATATTCAGTGTTCTCAAATCTATGTTTGTATGTGCTGTGCCCAGAACTTCCATCACATACCCATTTACTAACAAGTGTAAACGATGAACTTGTTGGGAGCACACTGCTGATAACTTCATTCTGTGCAAATTTATTTCAGCACGAGTTTATGTTATAGCAATGTGCTCCTCTGCAGGGTAACAGGCCTGTTTGGACTTTTTTAAACTAAAATATGACGGAAACACATTATGCCCCGCCTTCATGGACCACTTCCTAGTTTGTTTGTAAGAATGCGTTGTTGACTTAGAATCTATATAGTAAGCTAAGGCTTCGTCCCTACTTAATTGCCTAGGATTAACGGAACTGGTATTTTTAGACTTAATAATATTATCTGGGCTCTCACTAATGTCTCTAATCACATTGGCAATTTTCCTTTGCCCTGCTGAACGCACAGCAATTTCGGCAGCAGTCACCAATTCACTGACACTTCGGGATTCTACGAGATCCACGACGCGACGTTTCTTCGTCTTAAACGACGATTCCTCGAAATCTTTGCGAGGTCTTCCTGCAGGAGTCACATTCTCACTTGATGTTGAAGGTTGTGGCGCAAAAGAACTCGCAGTAAACTGTATGTCTGCTTCATCCAACCAATTCTTATTTTTAATTAAAAAACGCTCCTTCGACTTTCCTGAAGCCAACCATTTGGCACCAAACTTATTAGACAAGTTGGATATCTTCAACTTTATTTCTTTTTGGCTGCTTTCAGTAATGTCACCAAAGTGAAATTTTGAAGAAAGAAAGTCATATACACGCGAGTGTTCATTCTTCGTGTGTTTCAACCACTCCTTAAAAAAGGCTACCCTTGAAATAGAGTAAACGTGTTCTGGAAAAAAAGAAAAAAAAAACATGTACTGAAGTGTGCTAAACAATATGTGTATTTTTACGAAGAATAAAGTTATTTCTGTGTAATATCTAAAAAGTAGCCCGGATAGAGGTGAATGTCTGTATATTCTGAACTTTCAAAGTTTTTTTTTTTTTAAAAAAAAACACGCTAAAATATATAGGCTATTTAAAAAAAAATACTAAAAATTCAAATTAATAGATTCTGATTAAAAAAAATACATTAAAAAATAGTACTTACCCTCAGTATTAATATTCATCACAAAAACTTTCACAATATTACAATATGTCACTATAAGGTGTGCACGAAAGTGTCGCTAAATTGCAACTGATTGATTGAAAGAGCTGCATTAAACTCATTACCTGACTTCTGACGCTTATGACTCGCCACTTGCAAATTTGTTAAACAACCTTTTCTTGGAATTCGGGGTTTGGTGGTGTTGTTTACGTTTTGCAAATAAGATTTCCTGGAAATCATAACATGAATTTTGTCCACCTAGCATGTTCTATGCGACACACTGTGTATTTTAGGCAAAAAACCTCTGCTATATAATAGAGTCGTAAAATGTAAATGAGAGTTCATCGGTAGCATAGCCGTCCGACCGTAAGCTGCTTTTAGTGTTTAATAAATTAAATTGTCTGAAAATTAAAGTTATAGAAAGATTTATTGCCAAAAATTTTTTATTTTGTAGATCTATGTATATATACAAATTCACAATTCACGATATATAAGTACTTTAATTACAATCAAAAACAATCGTCATCTTCAAAATCTGAAGACTCAACTTCTCTCAAATTGATAATTAAGGGCTCTATTTCCAGTCTTCGATGTATTCGTCAAGTTTCCAAATTTTATTTTCTTCTTCTATAACATGTCGAATGGCATTTTTCCACTTATCTTCTTTGATCCTCTCTATTCCGGCGAGTATTAATTGCCTTACGTCTTAAAGTTTGAACGTGGTGTTTTCCTTTGCAACGAAATATTTCATTTGTACCCAAATTAGCTCTATGGGAATCAATTCGCAATGATATGGAGGTAATCTAAGCACTGTGATATTCCGTTCCTTTGCCATCTCATCGATTACGTATTTCTTGAACTGTGCCTTTTTTTGTTTCACAATTTTAAGAAGTTCCGCTATATATACCCTCTTTATGTTTGAGATTTTTGTCTCTTATCCATTGAAGAATATCCGCTCTATGGTATACATCATCTCCTCATAGTAATCTTTAGTTGACTTTGATTCGAATTCCAACAAGCCACCGTCGAGAAATCCGTTTTCCCTACCAATATATGCTATAATTAGCCTGCGACCTTTTCCTGAAAGGGGTTGTAATCGAGTTGACCAACCTTCCATAAAAGCTCATTTGGCACTCTTAATGTTTTTCTCAATCCAGAATTTTTTCACTGTGTGTCCCTCATTAACCCAAGTCTCATCTAAATAAAAAATATTTCTTTCTTCGGTTCGAAATTTTCTGATTGCTCGTAGATATTCTCTTCTCCATTTCTTCTTTCTATTTTATCGATAGGAACAGATTTTCTGTTGTGATTTTCCCAAGGAAAATTCAGGTTATGAAGGATTTTCCATAATTTCCATTTTTTAAAATCTGGTAAGTCCTGTTCTTCCTTGATTTCTTGCAAAACTTTATGTAGTGTAGGTATTTCTTTCTTAAAAAAAAGTGGTGTTCTTTTCTGCTTATTGCGTTTTTAGAGTCTTCATCGACCTCTAAGGGCTCGTTTCCTTTGTGATTTTGACGTTCGTTGCAAGGACCGCGTTTTCTTTCTTTTAGAATTCTATAAATAGTTGCGGATCTAACTCCCGTCATGTTGGCACAGGTTTCCACAATTTCACGGACTTGGTTTGTTTTCTGTTAATGCACTAAGGCATCGTAGACGTTAAGCATCATTGTTTTTTCTCGCAGGGAAAATGCAGATTTATAGACTCCGCGAAATTTGACCCGGGCAAAGCTGAAAGTTGAAGCCATCGCTGTTCTGATTTGAACTAAGCATTTTATAGGTTTTTGTTTTATTTTTATACTTACACAGACTATTTTTATTGCATTTTTAGATACTTAGGCACCTACCTACCGATAAGTACTTTGGTTAATTATATTCCAATAACTGATAAAATCCCAAATAATTTTATTGTACCTATTATCATTACGCTTTATAACACTGTAGATTTCTAGATTTTAAGAATTGTTAATTGTACTCGTTTAGGCCTTTATCATACAAATAAGATTTTTAGTTTCATCATTTACTCATTAAAATAAACCTTGAAATGCGTTGATTTATATAGCTTATTGTAAAGTTTAGAAGGCATGTATAAAAATATTTTTTAGAAAAATGTCGCACTGTTATATAGAGATAGAAAATAAAGCTGACTAAAACTAAAAATGCAAATAATTGGTAGAGAAAAAGTTTATGACATTTTAATGTTTATAACCCATGTGGTGTGCTATCAACTCCAAACAAACGGACTTTAATAATACTAAATCCTTCTTGATATTTTAAAATATACTCATTGATAGCATTTTCCATAAGTTTCGATGTTATTGAAAGCAACGCGACTGGTGGGTAATCGTTTTTCAAGATCTTTTTACCTTTTTTGGGAGTCGGCTGAACCCTAGGTAATTTCCAGTAGGCAGGAAATATTTCTTTTCTGTAGGATAGTTTGAAAAGTCTACAAAAAAACTGGTGTTAGTTCACTTTTGTATTTTTTTGAGCACCATGGGAAGTATTTCATCAGCGCCATCTTCCATAAAGTGAACCTTTTAATATTTCGTATAATATTTTAGACTTTTGAAACAAAATCTTACAAATTCAAGCAACTGCGCCATCGATTCATCTAACCAGTAGCTCTAAGTGTAGAATCCTTGATACGTTTTTATTAGATCAAAATAAAATGACAAAAATAGAGTCACCAGGTGTACAAGTATGAAATGTGGATTTCAGACAACAGATGGTGCTATAAAGATTTGACACTGCGCCATTTTGTTTTGTCATCAACAAGTGTCAGACGCGCACGAGTGATAAACTGGAAAAGTGTGTGCATAGGGTTGTGTTGTTGTGTTCAATATGTCGAACTTTATACCGAACAAAGAGCATTCGCGGACAGCATTAATTTTTTGTTTTCATTTGAAGCAAATTGCTGTTGAATCATACCGATTACTTCGAGAAGCTTATGGTGAACATGCTCCATCGCAAGATACGTACGAACGATGGTTTCGGCGTTTCAAAAGAGGTGACTTCGATGTTGCAGAAAAGGAACGTGGAAAACCGCCAAAAAAATACGAAGAGGTGGAATTGGACGAAGATGATTCGCAAACACAAAAACAACTCGCCGAGCAATTGGGCGTTAGTCAACAAGCTGTTTCCAATCGGCTACAAGAGATGGGAAAGATTCAGAAGACCGGTAGATGTGTACCACATGAGTTGAACGACAGGCAAATGGATGGGAAAAGTGCAAAAACACGTAAGATATTTTGCTCGCTCGGTACAAAAGGAAGTCGTTTTTGCATCGTATATTACAGGGGATGGAAAGTGGATTTATTTTGAGAATCCCAAGTGCAAAAAATCATGGGTAGATCGAGGCGTACTATCCACATCGACCGCAAGACCGAATCGCTTTGGCAGAAAAACGATGCTCTGTGTTTGGTGGGACGAGAGGGGCGTGGTCTATTATGAGCTGTTAAAACCTGGGGAAACGGTTAATACTAAACGTTCGCTGCTTGAAAAAATGCCAGAATACCGAAAGAGGCAGCACAAAGTCCTTTTTCTTCATGACAATGCTCCCTCACATACGGCAAAACCAGTTCGCACTCGGCTGGGAAGTTCTACCCCATGCGGCTTACTCACCAGACTTGGCTCCTTCCGATTACCACTTGTTTGCTTCGATGGGTCACGCATTTGCTGAGCAGCGCTTTGGTTCGTACGAAGGTGTGAATAAATGGCTCGATGAATGGTTCGCAGCAAAAGGGGAACATTTTTACTGGCGTGGTATTCACAAATTGCCAGAAAGATGGGAAAAATGTATAACAAGCGATGGAGCATACTTTGAATAAAGCACTTTTTATCATTCTTCAGAATTTAACACGTTTTTTTTAGAAAAAAAATCCGCATGTCGTACTTGTACACCTGGTATACACATTTCAACATATTCTAAATGCCGCATTACTTAGTTTAAATGTTTAATAATTTCTTGGGTAGTCTTATATTTCTTAATGAGTAAAATGAAATCTATACAATAGTGAATTATGTGTATGTAATGTAATGTAATCACAGATTTACCATAGTGTAGTAAAAAAAGGTCAAAATAATGACGAGATAGGCATAGTTTAGATACTGCAATAATATGATTTTTTCCTCTCTGGGGTATCACCAGGAGAATTGTCCTGAGTTTTGGACCTCGAAAAACTCTTTTATTTATAAACAGTTGAAGTTTTCAAAACGCGTTTTTTGAGTTTAAAATGTGAATAACTCCGGTTGGATCGAAACAGACAAAAAACTAAACTCTTCGTAATGAAATTTCCAACAAATCCCCGTTTAAATCGCTTAAACGTGTACATAACCTACAAAATTGAAAAAACATGCAAAAACCTGTTTTTTTTTTTTTCATTTTGTTGTACAGGTCGACTAAGTGAACCGAATGACTTGAAACTTTCAGAAAATATTCCTATTGTTACAGCAAAAATATCCTGAAATTTTGGTATAATTATATTGAACCCAGTAGACACAGCTGAATTTGTTATTTAAAATTTGATTTACCCGCCATTTTATGCATAGCTTTTAAATCGAGAATACCTTTACAACATTTTGGATACCTAACACGTAGGCTGAAAAGTTTTTGGTCTAACTACTTAAAACACATTTGTTTTGCAAGATTCGACTTTACTCATCATTACAGTCTCCTTCAAGAGAGATGCAACCAATCCAACGCTTTTCTAACATTTCTATACCTTTCTTGTAGCAGGATTTGTCTTTTCCTTCAAAATAGGCCTCAGTTTCGGCGATAACTTCTTGGTTGGAGCCAAATCTCTTTCCCACGAGCATTTTCTTGATGTCTATGAATAGATAATAGTCGCTAGGGGCCAAATCTGGAGAATACAGTGGACGGGGAAGCAATTCAAACTTCAGTTCATGAAATTTTGCCATCGTAACCATTAAGTTGTGACACAGTGCATTGTCTTGATGAAAAAAGTATTTTTTTCTTGTTTATTTGGGGCCGTTTCTTTGCGATTTCTTCCTTCAAACGCACCAATAACTTTATATAATATTCGCTATTGATGGTTTTTCCCTTCTCAGCATAGTAGATGAAAATTAATCCATGCGCATTCCAAAATACAGAGGCCAAAACCTTCCTAGCCGACTGCTGTGTCTTTGGTGGCTTCGGGCGGCTTTCACCGACTGCTGTTCACTCAGCTGACAGCCGATTTGATTCCGGTGTGTAGTGGTGGATCCATGTTTCATCCGTTGTCACATTTCGCACGAAAAAATCCTTTTTATTGAACTTAAACAAGTCCAATCAGCACTCAGAATCATCAACACATTGTGATCCACTGTGAGTTTTCGAACGGGGCTTTTACATGCCCAAAATATGACCAACACGTTCTTTTGATATCTTTAGGGTGTCAGCTATCTCACGCAATTTCAATTTCAGTCATCCAAAACAATTTTGTGGATTTTTTTATGTTTTCCGGTGTAAGCACCTCTTTTGGGCGTCCAGAGCGTTCATCATTATTTGTATATGTACTACCGTGTTTAAATTCAGCATACCAGTAAATGATAATTGATTTTCCCCGTAACACTTATTAAGCCATTGCATTGCTTGAATGGTATTTTTTCCCATCAAAAAACAGTGTTTAATTAACACACGAAATTCTATTTTTTTCCATTATTTTGAAAATATCAAAAGTAGCATCACTAAAACTATTGTAAATTGTAAACTAATCCTCGAAATGTCATGAAATTTTGCAAAGTATCGTTTGAAGGTTGGTACTTCCTAAAAATTGTATGGATTTTTTGAAAAGGGCGCCATCTATGTGTCAGACCAAAGACTTTTCAGCCTTTTTTTATGGGTCTAGCACACGTGCTGCAGGGAGGTCCCTAAAACACTTCAGGAGCGACACGTGTGCGGAAAAAGCGATTCACGTTGTTCTTGAATCGCTGTAAATTGTATTCGGTGGGAAACACAGTCCTGGGCAAATTATTCCAAAGGGATGATGTTCTCCATATGAAAGACTGCTTGAAAAGCGTCGTTTTTTTTTCGTGCTGCAGGGAAGTCCCTAAAGCGCTCCAGGGATGATGTTCTCCATATAAAAGGCTGCTTGAAAAGCATTGTACGAGGAGTAACAAGCTGAACCTCATACGTGTGCGTGTTATAGCACCGAAACTTGCAGGCAAATGAGAAAAAAGAATCTAGAATCTTATATTGATAATTAGAGAGGTTAAATTTATAACTGAAAGGGTTATTACTGTTAATTACTCGACTCTACCTAAATAATTATAATAGGTAGATTATTTATCCCTCGCTTTATGCGAATTTGGCCTGCTACTAATACGCTTATGATTTGTGTTATTTTGCAGGTAGACTCCCCGTTTTCTTATCTACCAGTCATTTAAAAATAGACTGTAGTAATGCTGCCATTTTTTTCAGTCCGCTTTATATACAATAGAGCTGAAATTTGGTGGTGGCAATTTGTTCGACAGTAACGGTTCTACCAAGAATAGCGTTTTAAAACACTTTTGATATTTCACAGTCACATTCTGTGTGAAATATTTATGATTTACAGTCATAGTACACAATACGAATATGTCGCAAGATAGTCTCATTTTTACAGAAAACCCTAATTATCAGTTTTTTGACATTTCAAAGTTGTTGTCGAAATTCAAAGTTCATGAAATTTTCATTTTGTTTCTAATACTACTTCATGCTACTCACAAAGTCCTTGAAATATTTAAACTTTTTTTGCTGCACTTCATTTGCCTATGAGCTCGTCCAATATAAACTAAAGGAGAAAGGAAGTTTTGCGGGAATCGTGCAGTTTTCGTGCGGTCGACGTTCGATAAATATAACGATTGTAAAAAAAAAACAAGCAAAACGATGGCATTGTAAATAGTTTACCTAGGATTTTCGAATTCAAGTTTATTATAATGTCGATCCATAAGATTCTGCAGTATTCGGTGAGCAAATAGATGATGAAACGAGTTTTCTGATGCCATCATAGTCATTATATTTTCCATAAGGACTTCTGGAAAAGCATCAGAAAATCGTCCTGTATGGAACCTCAAGGCCGCATATTCTCCAATACTTCCAAAATCTAGAAGAGTGTCGTCTTCCATTTCTCGGAATGTAATTTTCTTCACGATAATTACAAGCTAAAAATATCAGTGAGTTTTTAGTATTATTTTTAAATCGAAAATATAGTATTTAAAGATTTCCCTTTCCGTTTTATTTTGTAGAACTCCCAATATAAAATCTTAATAATATCCAGACTCCCTGTTACCTTATTGAGTCCGGTTTAGTTAGACCCAATAGATTACATCTAATGGACCCGATATACTATACCTATAAGCTTAAATTTCTGCATTTTTTTGAGTTTTTATAAATCAAATATCTACATACACTTTTTACTTCGGTCTCAAAATTTTTTTTTAGATTTTTATTTTTAGACAGCGTGGTTGGTAGATCTATTTTTATAAACATATCTTACTTTATCAATTTTCCTATTGTTAGTTAACAACAACGACGCCCATTTCAACTTTTCAATTTCCTGTATTAACGAACTAGGTAGGGCATGGTCCTCTAATTACTACTACATGTGATGAAATAACAAGGGTATTATAATTTGAGTTTTTAGATATGTACAGGGTGAGTCAACGATAGAGTGAAGTTCATTATCTCATTTGTTTCGTTATTTTTGAGTATACAGGGTACTTCAAAAAAGTGTGGCCGATATAACATTTGTTTTTTTTTTTTAAACGGAACATCCTATTTTCTAATTTATTTTTAAATTCTTCGTAAAATTTTATAACTTTTTTATTAATAATGTTAATATATACCTAAACCTAGTAGTTTTTCTAATATTTCATTTTTTTAAAAAAAATACTAGTTTTCAGTTTTGTAGAAAATTGCTAGTAGTGCCATTGTTTCTGAAGGTGGAATACTCATAATTGGTACGAGCAAAAGATGGAAAAAAGATACATGTAAAGAAATTTGAGTTAGATGCTACAGGGTGTTCACAATAAACTTGTACATTTCGACTATTTTAAATTTAAAAATCTCAAATTTTATAGTATATTATTACTTTTTCTGATAGATTTTACAAAACCTTCCAACTTTTATTAAGTATGTCATATACCTATTTCTAATAGTTTTCGATTTATTTTGAATTTTTCAATTTTTACCCTTGTTTTTAATACACTTACGCTATAACATCATAGTTGCCAAGACAAAGCAAAAATATAGGCATTGTCAAATTTTGACATATCTATTAAGCAAGTGAAAATAGTTTGATTTGTTGTAGTAAGTGACGTATAGAGGTAATAGTTATGGATTTTTCTAAAAATGCATTAATTGATATAGTTTATATACTGGGTGAGGCGGGAAAAAATTGTGGCAGTAAGGCTTTACGGAGCCTAATAGACGTATACCATTTAGAAAATCTTTTCTGTGCGTAATGGAATGGTTTGATGGTAGTGGTAGCGTTGAGTATACGAAACGGAAAGTAGTAAACCAGAATGCTACCAATGAGGAAAAAGAAATGTAGATTTTACTTCACCTTGAAGATAATCCCCAGGTCAGCAGCCGCCTACTAGCTGACTTACCTGACACATCCCAATCTACAGCTAATCGCACCACGAGAAAATACAAGTGTCATCCCTTTCATCTGGAATTACACCAAGAACTTCAAGACCGTGATTTTGAACTACGAGTAAACTTTTGTACCACCATGAATGGAGCAATAGAGGCCGATCCAAATTTTTTATCAAAAATAATGTTTACTGATGAAGCTACTTTTCGCAGTAATGGAGCAGTTAACAGCCATAACATGCATTATTATTCAACAGTTAATCCATTTTGGGTCCGGGAAGTTCAAAACTAAAACTATTGGTCGCTTAATGTATGGTGAGGAATATTAAATTTTCGAATTATTGGTCCATATTTTTTCCGCGAACCGCTTAACGGGCCTAGCTATCTAAATTTTTTGCCGTACGAATTACCCCAGCTTCTTGAAGAAGTTGATAACTTTAAAAGGGAATAAATGTGGATTCAATAAGATGGAGCTCCTGTTCATTACATCCGGGACATTCGAGAATTTTTAAACGGTCATTACCCACAAAAGTGGATCGGTAGGGATGGATTCATTCAGTGGCCCCCTCGATCATGTGGCTTAACACCTTTAGACTTCTTTGTGGCGCTACATTAAAGACCGTGTTTATGTGAATCCCCCTACAACACCAGTAGATGTGGAAAATAGGATACGGGATGGGTGCAGGACAATAATGCCATTTATGCTAAGGAAAGCGAAGGAAAATATAGTGGAACGACTAAACAAGTGTATTCGAGTAGACGGGCCTATTTTTGAACATTTATTACATGATAATAATTAATCATTAGATAAGTTAAACTATATTAAAATTATTATTAACTATTTGTTTATCTTTTCACAATAGCGTAAGTGTATTAAAAACAAGGGTAAAAATTGAAAAATTCAAAATAAATCGCAAACTAATAGAAATAGGTATATGATATTAATAAAAGTTGGAGGGTTTTGTAAAATCTACCAGAAAAAATAATAATATACAAGATGTGCCATTCAGAAATTTGAGATTTCTCAATTTAAAATAGTCGAAATGTATAAATTTATTTTGAACACCCTCTAGCATCTAACTAAAATTTCTTTACATATATCTTTTTTCTCATCCCTATAGAATGCTCATACCAGTTATGAGTATTCCACCTTAAGAAACAATGGCGGTACTGACAATTTTTTACAAAACTGAAAACTAGTATTTTTAAAAAAAAAAAAATTGAAATATTAGAAAAACTACTAGGTTTAGGTATATACCAAAAGTTATAAAATTTTACGCAGAATTTAAAAATAAATTAGAAAATAGGATATTCTATTTAAAAAAAAAACTTATGTTATATCGGCCACACTTTTTTGAAGTACCCTGTATACTCAAAAGTAATTTTAAACTGTGCACCTTAACATTCCCAAAAACTATTGTATTTAACATTTTTTCGTCGTTTCCGAAACAAATGAGATAACGAACTTTACTCTATCGTTGACTCACCCTGTACATATCAGTACTTAATTAACTTATCATAGGCAAGCATTAGTGTAAAAGATATATCTGTGACTTCAACTTAATATCTTTGAAAACTTGAGATATTTCATTACTATTACTAACTTAATTTAATTAGTGTTCCGTACGGAACACTTATAAGATCACTTCGGTGTCTGTCCGTCTGTCTGTCCGTCTGTCCGTCTGTCTGTCCGTCTGCCCGTCTGTCACACCCGATTTTCTCCGAAACTATTTGTCATAGAAAGTTGAAATTTGGTAATAATATAGGAATTGATGGCCTTATCAGAGCCATGTAATTTTGAAAGTTAAATTTGGCTTAAGGGGTTAGTTTTGGGGGGTGAAATCGGTAGTGAAAAAAAAATTTTTTTACTAGGTAATCGAGTGTGGTGTCAAGTGAAAGCTTATGAAAACACGAGTAAAATATATATATATATATATATATATATATATATATATATATATATATATATATATATATATATATATATAAATGTAATACTTGCGCGCACTTTCCTTTGTATTATTTTTAAAAAATCACGAAAAATCGCTGTCCACCCGCCTTATCTCGAAAAGTACTTATCAAAAAATTTTGAAAAAATTCTGGAAAATTCTCCACGGGGTGTAGATTGAACGAAAATTATCGCGAGTGCATTACCTTTAATAATTTATCTGGTATATAAAAAAAAACAAAAAATTTCAAGGTCATCAGATTTTAGTAAAGATTGGAAACAAACTTTGTTGAAAATTCATTTGGGGTGTGTTTTGTGAAGTCACTGATCATTTTATACCTCTGTAACAAAATTTTTTATTTGAAAAGCAATCAACGTACGGAAAACTAATTGCGCAAGTTCAACTTGCACTTGACCAGTTATTTTTTTTTAATTTTAAAATTTTATTTTATTTTATTTTATTATCAACAATTATATACCTTACAAGATAAAAGAAGAGAAATTATACCAAAAGTCTTAAATCGGGGGTCGGAGGCTATCACAGAAGAAGAAATCACATCGGCCTTGAAGGATATGAAAAATAACAAAGCTCCGGATGAAGACAATATTGTAGTAGAAGCAATTAAACAAGGAGGACAACAAATTATCAAATATCTTAAAACGTTATTCAATAAATGCCTCCTGGAAGAAATACCTCTATCGCAATGGAGTAATGCAACTATCGTGATCATGCATAAAAAAGGAGATACTTCAGACCTTAAAAACTATCGCCCCATTAGCCTCCTGCGCCATATATACAAGTTATTCACGAAAATACTTACCAAACGTCTAGCAAATAAATTGAAGTTTTTCCTTTCAAAACAACAGACAGTTTTCCGCTCGGGGAATGGAACAAATGCTTACAGTTAAAATCATCATTGAAAAATTTATAGAATATAATAAGCCTCTTGTGCTCATATTTGTGGACTTCGAAAAGGCTTTTGATTCTGTAAATCAGCAGAGAATTTTGGAAGCACTTGCCGAGTGTCATATTGATAATCGATATTCTAATGTAATTAAATACCATACATATATGAAAATGCCACCGCTCATGTTAAAACACAAACTAATCAATCCACCCGCAAATTTTGAATCGAAAGAGGAGTACGGCAGGGTGATATGCTCTCTCCCAAGCTTTTCGTAAGACTCCTAGAAAGTAATCCAAAATCAATAAACTGGGAAAGAACGAGACTTAACATTAACGGTGAAAAGTTAAATCACCTCTGTTTCGCCGATGACATTGTCTGAATAACAGACAAAAAACAAGAAGCACAAACTATGCTGCACATGCGTCAGGAAGCTTCAGGAAAGGTTGGTCTAAAAATCCATCCATCCAAAACCCAGTTTATGACAAATCTTGTATTAAGCGACACTATAAAACTGAATACCCTAGAGATCGAGCAACTGCACCAATATAAATACCTGTGACATGAAATCAGCATAGGACAGATAACCAAATACATAAAAATCAGCGGAGAATAGGTCTCTCTTGGGCTACGTCTAACAAACTGGCCTATGTATTCAAATCTAACCTTCCTATGTGTTTAAAAAGAAAAGTTTTTGACAGATACATACTTCCCGTTCTTACGTACTGAGCCGATACTCTCACAATGACGAAGAAAAACATCAATAAAATATGTGTCACGCAACGAAAAATGGAGAGGTCAATATTAGGCGTTACTCTTATAGATCACATCCCAAATCCCATTATCAGGATGAGAATAGGGGTACATTCATTCTATACCTGAAATGGAACTGGGCTGGGCATGTTGCTAGGTTTAAGGATGGACGATGGACAAAGAGTGGCGACCAAGATCTGAAGTCTATTGGAGCAGAGGTAGACCACCAAGTCGGTGGACTGATAATTTGAAAAGAGTGGCTGGAAATTGGGTATAAGCGGCCCAGAACAGAAGAAGGTGGCAAAACTTGAGGGAGGCTTTCGTCCAGCAGTGGACAGTATAAACTGATGATGATGATGATAATGACTAACTTAATACTAAACCTAGTATAGTTCCATCGTTTGGAGTCCTAGGGGAGGGGATCGGAGGGCCTTAGGTAGCTAGTTGGGGGGATTTTCATAAGCATTTCTGACATTAGGGTTGGGATGGTGGGTGGCTTTATCCAGGAATCCGAGCGAAGCGTTGCACATGAATTGCCTAGTGGTTGGCATCTGGAGGTCACGGTGAATTTGCATGTTGTTAACGAACTATAAGATGTTGGCGATGATGCATAGGGCATTGTTTTGGACGGTCTAGAGGGTGGATCTGTAGGTACGTGATGTTTGGCACCATGCCGGGTTGGAAAAGGTGAGGTCGGCCTTAATCATTTGTAAATCAACTTGTTGCATCTTGACAATTTACTTGACTTGTTGAGGAGATGATAAAGCTTGACTCGAAGCTGGTTGACCTTCTTGGTGGATACTGCGACCTGATCCTTTCATAGTAGCCGCTTGTCGTAGAGGAGATCCAGGTACTTGATGTTGTTGGTCTATTGGAGTCTAGTGCCATGGAGGGTGATGGATTTAGTGAAGATGATTTACGTCTTGGTTGGGTTTAGTTGGATTCTCCAGTATTTGAAACAAGGAGTTATAAGTGGCGTTGGAGGCGGTTGGTGTTGATTCTGGTGGAAATCGGCATAGATGTGTATGCAGGTCTGGTCCGGCTTAGGAATATCGGTGGTGAAGACATGAATAAGTGGGGGGAGAGGACTGAGTATTGGGGGACTCCAACTCGTATGGCCTTGTTTTTGGAGGTGACCTGGCCGACTCTGGCTCGAAAAGTGCGGTTCAAGATGAAGGAGAGGACCAATTTAGTGATATTAGTAAAATAACCGTGACTAATATACTTGAATTTTAACCCAATTGTTATAGACTTTCATGCCAGACTCGGTCAAAGGCCTTGGAGACATCTAGAGAGACAGCTTCAATTTGATGTTTGCAGTTGGCGCTGTATTGGGAGGAGGCGAATGTGTGATGTATGATTCTGTGAGAAGGTTAGGACTCGAACTGCTCTTGGGGTTTCACTCTGAATATATTGGCTCCGACTAGTTCGAGGATAACTTTCCCGGCCAGTTTGTCTAGGCAAGCAAGTAGGCTAATAGCCCGTATTTTTTTTTGACATTGAAGTCTACGCTCAAACAGGCCTTTGATTGTTGGATCCGAAAAGCAAGTGATAATCTACGAGATCAATCAGGTGGTTGGTCCCAGTTTGATGATATATATGGTGGCTTCAATTTGTTCAGGGTTGAGAGATGGAGACCGATGGTGGTTTAGAGTTTGTTTGATTAGAATCATGGTGCCACCGCGAGGGGCGCTAATTCTATTATCCCTGAAGACTGTGCAGTTTGGAATTTTGAAACGATAAATAGGTTTTAAGAATTAGGACGATATTGCTGTTGTGCTCCTGGAGAAAATGTTAGAGCCCATGTTTTTTGGGAGTACCGCCGTTGGTGTTTCATGACAGACAATTGAGGGCTTGCGGGTAAATTCTGTTGAGTTGCTTAGTACTAGCTTGACTGGGAATCAGCATTTGAATTTGTGTCAGTATTATGGCTCGGAAATAGTGTATCCAATAGCTGAACAGTCAACAATTGAATGGCTTAGTTTTGTTGAGGCATGAATGTGAGGAACTGGTCCTAGAGATCGTGCATGTTTTCAAAGAGTTGCTGCTGGTAGTGTTCATTGTGCTAAATTGGGAAAGGATGTTCACTATTTGAAGGGGGAGGGGAGTTGCAAGCGTAGAATTGTCTTGCTTTCCTCAGGCGAAGTTTTTGGAGGCAGCTGGTTAGGGTGATTGGAACACTCGCGGTAGGATGGCAGATTGGTCACCCTGACAGTTGGTGCAGCAGGCTGGGTTTTCCACAAGACGATGAAATGTATCCTCTGCGGCATCTGACAGATTTAGGGAGCCTCAGCGGCTAACGGAGAAGTGCCCAAAGAGCCAATTAAAACATTTTTGATCTTTACCTTTGTTTGAATTTTAACCCAATTGTTATAGATATATTTGAGGCCGAAAATGGCTTTGTCCTGCGTGGGCATCAGGACAAGGATTATTGATATGGGGTCACCAGGCTTGTGGTGCCAGCGAATGCCACGACTAGGGGAGTGGCTTTAACTTTTAAGTATTTTTAGCGTCCTCTACTGAGAGAGGTTTGAGGAGCCCCCTGAAAAGGATGTAGTTGGGCTTCTCTTCTGGAAGCTGAAAAATGTTAGTGCTCGTTTTGGTTGTCTAGGAATCGGGTTATATGTCTGGCATTATTTAAGGTACTGGGATGAATATTGACTCTTTCGGGCAATGTGACAGCGTACCCTAAGTCGGACCTACGTTTCTTGGACGCGGCAGTGATGTTTCTTTCTAAATATTTCTCAGCTTTTGAGAAATTCCCTTTGTTATGCATGTGACCTGTTCATGCCAAAACATAATTGTTTCCACGCCCGGCAACTTAAGGGACAATGCTAGAGGAATATGTCCTGATATAACTATGTCGGATTTCGCAACGTTAATTTCTTAAGAAACAAGTGCCTCCCGGGTTTTTGTAACGTTAAATTCACGAATGGACAGGGGTTGGCTCAGGGGAAGAATTAGAGTTTGACTCACCAGACCTGTTTTTTTGGTTGTAGGGACTCGCTAATTTCGGGCTGGGGCATTTTGCTGTTTTCCCTGTTGCGGCGCCTTTTTCATTTTGAAACCCTTTTGTCATTACTATGATCCTTTGCGTATCTCTGCTTCGAGACGTGGGTAGTTGTGTCTGTTCGTGATTCCTGGTTTGCAAATTACATTTTTTGCAATTTACGCTCTATGTTCTCTTACTTTCAGTATAAAAGAGTTGCTGTTTGCTTCTTCCTCTCTAGTGACTCGTCTTTCCTGTTAGTTTCGTTCTGGAGGTACCTGACAACGTCTCTCCAGGAGCTCGGATCAGCATATATGTTTGCTAATATGATGGCTTCTTGATGAGAATAACGCTGTTATTAGCATTAATTACATTATGAGTATGCCGGTCTTTCTCCGCCCGTACTTTCACTTTTGTTACACCGAGCTCCCAGGTACCAAATCTACCGACCTGTTCGGATGTGCTATACGACACCCATTGGACCTACTCTCTTTGAGCATTTTATAGACTGGTCTTCTACTAATATATGTTTTTTTTTGTTGTTCTCGACTGTCTCACAACAGGAATATATAAGACTATGGATGGTAAAGAAGAATTTTACTTACTTACTTATTCTTAAGTCTTTCTACCGTGAGGTGTAAGACAGTGGAATTGAGTTGATCAGCCTCTTCCACTCCTTCCTATTCTATGTCAAGTTCTTAATTTCACTCTACTGAGTATTTCTCTCCTGGGCAGTCTTCTTTCCTTCCTCTTACCATGTTTTCCTAGATCTTCCTCTTCTATTTGCTCCCTGGACTCGCGCCTCATATATTCTTTTTGTTAGTCTTTCTTTCGTCATCTTGTGTATATGTCCCAGCCATTCCAGTTGTCTGTCCTGAATTTTTGTCACTATTGGTTTTATTTTGAATTTGTTTCTGAATACTTTGTTCCTGATTTTGTCCCTTCTTGATTTTCCATCTATTTTCCTCAGGAATCTCATTTCCGCTGCGTTTATTCTATGCTTGTCCTTACTTGTGAGGGTTCATGTTTCACTACCGTATAATAATGTGGGGTTTACTATTTTTTTAACTACTTCAATTTTATATCTGTTGTTATTTCTCTTTTCTCAAGGAATGTTCTTCTTAAACCATTGTATATTCTTCCTACTTTTGCTATTTTATTCTGACTGTGGATTGGGTTGAAGTGTGGCTCTGTCCAGGAATTTAAACTTAGAGTTGCTCATAGGTTCTCGTATTGTAGGCATCTGGAGGTCTCTATAAAGCTGAATGCTGCGTACGAACCAAGGGGTTTTGGTGATGATGCAGAGGGTCTTGCTTCAGATAGTCTGAAGGGTAGGTCTATGTGTAAGTGACATTTAGTACCATGCTGGGCTGGAGTAGGTCAATCCGGCTCGGATTATCATCTTCTAAATTATCAACTTGTTACGAGTTGACAGTTTACTGGACTTGTAAAGGAGGCGGTACAGTTTCCCGAGGAGTTGGTTTGCTTTCTTGGAGAAGGCGGCGACCTGGTCCTTCAGTGCTAACCGCTTGTCGTAGTGGAGGCCCAGGTACTTGATGCTGTTTGACCATCGGAGTCTGATGCCTTGGAATGTGAAGTTTGTCGGCATCTCGTTGCGAGCCTTGGAAAATACGATGTGTTGGGTCTTCGCTGGGTTGATCTGGAATGTTCTGACCAGGAGAGTAACGTGTTGAGGTGGCATTAGAGGCAGCTGATGACGATCCTGGATGACTTGTTGGTGGCAGTGATGGCGGTGTCATCGACGTATAGGAGCTGTAGTCCGACTTGAAAATGTAGGCGGTGAAGATGTTATTTACTATCACATTCTTAACACAAACAAATGCCATTATCAAACACTTATCCCATTCCCGCACAGTTAAAAAAAACATTATTTCTTCTTAATAATAACTCAATAAAAGTATATCGGCATTTCTATGATTAAGAATTCTCTAAAACTGAAAAATAATATACAGAGGGTTCTAAAAGATTCTGTTTTAACTTCGCAAAAATAATTGTTTAAAATGCTTTTTGACTTTCATGTCTAAACTTATTAAACAAGAGAGTTAGAGGGGTGGTCCAGTTATAATGATTTGTTTATATAATTTAATCTACAAATTTGTTAAAGTTTTATTGAAAATTATAAAACCGAAATAAATCAGGGATAACCTAACCTTCCAGAAAAATATTATTATAATAATATTATAATAAATACCTGGTTTGCCCAGGAACGTCATAAGTATCTTACCTGGGTACGTGCGACATAGTTAATATCTGTTTTTAACCACCAATCCGGAGATTTACAGGGTCACCGTAAATCCGCCGTTAGGTCCTTCCGACCACAAACTGCTTTCGACATCGAGTATCTTACCAATCAGTGACAGAGACACGTCTAAACCACGCAAGATTTGGCACTATAAATCTGCTAAATAGGAAGATCTCATGGAATATTTTCGAACTTTCCCTTGGTTAGACGTTTGTTTTCGATCTGACGACCCATCTGACGGCGCCAGGGAGGTTTCCGATATTATTTTGGCTGGTATGAAAGCTTACATCCCTTTTTCGAAAAAATGCCCTTCCAACGGCCAGCCTTGGTTTAACCGAAAATGCAAAGCAGCTGTTGCTTCTAAACATCTTACCTACTGACAATGGCGTGAAACAACAAACAACACCGTAAATCGTAACACCTTTGTTTGTGCCCGGAACAGATGCAAAGAAATTATCGATGGAACCAAGGAGGCACACAATTAACGAATTGGAAACAAACTTCTCGCTTGTCTTAACAATTCCAGGTCATTTTGGTCAGTCGCTAAGGCAGTTAGTCAAAATTTCACCAAATCCTATATACCACCACTCACCCGGCCAGATAATGCTATTGATACGACATCTGTTGAGAAAGCGAACTTGTTGGCTGAACTCTTTGCTTCACATTCTACTGTCGATTTCCAAGGAAAAACACCACCTACTATCCTCATAGTGCAGTCAAGTATGCCCGATGTTCAGACAGCGTGTCATAAAACGTTTTTGAATGAAGCTAGACACCAAAAAAGCCTCTGGCGCTGATGGAATACCAGCCTTAGTTCTCAAAAACTGTGCGAGGGAACTAACACCAGTTTTCTGTAGACTTGTCACAAAAAGGCAATATTTTCTTCCTGCTGGAAATGTGCCACAGTTCAGCCGATATCTGAAAGAAGCAAGAAGACCTTCCCAAATAACTACTGACCAGTCGCACTGCTTTCAATAATATCGAAAGTCATGGAAAAGGCTATCAACCAGCATCTTCTAAAATATCTTGAAGGAACCCACATTATTAACGATCGCCAATATAGCTTTCGTAAACATAGATCAACAGGAGATCTTCCGACTTATGTAACATATGTTTGGAACAACGCAACTGAACACTTTGGAGAATCTCGAGCGGTTGCTCTTGACATATCCAATGCAATCGACCGTGTTTGGTATGATGGACTGTTGGCTAAGCTACGCTCTTACGGTATGTCTGAAAAGTTCTGTTTGTGGCTCTCATGTTTTCTCAGAGAGTGTTCTATGCGAATGTCAGTCGATGGATTTCTTTCTAACACCTTCACTATCAACACCTGTGTGCCCCAAGGCTTCATACTCTCTTTCTTATTTACATTAACGATCTGCTAAAAAAGATCGGGAATCCAATCTACAGCTTTGCAGATGACAGTACGCTTATCTGTTCATTCACTTTGAACGCTCAGACATCAGCTACTCAGACGAATATCAGTAGACAGCAGGAAGTCATTCAACTTAACAAAGACCTGGAAGAAATTCTATCTTGGGGTGACAGTAACCAAGTGGAATTTAACGCTACAAAAACCCAGGCGGCAGTTTTTTTTTAAAAAGTTAACGTTTGCTGAACCTGACGTAGTTATGTCGGGACACTCTATTCCTCTAACATCGTCACTCAATTTGTTAGGCTTTAATTTGGGAGCAAAAATGTCCTGGCATGAACATGTTGCAGGCATAGCAAGGAGAGCTTCTCAAAAGTTGGGAATATTATTTCGAACTAGGAAGCTTTACACTCCACAACAACTGCTAATTCTTTACAAAGCTCAAATTCGACCAACTATGGAATACTGCTCCCATGTTTGGGGCTTCGCTCCCAAACATACACTGTATTTATTGGATTCTATTTAGAGAAGAGCTGTCTGATTGGAGACCTGGAACTGACCGGCGGCCTTGATTCGCTGAAACATCGAAGAATGGTTGGTGACTTGAGCCCATTCTACAGGTATTTTCATGAAAAGTGTTCGAAGGATCTAGCTCTCTTAATTCCTCCCAGAGCGGTGCATGTTAGAAGTACACGTCACGCTAATACTTCACACCCGTATGAGGTTCAGCTTGTTACTCCTCGTACGACCCAGCCCTGTGTTTCCCACCGAGTACAATTTACAGCGATTCAAGAACAACGTGAATCGCTTTTTCCGCACTCATGCCGCTCCTGGAGCGCTTTACGGACTTCCCTGCAGCACGTGTGCTAGATCCATAAAAAAAAAAACGACGCTTTTCAAGCAGTCTTTCATATGGAGAACATCATCCCTTTGGAATAATTTGCCCAGGACTGTGTTTCCCACCGAATACAATTTACACGATTCAAGAACAACGTGAATCGCTTTTTTTTTCCGCACACATGTCACTCCTGTAGCGCTTTAGGGACTTCCTGCACCACATGTGCTAGACCCATAAAAAAAAACAGGTAAAAAAATTGAATTTAAGTTGCAAGATACCTAAGATAAGATTTTTTAAAAATTAATATCTTACCAATGTCATCAAATCTTTGTTATTCAAATTTTTAGTAATGTTTCGTAAACAAATATTTAATCCACTCCTCATAGGACCATAATTGTAAATGTATTCAGCTTTAGGTACGATGCTTTTTCTAAGCATAATCAAAAATCTTCTAAGAATATCCTCTGTCAGGTGATTCCATTTTATAATTCCTAATATTTCGTAGAGCACTTTTATAAGCATTCTGGCCTCCATATCTGAGAGTAGTGATGAATGTTCTGCAGTGCCTACATTTTATATGTTAAGAACAAAAACAAATTAATTTTAAGAATATCATTATTCCGGTAAATATTGTGATAGGAGTAAATTTCGTGCAAACATATACCGTTTGACTTTTGTCTTTACTACCTGACAGTGGTAGACCCGTACGCAGCGGCCTGCCGATACTTAACCCTTAGGCAGAATCGGGTAAAGTACAAATAATGACTATATGGTTAATACGAGGGGTTCGGAGAAATTGAGCCTAGTTTTGTAAAAGTTCCGAAAGAGCTTACATATTCAAATGTTTCTCGAGCGTCTCTACGTCAAAGAGCAGATACGGAAGAAAAACTGTCTGCTGGAGAGAGCCATCCGCACTGGTGACCTCTACCTTAAAATGCTCGCAAACTGCGCCACAATACAAGTTAGGGAATCCATATTCCAGTATCACAACAGCAGATGGAGTGCTAAGCTTGAGTCCAAAATAAGGCCCTTCACATCATCGTCAAAGCCCAATGGTTCGTACGCAACAGCCAGCTTCACCGAGACCTTCAACTACCCAGAATCCTAGAATTCATGAACAACGTTAAGCTCAAATTCATGGACAAATCTACCCCCATCCCGCAGTCAGGAACGCTTACTGCCGCTCTCCATGCCAAGTCCGACACCGTCCTCCACGACCTTCTACCCCTGGATTAGCTTAAGTTAGCCTTAATTAATTTTAAGTTTAACTTTAAGTTTATGTTCATAAAATCTCTTAAGTTTAAATATCTTAAGTTCAAATATCTTAAGTCTCTCAACATACGAGTATATCAAGTCATTACCTAGGCTAAGTTAGTTAGGTCCCTGACATGTATATATCTTAAGACTCATTCCCATCATGTTTGCATTTGTAGCAATCTAATAGTCAATAAATGATGTTAGATGTTAGGTGTTACTCGGAAGAATATGATAAGAATACCTATTTACCGACCTTTGATGAACGGAACACCAGAACCGTTTCTTCTCACTTCTCCAAAAACATTTATCGCCCGGCGCAAAACGAATTGTAAAACATGTCTGGGGTTGCGATAATGTCAATATTATGAAAAAAACAAGTAACTTGACAATAGCAGATACATTCACGGTACATGATGTTGTTAGAAAACCACATTTGGAGAGAAAAGTTTGACATTAAGAGAGAGAAACAAAACCTTTAAATGAATGTGAAAAATACCCCATTCGAAGAAAAAGTGTATTAGATCTTCAAAGAAAACAATGTCCCCACATTGAGTTCTTGAGAATCACGTTTAAATACCGACCAAATCAATATATTATATTATACAGCGGAGCTAAGCTCTACAACGCCCTACATACGATAGGTTTTAAATATCGGTTAATATACAAAAGAAAGACTATAATAGAATCCTAAAGAATACAAAAAATAGGGTTTGAATATTTGAAATCTATCAAAAGAGAGGGAGCCGAAAATTAACCTATTATTTACCTAGACGCAAATTGGTTCGGCAACCAGGATACTATAAAAAAAGGGTAGAGTGAACGCTGGTTGGGAGAATCGATGGATCTGGAATTATTTCCTCTTGTCAGCTAAAAATATTAAAGATTCAAATATAGATTATTTTCTAGATACTATCGCTGGGTTTTTTAAAAGCAAATTTTAAAACTGCGTTTAAAAAAATGTTCTAGAAAATAATGCTAATTATCATAGAAGATGATAAGAAAGTACCAAATTCAGCCGACACAAAATCTGAAAAACGAGGATTTATGTTAGCAAATCGTATATATTGCGAAGAGAATTATAAAAAATCTGATTTAACACTTAAAAAAATGTAATGTCAATAAAAAATATGTTTGTAACAATATAGCAAAAGAAATGGATCATAAGATTGCCGTTATGTTACTGCAAACTGAAAATACATCTCCAACTTTAAGCATAAATGTTATACATTTAATAAAGAAGGTTGTAAAGGAAATCCCATTGGAAAGTTAGAAACATTCGGTAAATCATATTCTTTAAGTTAAAATTCCTGAATTTCTGTATAGAATGATATGAAACTAATCGTGATAAATTTAGATTATTATGGTGACATTGACACCAAACTAGATATACGAGGGCTGCCTTTTAAGTTTTTACCAAAAAAATGAAAGAAAAAAAAATATTGGTACAAAACGTTTTATTGTTTCTCAAAATATTCGCCTTTAAGATTTATGCACTTTTGCATGCATTCCAATCAATCCATCCAAATCCAATCAAAATATGGTTTTGGAAGGATTCAACAGCTTCGAGAACAAAAAGAAATTCGAGAACAAAAAGAAGTTATTAGGCCATAAATCAGGTGAATACAGGCAACGAAACATTAAATTTTTGACGTTCGGGAAAAAAAAGAAGTTCGGGAACAGAAAGAAGTTGTTAGGTCAATGAAACGTTTTTTTTAAACTATACAAGTAGGAGAATTAACGGAGTTACACCTACAGGTAACGAAACATTAATTCGATGTTTTTCTCCGTCAAACAATCAATTGTTTGACGTGCTGTGTGAGAGCTAGCATTGCCACGATGAAAAATGACGTTTTCGGTTATTTTTCCTAATTTCATCGATGACTTCTGACAAACAAATGATTTACGTGTGTTCCTCGATCCTCTAAAGCAATGGTTGTAACATGTGGAGTATAACGAAAGAAACAAGCGTTCATTTTCTTGGAAATACTTCGCGAACGAACCACTTTTGTTGGATTCAGTTCATCTTGGAATACCCAAACAGTTGATTGTTGCTTAGTTTTCGGCTCGTATGAATATATTCAAGTTTCGTCTCCTATTACAATGTTGTATACGGATTTTGCATGTCCTCGGTCGAATTTATTGAGCATTTCCTTATATCAATTGACACGAGCCTGTTTTTGAGTTTCGGGTAAATTGTGCGAAATCCATCGGGAATAGATGTTTTTCATAGCTAAATGTTCATGCAAAATCGAATGTACTGCAGTTTTCGATATGTCTTAGGATGCATCTATGTCACGGTAAGTAACATGCCAATTCTCTTTAACCATGTTGCGCACAGCATCGATGTTTTTTGGAACAACAACCGATTTTGGTCGACCTTCACGAAATTTATCGCTGACGGAAGCACGACCATGATGAAATTCTGCAAACCAATTGTAAACAACCGTTTCTAATGGTGATTCATTACCAAAAGTTGAACGAAGTTATTCGAGGCATTGTTGTTGAGTTAGATCTTTACTAGAATTGTAAAAAATGATCCAATGAAAACCTTCACGTGAAATTTCCATTTGTTCTCAAAACTATCTTTTTTTTAA
>CM032455.1:99385916-99450078 GCA_019049505.1 Pachyrhynchus sulphureomaculatus
AAACAGCAAAAAAACTGAGAGTATCGCAACGAGCAAGGGTGGGTATCACAAGGAAGGATAGAATAACAAATATAACTATCAGACAACGAACAAAAATAATAGATATTATCTAAAAAATTACACAAGCTAAATGGAGATGGGCACGCTAGATTGCCCGAAGGGATGATAATCGTCAGTATAGAAGACTAATAGAATGGCGACCTAGACAGGATACAAGGAACAGGGGTCGACCACTAACAAGATGGAGCGATGACATCAAAAGAGTGGCAGGAAATTGGCTTAACACCACTCAAGACAGAGTTCAGTGGATGTTCTTAGAGGAGGCTTATATTCAGATGAGGACGGCTAATGGATGATGACTAGGGCATACGTGTCAGAAGTAGGTAGATATAGGTGAGTAGCACCGACAAAATGTATTTACCATTGGCGAAATTTAGCTAAATGTATTACTATACACTCAGCAAAAATATCCTCAAAAACGAGTATTTATTTATCACACTTTTAATTATAGCCTGTTCCAAAATATAAGATCCTGATTTTTGCCGTTTTATGTCGGCAATATAAAAGTTCTGACCTTTTGTTTATGATAGGTTGCAGAGGTGGACTTAAGAATTTTATTCATTAATGCAAATAAATAAAATTATAAGTGTTTTTGGAGATGTTTATTTATAGATGCATGTAAAACAAATGAATAAGAAGTACAAATACACAGTTTGAACGAATGGAGTTTACAAGAGGGCACGTATTGTATAAATAAAAATATATTTTAACTTGAGCCTAATTCGGTTTCACTGTCACTGTCATCAGCTGAGGTAATTATCAGTGGTTTTATATTATTTTCATAAATATATGAATCTTCAACTTTAACAACGTGCTGAATGGAATTCTTCCAGCTTTCACAAGGTATAACATTTATAACTTTTTATACTCATTCAACCACTTACACGCTTAAAGTACGAGAAATATTTTGTGCCCTTATTTTTGATTTAACTTGATGCCAAATATGTTCAATTGGATTAAACATACAATATTACGGAGGAAGCCGCAAAACAGTGTGTCCCATTTTCTAAGTCATACTATCACAAACATATTTCTTTTTCAATTTATAGTCTTTCAAAACTTCCAAAAATCACTTTTTTATAACTAAAGTTAAAATGAATGTTATTTTCTAACATATATTCCTGTATTTTCGATTTGGTGTTGGCTGCATTAGGAACCTTATTTAGTAGGAGACTATGGTAACTTGCATTATCCATAACTATAAAACTCTGTTCGGGAACATTTGGCAAAAGGTAATTTTGAAACCAATTTTCAAAAAGTTCTGCGGTCGTGTGTGTCTTCGTGATAGTCCAAACTAGAATCTTTTATGTTTTTTGCAGATAATATAGTAGACAATTTGAAACCTTTTCAGATCCAGCATGCAAAATGGTTATTCATTTACCTTTATTTGAAGGTGCGTTAGTCTGTTATTTTGTACTGCTGTCAACTCACCCTTTTTGCACAGTGATGAGTATCGAACCATATTTCGTAAAGGTAAATTATTGGCCAATTTTCTGATCGATATTTTTTAATTTCTTGTAAATAAGTATGTCGCAAGATTCGTAATCTTTGTGACTCCATCCCTATCTGCCTTTTGTTGATTTTTCGGAACGTGATCCCATTGTTAAGAAAATTCTGTGAAGGATTGAACGGCTAGAATGTATATTGATCCCGTCCTGCACCAGTCTTAATTTTATTTTGTCTAGTGTCGGCACCAACTGCTCTTCATACATAGAATATATTTTTCTCCTGATGACGTCTTTTTCACAATCGTTTACATGATGCATTTGAAAATCTTTCCGTTTTTTCCTGTTCCTGAGTGATGGTTTTCCTACAATACCCTTAATCGTAAGGGGGTTTTTGTTAGTTCACTGGTTTCTTGCAAAGCATTTTGTTTATTTAAATTTCTTTTTACCAAACTGTCGTAAACATTTTTTACTATTTGTTTAGCGTCAAGTGATAAATGTTTTCTCTTGCGATAGCCACTATTGCAATTTTCGCTCGGAGGCCACATAATTAAAATAGAACCGTTACGTTGAAAGTATAATAAAAAGTATCTTTCGAGTTTAATGGGGATCTGTGGTCATTAGGCCTATATTATCAAATACTTAAAGGGCTCCAAACCGGGTTGCCAGGTAGTAAAATATGTAGGTAAAAATGGATCCAATACGATTATAGGTACAAGTGAGGACGGTATACAAAGCAGGTAAAATAAATATGCGTTTATCGTAATACCTGGTAACTATACACAAAACCTTAATAGGGTCGTTTATTGCCCCATTGAAAAAGCTAAAAGGCAGGATCTTATATCTTGGGATTTACTTTATATTAGTGATTTAGTTATGAGGAATTATTACTTTACTCCAGTAAATATGGAACAGGAATCTTAACTTCATCTAATAGAATTTAGATATTTACCTTGTCCTCGTTTTAAATGCAGCTCGTGCAAATCTTTAATCTGTTTAAGGCAACAGTTGCAAATTTGTTTCACAACCAGTTCAAATTCGGCACACGACATTGGTCCCAATAATCCAAAAGTTCGAGAAAGCTCTTTTTTTACTTTCGATTTTTTATCAATCGTTATATCCACATCAGATATGTGAAAAAGAACTGTAAAATTAATGAATTAGGATAAAATGGGATAATTCGAAAAGCGTTGAATAATTTTCATTGTTGATGACGTATAGCTAACTCGTATTTAAATGCTTAAATTATTGGATATTGTGAACATTAAAGTGTCTTTAAACCTAAAATTATCATTTCTGCATGACTACACTCCCCCGTCAGCCATCACTCGGATATCTGATCGGACGTTATTCAGTAACGTCGGTGCCATCATGCAACTATAATTCATAGAAGGAAGTTCAGAAAACCTAAACTGATGCGATGGTATCACATGAAGCTGGGCATTTACTATCTAACCTGTTGTTTAGTCGCCTTTATAAAGTAAAAAACTGGCTAAGTGCGAGTCGGACTTGCACAATTAGTGTTCCTTACGGTGATTTCTTCTATAATATATATAAAATGCAACGTCTCTCTGTCTGTCTGTCCGTTAGTGCGCTTATCACTGGAGAACGACTTATCCGATTTACGTACTTTTTTTAAAAAAACATACTTATGTTCTCTGGCCAGGTTATAGGCTATATTTTATTACGATACGTAGCACAAGGAATGAGCAGTGACGATAATAGTGAATGAAGTCAGAAAAAAGTTTGCCGCTAGCGCGTTCCCTTGCAATACACCGTCTAAACCATTAAATATGGAACAATATTATGTAGCAGAGAATATCTATAATCTATAATAGATATAAAATACAATGTCTCTCTGTCTGTCTGTCTGTCCATTAGTGCGTTTATCACACGAGAATCACTTATCCGATTTACGTGTCTTTTTTTAAATTCATACATACATTCTTTGGCCCGGTTATACAATAATAATAATCTATTTCTATAATACATATAAAATGCAACGTCTCTCTGTCTGTCCGTTAGTGCGCTTATCCCTCGAGAACCACTTATCCGATTTACGTGATGATTTAAATTCATACATATGTTCTCTGACCAGGTTATAGATATATATTTTATTACATGTATAATATATATATATATATATATATATATATATATATATATATATATATATATATATATATATATATATATATATATATATATATGTATATATAAAATGCAACGTATCTCTGTACGTCTGTCTGTCTATCTGTCTGTTAGTGCGCTTATCACTGGAGAACCACTTATCCGATTTACGTACTTTTTTTTTAAAACATACATATGTTCTCTGGCCAGGTTATAGGCTATATTTTATTACGATAGGTAGCATAAGGAATGGGCAGTGACGATAATAGTGAATGAAGTCAGAAAAAAGTTTGCCGCTAGCGCGTTCCCTTGCAATACACAGTCTAAACCATTAAATATGGAACAATTTTATGTAGCAGAGAATATCTATAATATATATATAAAATGCAATGTCTCTCTGTCTGTCTGTCTGTCCATTAGTGCGTTTATCACGCGAGAATTACTTATCCGATTTACGTGTCTTTTTTTAAATTCATACATATTTTCTTTGGCCTGGTTATACAATAATAATAATCTATTTCTATAATACATATAAAATGCAACGTCTCTCTGTCTGTCCGTCTGTCCGTTAGTGCGCTTATCTCTCGAGAACCACTTATCCGATTTACGTGATGATTTAAATTCATATATATGTTCTCTGACCAGGTTATAGATATATATTTTATTACATGTATATATATATATATATATATATATATATATATATATATATATATATATATATATATATATATATATATGTATATATATATATATATATATATATATATATAAAATGCAACGTATCTCTGTATGTCTGTCTATCTGTCCGTTAGTGCGCTTATCACTGGAGAACCACTTATCCGATTTACGTACTTTTTTTTTAAAACATACATATGTTCTCTGGCCAGGTTATAGGCTATATTTTATTACGATAGGTAGCATAAGGGTTTACGTGTTTTTATAAATTTATACATATGTTCTATATAATTCGATATAAGCTTAGATAATGGGAGATAAGTATAAATAATGAGAGATAAGGAGAAATAATGGGAGATAAGTAGAGATAAGTCTAGATAATAGGAGTTATGGTGAGATAATGGGAGATAAGGAGAAATAATGGGAGATAAGGAGAAATATTGCGAGATAAGTCGAGTTAAGCCTATATAATGGGAGATAAGGTGAGATAATGGGAGATAAGGGGAAATAATGGGAGATAAGGAGAAATAATGGGAGATGAGCAGAGATAAACCTAGATAATGGAAATTATGTAGAGATAATGGGAGATAAGGAGAAATAATGGGAGATAAGGGGAAATAATGGCAGATATTTTATTACGTTAGGTAACATAACATAACAGTGACGATAGTAGTGAGCGGAGCCGCGGGCACTGCTAGTGTAAAATAAAATAAAATCCTTACCAAAGTTAAGTTAAGTATGTCCCTGACATATCTTAAGATCCAATATGTATTTTCACGTTTTTTTTTAGCCACTAATGTGTTAGTTATAGCATCTTAGCTACCTAAGAGCCAATAAATCAATCTCGCTCTATCTCGATTCTAATAATAAAAGTATAAAACAAATATTTACTACCTAAATATTTGTTTAATTATAAACAAATAAAATAAAATTACGGTACAGCGACGCGCAACAAGGTAGTAGTACTGTAATGCAAAGTATATTAAAAAAATATCCACCATATTGTCATGCATTATAATTTTTTTATACCAGTTCAATTATTAAATGATCTCGTGATAATTTCTGCTCAATGTACATTTTATGAAGTCTATTTCAGAATTTTTTTATAATTTTTTGATTACTTCTTTCCGAGATAACGATTTTTTTTTAAATAATAAAAAGAAAAGTATGAGCAAATATTACGTCATATATATATATATATATATATATATATATATATATATATATATATATATATATAACTCGTGTTTTCACAAGCTTTCATTTGACATCCCACTTGATGACCTGGTATTTTTTTTTTCTTTCACACTCCAGAACTAAAATCTTGAGTTAAAATTTAACTTTCAAGATTACACGGCTGGGGCCATCAATTCCTATATTTATATTAAATTTCAACTTTCTATGTTAAATAGTTTTGGAGAAAATCGGGTGTGACAGACGGACGGACAGACATCGAAGTGATCCCATAAGTTTTCCGTACGGAACACTAAAAAGAGACTCGTTAACACACGACGCGTCGGGAAAAAGGTATAATACTTAATGTGTAACCTGTTGCCCACTGCGCGTGGTGGCCTGGTAGCAAACTAACGAATTTGGTCGTTGTCCTTATCGTCATCTCGTCTTACCGTTATCCCACCCCTTAAAAGCATTGTCGTCTCATATTTTTACCTTTAAGTTCGTTGCTGAAAACGTTTTAGTGTAATTGATATAACATAAAAGACTCAGTTAAACATTTGGTTTGTGCAAAAATAGGTTTTTTTCTTAGTCTAATTAATAACACAGCCACACACAAAAAAAAAATTCATTACCACGAACCAAAATACATGGGTCTAGTGTATTTTTCGACGCTGAATCCGAATACGTAGTTAAAAAAAAGATTTATCTTGTAATTTTTTTTTTCCAAAAATTTCTCTTGAAAATTATAGTAATGATGTAATAACTCTTAATGAATTGTGGAAAATGGTAGATATTTTCTAGTCTAGAGAAGAGAATATGCATTCAAACCAAAGCAAACTATTTCTATTAATTAAACCAAAATCTATTCTTTTAGGGGGTGAAAAGTACCCCTAAAACTCAAATAACGCATGTGAATCTGGTGTGACAACCAGATATTACTCTTAAAAGGTTGACACTCATCCCTATAGAGTGTAAAAACCACCACTCCCCCGGAGGGTTTCAATAACGACAGGCTTTTGTAGTTTTAGGCAGGGTGAACAAATATGGAGTAGATTTGCTTGGGCTACCGATACACTACTATAAACTACCCTTAGAGAGTGGTAGAAACTACCCCTGCGCTCTAATGATGTACATGGATGTTATTGAAATTCAGAAAGTCTCTGCTTTAGCTTTGCAATTAGATCATCTTCCTAATAAGATCGAAAATCATCCCTAGGTGGGGGGAACTACCGTCTGCGATTGACGCATCTCAGAAGTTCTAGCATCTGAGAAAAAAATGTAGGCTTTCGTAGTCTCAATCAGGATGGACAAATACAGAGTTAATTCGTTCCAACTGCCGACACAAGATTAAAGTCTACCACTATAGGGTCGTAAAACCTATCCCTACGCTCAAATAATTGGGCTTTTTCAATTCAGAAAAAAAAACACGTTTTTGAAGATCATTGTGCCAAGTATATGATGCGACAACCAGTTAGTCCTCTTAATGATGTTAAAACTCACTCCTATGCAGAGTAAAACCTACCCCCTTTGATAGAAGGATCTCATAAGATCTAATAACTGGGAACAATCTTCAGGCTTTTGTAGCTTTAAGGAGGGAAGATAAAGAGGGATAAGGTTCTAACCGCTGAGATAGAAGTAGGGCGTACCCCTAGAGGGTCTGTAAAAACTACGCTTACGCTCCAGTGATGTACATCAGTGCTATTAAAGCTAGGAAAACACAAAATCTTTTTATTAAAGCTAAGTAAGTATCAGCAGATTTTACTCCTCCAATTTATACTTTCAACTATCCATTTAACTTATTTTTCCATTTTTTAACCCTGACCCCTCTTTTCTCTTTAATTTTTCAGTTTTCTGAGACTTCCCCACATTAGGCATTACCTATTTTTACCCCCCGTCTATTTTATTCTCCGATCCATTTTACCCCCTTTTTAATTTACCCCCTGTCCATCCTCCAAATGACATGCTTTAAAAGTAACCCTAAGGGTAGTTTATAGGCGTATATTGGTGGTTCAAGCGACTCTACTCCATCTTTGTTCACCCTGCCTAAAACTACAAAAGCTTGTACTTTTCTCGTCGTTATTGAAACTTATGAGATACCTCCGTAGATGGGGATGGTTTTTACACCTTAGAAGGGTGAGTCTCAACCCTTTAAGAGTAATATCTGGTTGTCACACTAGATTCAGATATTTTGTCCTAAGAGTTACAAGAATTTGTCCTTTGTACATGTTATTTAAACTCACGTGCGTTATTTGAGTACTTTTCACCCCCTATAAGCGTGGAATTTGGTTTAGTTAATACAAATAGCTTGCTGTGGTTTGAGTTCATATTCTCTTCTCTAGACTATAAAATATCTACCATTTTTCATACTTCATTAAGAGTCATTACATTATTACTATAGTTTTACCACATTTCAAGAGATGTTTTTGGCCAAAAACATTCATGTATGTTCGTGGTAATGAACTTTTTTTTTGTGTGGCTGTGTAATCAATCCCATTCCTATTAGTCCTCTTAATGATGTTAAGACTCACTCCTATGCAGAGTAAAACCTACCCCCTTTGATAGAAGGATCTCATAAGATCTAATAACTGGGAACAATCTTCAGGCTTTTGTAGCTTTAAGGAGGGAAGATAAAGAGGGATAAGGTTCTAACCGCTGAGATAGAAGTAGGGCGTACCCCTAGAGGGTCTGTAAAAACTGTGCTTACGCTCCACTGATGTACATGAGTGCTATTAAAACTAGGAAAACACAAAACCTTTTTATTAAAGCTAAGTAAGTATCAACAGATTCTACTCCTCCAATTTATACTTTCAACTATCCATTTAACTTATTTTTCCATTTTTTAACCCTGACCCCTCTTTTCTCTTTAATTTTTCAGTTTTCTGAGACTTCCCCACATTAGGCATTACCTATTTTCACCCCCGTCTATTTTATTCTCCGATCCATTTTACCTTTTTAATTTACCCCCTGTCCATCCTCCAAATGACATGCTTTAAAAGTAACCCTAAGAGTAGTTTATAGTCGTATATTGGTGGTTCAAGCGACTCTACTCCATCTTTGTTCACCCTGCCTAAAACTACAAAAGCTTGAACTTTTCTCGTCGTTATTGAAACTTATGAGATACCTCCGTGGATGGGGATGGTTTTTACACCTTAGAAGGGTGAGTCTCAACCCTTTAAGAGTAATATCTGGTTGTCACACTAGATTCAGATATTTTGTCCTAAGAGCTACAAGAATTTGTCCTTTGTACATGTTATTTAAACTCACGTGCGTTATTTGAGTACTTTTCACCCCTATAAGCGTGGAATTTGGTTTAGTTAATACAAATAGCTTGCTGTGGTTTGAGTTCATATTCTCTTCTCTAGACTATAAAATATCTACCATTTTTTTAAGAGTCATTACATTATTACTATAGTTTTTTACCACATTTCAAGAGATGTTTTTGGCCAAAAACATTCATGTATGTTCGTGGTAATGAACTTTTTTTTTTTGTGTGGCTGTGTAATCAATCCCATTCCTATTAGAAATTAAGGAAAATGTGAGATTAAGATTCATAAAAATTTAAGTTTTATGATTCTTAATAATGTAATAAATGAATAATTTTTGTGTATACATTTACGGAGATAAATTGCCAGTAAGAAATATATTGAAATGAAATGTACATTACAATGTAGGATTTTTATCTACTTAGGTCATGCTTTAGAGCTTTAACCTCTCCTCTTAACCGTGGATTACTAATAAGGTTAGATAAGTAGATTGAATTGTTTTCAGCATCTGCCAGCTGAGCTAAGCTGAGCTGATAGATGGAAATTTTGGAAAGTCAGTTAATTAACAGTACAAAAAATGAAGGCTTGGTTAAATTTCGGATTAAATTTTGAATAGATTAGTTATTTCGTCAAAGTAAATTTTTGAGTAATTTTTATCTGATCCAACAAATGAAGCTTATTTTTCATAGCAGAGCCCCAAATATGGGAGCAGTATTCCATCGTTTGTCGAATTTGACCTTTGTATAGGACTAAAAGTTACTGTGGAGCGTAAAGTTTTCTAGTGCGAAATAATATGGACAAATATGGAGAAGCTCTCTTTGCTGTGAATTCAACATGTTCATTTCAAGACATATTTGCTCCCAAGTTAACGTCCCGATATAACTAGGTCGTGTTCAGCAATGTTACCTTTAAAAAAAAATTCCTTCTGGATTTGTTCAGCGTTAAATTCTACTTGTTAGAAATAGTATGGGATCTTGGGCCACCGGCGCGCTATGGCGACAATAAGTAATTTTTACCCAAATTAATTTTCTGGTCGCGGTTTTCAAGGAATCTCAGTATTTTTTTTTTAAATCTTTGTTCTTGATTTCTCTTCCTACCTGTTTGGGTGGATTTTTGATTATTTACCATAATTTTTAGTAATTTATCAATATATATGTCCAAAAACACCTTTTTACGCAATAAAATGAGCCTCAGTCACCCAATTTTCAAGGAATCTCAATAACTTTTTTTTTATAACTTTCTTTTTTGATTTGTCTATCGATCTGTCAGGGTAGATTTTTTATTATTTTATCAATATTTCCTTCTTTTTTTTCGAAAAAAACACCTCTTTGGGCAATAAAATGAGCTTTATAACGCAATTTTCAAGGAGTCTCAATAATTTTTTTTTATAATCGTCGTTTTTGATTTCTCTATCGATCTGTCTGGATGGATTTTTGATCATTTACCATGATTTTTATTAATTTATCAGTATATATATATATATATATATATATATATATATATATATATATATATATATATATATATATATATATATATATCTATAATATATATAAAATGCAACGTCTCTCTGTCTGTCTGTCTGTCCGTTAGTGCGCTTATCACTGGAGAACCACTTATCCGATTTATGTACTTTTTTTTTTAAAACATACATATGTTCTCTGGCCAGGTTATAGGCTATATTTTATTACGGTAGGGTAGGATAGGTAGGAATGAGCAGTGACGATAATAGTGAACGAATTCGGAAAAAAATTTGCAGCTAGCGCGTTCCCTTGCAATACAAAGTCTAAACCATTAAATATAGAACAATATTATGTAGCAGAGAATATCTATAATCTATAATATATATAAAATGTAATGTCTCTCTGTCTGTCTGTCTGTCTGTCCATTAGTGCGTTTATCACGCGAGAACCACTTATCCGATTTACGTGTCTTTTTTTAAATGCATACATATATTCTTTGGCCAGGTTATATAATAATACTAATCTATATCTATCATATATAAAATACAACGACTCTCTGTCTGTCTGTCTGTCATTAGTGCGCTTAACCCTAGAGAACCACTTATCCGATTTACGTGATTTTTTAAATTCACACATATATTCTCGGACCAGGTTATAGATATATATTTTATTACATCTATAATATATATAAAATGCAACGTCTCTCTGTCTGTCTGTATGTCTGTCTGTCTGTCTGTCCGTTAGTGCGCTTATCACTGGAGAACCACTTATCCGATTTACGTACTTTTTTTTTAAAAACATACATATGTTCTCTGGCCAGGTTATAGGCTATATTTTATTACGATAGGTAGCATAAGGAATGAGCAGTGACGATAATAGTGAATGAAGTCGGAAAAAGGTTTGCCGCTAGCGCGTTCCCTTGCAATACACAGTCACCATTAAATATAGAACAATATTATGTAGCAGAGAATATCTACAATCTATAATATATATAAAATGCAATGTCTTTGTCTGTCTGTCTGTCCATTAGTGCGTTTATCACGCGAGAACCACTTATTCGATTTACGTGCTTTTTTTTAAACATATATATATATATGTTCTCTGGCCAGGTTATCTATCTATAATGTATATAAAATGCAACGTCTCTCTGTCTGTTTGTCTGTCCGTTAGTGCGTTACGTGCTTTTTTTTTAAAACATACATATGTTCTCTGGCCAGGTTATAGGATATATGTTATTGCGTTAGGTAACATAAAGAATAAGCAGTGACGATACTGGGGAATCAAGTCGGAAAAAACCGTGACCGTTAGCGCGTTCTCTTGCAATATACTGCCTAAACCATTAAATATGGAACAATATCATGTTGCAAAGAATATAATATATATCTCTCTGTCTGTCTGTCTGTCCGTTAGTGCGCTTATCAGTTGAGAACCACTTATCATGTTTTTATAAATTTATACATATGTTCTACATAATTCGATATAAGCCTAGATAATGGGAGATAAGGTGAGATAATGGGAGATAAGTATAAATAATGGGAGATAAGCAGAAATAATGGGAGATAAGCAGAGATAAGTCTAGATAATGGGTGTTATGGTGAGATAATAGGAGATAAGGAGAAATAATGAGAGATAAGGAGAAATATTGAGAGATAAGTCAAGATAAGCCTAGATAATGGGAGATAAGGTGAGATAATGGGAGATAAGGTGAGATAATGGGAGATAAGAAGAAATAATGGGAGATAAGGAGAAATAATGGGAGATAAGGAGAAATAATGGGAGATGAGCAGAGATAAACCTAGATAATGGAAATTATGTAGAGATAATGGGAAATAAGTAGAAATAATGGGAGATATTTTATTACGTTGGGTAACATAAGGAGTAAGCAGTGACGATAGTAGTGAATCAAGTCCACGCGAGCGGAGACGCGGGCCCGGCTAGTATATATATATATATATATATATATATATATATATATATATACATATATATATATATATATATATAAATATATATATATATATATATATATATATATATATATATATATATATATATATATATATATATATATATATATATATATATATTGCTTTTTTCCAAAAAACAAAGTAACACAATAAAATGAGTCTCAGTCAGGCAATTTTCAAGGAATGATTAATGGTAAGATCCGTCAAGCTCTTATAGGCACGATTTCTTCCGAAAGGTGCTCTATATGCAATGCTCTTCCAAAAGAAATGAACAAATTCGAAATTATTGAGGGGATGGAGGTGAATGTAGAAGCGTACAAGTATTGTCTTTCAACTCTTCATATATGGATAAGGAATATGGGGTAGGGGGTGGGTTCTACATTTAGCATATAAAATACCTTTAGGAAAGTGGAATAAAGACGTACCCAGGATGAAAATACTTTGTTGGAGAAGACAATTCGTGAGATTCAGAATAACATTAAAAAATAATTAGGTATACCGGTTGAGTGTGTCAAGCAAGGGGCTGGTAATACGAATAAAGGCAATACAGCCAGGAAATTCTTCTAAATTATAACGTTGTTGCTAAAGTCACAGGTGTTGATGAAGATTTTATTAAGAGGCTGTACATTATTCTGCAGCTAATAGCATCGAGAAATGGTACTGACGACAATAAATTCAAAAACTTCTGCATTGAAACAGTCAAGAAATATGTAGAGCAGTACCCGTGATACCCAATGCCTTCTTCGTGTCAGGAGTCACACACAACACACAGGATACTTTGCTACTCTACCTCTACGTGATGTATCCTGGGTAATGTAAAAAGTCTACAAATTTCAGAGGCATATCGTACTTCGTAGCCTTAAAACCTCGTAAAAGATTCAAATCTTGACCAATTTTTAATTTTACTTTAACTTTCTGAATCCTAAGTATACGATGATACTAGTATATATATATATATATATATATATATATATATATATATATATATATATATATATATATATATATATATATATATATATATATATATATATATATATATTAATAAGTATCATTTTGTGCACTAGGTAATGTTTTATTTGTAATTCGTTGGGCTTAACATTTTTCTATATTAAATTACGTTAAGTTCAGTATGTATACACATAAATAAGTATATTTTTAGGCATAGATTATGTATGGTTTAAAATTCGTTGTATTATATTGTAATAGATTCAGGAAATAATTATAAACATATATTTATACATTACGTTATATTATGTTTAGAGTTAGTAACGTCTTAAAAAACTTCAAAAGACTACTTTTCTTCTTACATTAGGTTATGTTAGGTTTGAAGTTCCTGGTTTAAATACCTTAAGTTTCGGAAAAGTTCATCTGATCATTTTTAGTGTTTCGTACGGAACACTTATAAGATCACTTCGGTGTCTGTCCGTCTGTCTGTCTGTCTGTCTGTCCGTCTGTCACACCCGATTTTCTCCGAAACTATTTGTCATAGAAAGTTGAAATTTGGTAGTAATATAGGAATCGATGGCCTCATCAGAGCCATGTAGTTTTGAAAGTTTTGTGCACTAGGTAATGTTTTATTTGTAATTCGTTGGGCTTAACATTTTTCTATATTAAATTACGTTAAGTTCAGTATGTATACACATAAATAAGTATATTTTTAGGCATAGATTATGTATAGTTTAAAATTCGTTGTATTATATTGTAATAGGTTCAGGAAATAATTATAAACATATATTTATACATTACGTTATATTATGTTTAGAGTTAGTAATGTAAATGTCTTAAAAAACTTCAAAAGACTACTTTTCTTCTTACATTAGGTTATGTTAGGTTTGAAGTTCCTGGTTTAAAAACCTTAAGTTTCGGAAAAGTTCATCTGATGATTTTTAGTGTTCCGTACGGAACACTTATAAGATCACTTCGGTGTCTGTCCGTCTGTCTGTCCCTCTGTCTGTCTGCCTGTCTGTCCGTCTGTCCGTCTGTCCGTCTGTCCGTCTGTCCGTCTGTCCGTCTGTCCGTCTGTCCGTCTGTCCGTCTGTCCGTCTGTCCGTCTGTCACACCCGATTTTCTCCGAAACTATTTGTCATAGAAAGTTGAAATTTGGTAGTAATATAGGAATCGATGGCCTCATCAGAGCCATGTAGTTTTGAAAGTTAAATTTTGACTTAAGGTTTTGGGGGGTGAAATCGGAAGTGAAAAAAAAAATTTTTTACTAGGTAATCGAGTGTGGTGTCAAATGAAAGCTTGTGAAAACACGAGTAAAAAATATATATATAATGTAATACTTGCGCGCACTTTTCTTTGTATTATTTTTAAAAAATCGCGAAAAATCGCTGTCCACCCGCCTTATCTCTGAAAGTACTTATCAAAAAATTTTGAAAAAATTCTGGAATATTCTTCACGGGGTGTAGATTGAACGAAAATTATCACGAGTGCATTATCTGTAATAATTTATCTGGTATATAAAAAAACAGAAATTTCAAGGTCATCAATTTTCAGTAAAGATTGGAAATAAACTTTGTTGAAAACTTATTTGGGGTGTGTTTTGTAAAGTCACTGATCATTTTATATCACCGTAACATAAATTTTGACTTAAGGGATTCGTTTTGAGGGGTGAAATCGGAAGTGAAAAAAAATAATTTTTATTAGGTCATCGAGTGTGGTGTCAAATGAAAGCTTGTGAAAACACGAGTAAAAAAATATATATATATATATATATATATATATATATATATATATATATATATATATATATATATATATATATAATGTAATACTTGCGCACACTTTTCTTCGTATTACTTTTAAAAAATCGTGAAAAATCGCTGTCCCCTACCTTATCTCGAAAAGTACTGCTCAAAAAATTTTGAAAAAATCCTGGAATATTCTCCACGGGGTATAGATTGAACGAAAATTATCATTAACTTTAATAATTTATCTGGTATAGAAAAAAAACAAAATTTCAAGGTCACCAGTTTTCAGTAAAGATTGGAAACAAACTTTGTTGAAAACTCATTTAGGGTGTGTTTTGTGAAGTCACTGATCATTTTATACCACCCTAACAAAATTTTTTATTTTAAAAACAACAACTAATTGTGCAAGTTCAACTTGCACTTGACCGGTTATTTTTCTTCTTTGCGTAGGATTTTGACAGATTTGATGTTCATGATGTAAATGGCTAAAAACTATATTTATGGAAAAAAATTTAAATCGTGGTCAATAATCAAATATCCACCCAGACAGATCGATAGAGAAATCAAAAACGAAGATTATGAAAAAAAAATATTGAGATTCCTTAAAAATTGCGTTGTTGAGGCTCATTTTATTGCCTAAAAAGGTGTTTTTTGATATAATAGTAAATTAGTAAAAATCATGGTAAATAATCAAAAAGCCAGACAGTTCGATAGAGAAATCAAGAACGAAGAGTTAAAAAAAAATACTGAGATTCCTTGAAAATTGCGATCAGAAAATTAATTTGTGTAAAAATTACGTATTGTCGCCATAGTGCGGCGTTGATAATGAAGGTATGAATGAAATAACCTATCAACTGCCACTCGTAAAAAAAGCCCTCCGAGGAAATTCGAGGGCCGTAAACAAAACCTGTGAGACATACCATAAGAGAGTAATTTAGTCAACAATACAGTCGAATCAAGTGCAACCTAGCCAAAATATTCAATTGCCTTGTTTCAGACATGTGTGTCATAAGTCCTGTTGATCTTTACTTACGAAAGCCATATTGATGGCCGCTAATAATATTGAATCTTGTTATGTATTTTAAGACTTCCTATTGATAGCCTTTTGATAACTTTTTTATTACTGAAAATAATGTGATTAGTAGGTAGTTGTTTGAAAAGGTCTTCTTGCCTTTTTGAGTCTCGGATGACCTATAGTGCATATTTAACAGGATATACATATTCCTTTTCTACAGGATAGGTTGAAAAGTCTACAGAAAACTAGTGTTAGTTTACTGCACTGTCTTAGTCGTTACTTGATGGAGATCCAGATTAACGAGGAAATTTAAACAACTATTTAAGATCGCCACTTATGTTTGTGTTAGAGCTGTCAATGTTACGACATACTGTGTCTTCTAATGTAAATTAAATTATATTTTGCTCCAGAAAAAGACACAGCGTGTCAAAAGGCGTTTTTTTGAGCTTAAAATGATGATAATGATGATGATTTTTTGGGTCTTGAGCGCATCGACAGCTAGGTCATTTAGCGCCCCGTAGTGGTGTTTAAAGTTAGATTATGAAGTTGATGTCCGTAAGGAATTCTCTTATATTGTTTCTGTGGGTAATGAAATTTGTGATTATAGACTTAAAATGAAAATAACTCCGGTTATAACTGTAAGATCGAGACAAACAAAAAACTAAACTCTTCATAATGAATTTTCCAACAAATTCCCGTTTAAATCGTTCAAATGTATACCTAACCTATAAAACTGAAAAAAAACAGGTAATAACCTGTTTTTTTATTTTATTGTACGGATCGACTAAGTGAACCAATCGGCTTGAAATTTTCAGAAAATATTTCTTTTGTTACAACAAAAATATCCTGAAATTTTGGATCAAATATATTGAAACCAGTGGATACAATTGAATTTGTTATTTAAAATTTGAATTACCCGCCATTTGATGCTATTTAGTCTAAAACGGATTTTTTTTTAAAATTTAGATCTCGACGTCAGCTTTTTGAAATCATTTTAACGTTTTTTTTTTACATTTGTTTATTAATCAGATAACAACAACTGACATTTTGAAAAAAAAATTGTTAACGAAAATAAAGGTCTCGCGATTCTCTACCATATGTGATAAAAATTTTTCATCTTTTTTTTTCAAAATGACCGAAAAAATGCATTTGTTTTTATTTGATTAATAAACAAATGTAACAATAAAATGAAAAAAATAGTTTTTGTCGGTTCTTTCAATTTTGTAGGTTATGTACACAGTTGAGCGACTTAAAACTAACGGGAATTTGTTGAAAATTTCATTACGAAGAGTTTGGTTTTTTTTGTCTCGATTTGGCAAATATAATCGGAGTTATTCGCATTTTGAGCTCAAAAAACGCGTTTTGAAAACTTCAATTGTTCATATCAAAAGGATTACAAGTTTCTCTAGTTTCAAAATTAGAGATAATACTCCTGGTGATACCCCAGAGAGAATAAAATCGTAATATTGCTGTATCTTAACTGTGCAATTTCAAATGCTTTTTTACTGCACTGTAAGTGGTGATCTTAAATAGTTATTTAAATTTTCGTTCCTAGTTATGGTGGGTATTGCATCAGCACCAGAAGCTTTTTCATTGTCTAATCATTAAAATATGTTTTATGACACACTGTCTGATGACAGTAGCGTTCTTGGACTGCAGATTGGGAATAATGTGTGGTATTTTTCCCTGAAAATCGACATTACAAAAAGAAACAAAGAGTTCAGCTATAAAATATACTTTCTCAACAAATGTTGTTGCGATGGTATTGATCTGACAGTGTAAGCGGTGATATATTTTTTTAATTTTTTTTATGGGTCTAGCACATGTGCTACAGGGAAGTCCTTAATGCGCTCCAGGAGCGGCATGTGTGCGGAAAAAGCGATTCACGTTGTTCTCGAATCGCTGTAAATTGTGCTCGGTGGGAAACACAGCCCTGGGCAAATTATTCCAAAGGGATGATGTTCTCCACATAAAAGACGCGGAGTAACAAGCTGAACCTCATACGGATGTGAAGTATTAGCGCGACGTGTATTTCTAACATGCACCGCTTTGAGAGGAATTAAGCGGGCTACATCCTTCGAACACTTTCCGTGAACATACTTGTAGAACAGACTCAAGTCGCCAACCGTTCTTCGATGTTCCAGCGAATCAAGGCCGCTGGTCAGTTCCGGGTCTCCAATCAGACAGAGAGCTCTTCTCTGAACAGAATCCCACAAATGCAGTGTGTGTGTGAGCGGAGCCCCAAACATGGGAGCAGTATTCTATAGTTGGTCGAATTTGAGCTTTGTAAAGAATTAACAGTTGTGGAGTGTAAAGCTTTCTGGTTCGAAATAATATTCCCAACTCTTGAGAAGCTGTCCTTGCTACTCCTGCAACACGTTCATGCCTGGACATGACACGAGGAGTGACGATGCTAGGGGAATGGAGTGCCCCGACATGACTATGTCGGGTTCAGCCACGTTAACTTCTTTAGAAAAAACTGCCGCCTGGGTTTTTGTAGCGTTAAATTTCACTTGGTTACTGTCACCCCAAGACAGAATTTCTTCCAGGTCTTTGTTAAGTTGAACGACCTCCTGCTACCTGCGGATATTCACCTGAGTAGCTGATGTCCGAGCATTCAAAGTCTTTTCCAGCAGATCATTAATGTAAATGAGAAAGAGAGTAGGAGACAGTATGGAGCCTTGGGGCACACCGACGTTGATAGTGAAGATGTTAGAAAGAAATCTGTCAATCAGAAGATCTCCTGTTGATCTATGTTTCCGAAAGCCATATTGATGATCGCTAATAATGTTGAATCCTTTAAGATATTTTAGAAGATGCTGATTGATAACATTTTCCATGACGTTCGATATTATTGAAAGCAGTGCGACTGGTCGGTAGTTATTTGGCAAGGTCTTCTTGCCTTTTTTAGGTATCGGCTGAACTGTGGCACATTTTCAGCAGGAAGGAAATATCCCTTTTCTGTAAGATAGGTTGAAAGGTCCACAGAAAACTGGTGTTAGTTCCCTCGCACAGTTTTTGAGAACTATGGCAGGTATTCCGTCAGCGCCAGAAGCCTTTTTGGTGTATAGCTTCATTAAAATACGCTTTATGATACGCTGTCTGAAGACAATATCGGGCATCCTTTACTGCAGTACGGAAATAGTAGGTGGTGTTTTTTCTTGGAAGAGTTCAGCCAACAAGTTCGCTTTCTCAATAGGTGTCGTTGCAATAGAATTATCTGGCCGTGTGAATGGTGGTATGGTGGATTTGGTGAAATTTTGACTAACTGTCTTAGCGACTGCCCAGAAGGACCTGGAATTGTTGGGACAAGCGAGTTTCTAATTCGTTGATTGTGTGCCTCCTTGGTTTCGTCGATAATTCCTTTGCATCCATTCCGGGCAGGAACAAAGGTGTTACGATTTATGGTGTTAGGATTTTCACGCCATTGTCGGTAGGCAAGATGTTTAGAAGCAACAGCTTCTTAGCATTTTCGGTCAAACCAAGGCTTGCCGTTGGAGGGGTGTTTCTTCGAAAAAGGGATGTAAACTTCCATGCCAGCCAAAATAACATCAGAGACCTCTCTGGCGCAGTCTGATGTCTATCCAAGGGAAAGTTCGAAAATATTTCATGAGATCTTCCCATTTAGCAGATTTGTAGTGCCAAATCTTGCGCGGCCTAGGCACCTCTCTGTCACTGATTGGTAGGATACTCGATGTCGAAAGCAGTTTATAGTCGGAAGGACCTAACGGCGGATTTACGGTGACCGTGTAAATCTCCGGATTGGTGCAGGATAGGAATTTCGGCACTTGGATAGTTAGTTTGTAAATTATCGATGGTATCTGCAAGAGAAGCGACAAGTGTTCTGAAGTTGGTATCACTTGATGGTCGATAGAGGATACAGATGAACCTTGTGATTTGTTGAGTCGTTATTTTTAAGCACATAACATCAAAGTTTGGGGGCTCCTGAGCCTCTTCTCGTTGGCAGGAAAGGTCGCTTCTGACAAAAAGATAGATTCCAAACTTACGCCTAAATCGTTAATAGAAGTGGTACCCAGGATAAAGATAGTTGACTGTACTGTTCGATGAACTGACCTGGATTTCACAGAGAGCGAGTACATGAGGTTTATTTGATTGCAGGTGTTGGTGCACTGAATTTGTATAGTAGATTTAGGATATAGTACATTTAGTAAAATTTTTACCAGTGGCCATAGCAACCGACCAAAAGGACCTGGAATTCTTTTGGCAGACAAGAAGTTTGTCTTTAATCCTTTAATTGTGTATTTCTTAAAACAACTGATTGAGAATGATTTAGCTTCTCGGCTTTGTTCATCGATGGTATTTAAATATCTACGCCACTTGAGATGTGGACAATAAAGTCTTCCAAGATGGTAATTTCGACATTTGGATAATTATTCCGTAAATCATCGTTTGCAAGAGAAGCGGACAGTGTTCTAAAGTTAGAATCACTGGGTGGTCGATGTAGGCAACGGATGAACCCTGTGGTTTGTTGAGTTTTTTTTTTAATCACATGACCTCATGGTTTTGGGGCTCCAGAGTCACCTTTTGACGGAGAAAAAATCGCTTCTAACAAAAAGGCGGTTTCTAAAGTTAGAAGAATAGAAGCTGTATCCAGGATATATAAAGTTGACTGTACTGGTCGATGATCTGACTTTAGTTTCGCTGAGAGCCATTATATGAGGTTTATTTGATTACAGGTGTACGTGCACAGCAACTTTAAAATTTATAATTAAATTTCGACCCCCGCATGGTGACGCACTCAAACCAGTCCCCACTCGAAAATTCGAACGGGGAGATCGTTAATTTTCAGACTTTTTTTTAACCGGAAAGCCTTATCATCCTATTTTTTTTGGTACAGCCCAACGCACAGTGGGTAGAAAAAAAAACATTACCGTTCAAAAATTCCTACCTACCTCAAATTTCATCAGATCACCATATATTTTTTTTTTAAATCGTAAGAAAATTTAGAAAAGAACTGTAGAGCCATATTTTGGAAATGTATATTTTAAATGGCCATTTTATGCAAATACTATGATAAAAAATTGATTAATCCAAGAAAAAAATACTATTGACTTTACTATTGATTTACTATTGGCCAGACATATGTATTTCTAGGTATTTTTGATTACTAAATCCATATATGATATCCAATTTCCTTACAAACCTATTGAATTCGAGTAATGGCCCAAAAGCAACCTCAAAGAGGTCAAAGTTCGTCAAGTTAACAATAATAACGAGACATACATATTCCGAAGTATTTTTAGTCACTGAATCCAAATATGATATCTGATTTGCTCGTGTACCTGTTGATTTCGAATTAAGGTCCAAAAATGCCTTCAAAATGGTCGAAAGTGGTTAAGTCAGGAAACATATTTCGATGTATTTTCGGTCACTGTATCCAAATATTATAAAAATGGCCAGATACGTTATATTGCTCACTAAATTCAAATCTAACGCCTGATTTGCTCATGTATCTGTACGATTTCAAGATCATAAAGGTGCAGAATCAAATATATAACGAGCCTTAAGCCTAATATAACCTAACGAATAAAATCATAAAAAAAGGAGAAGAGGCGAAACTTTTTATGTCTGGTTGTCATATAAAACTTTATTGTCCTTTGTTCTCAACTTCGTAAGTGAATTTAATGGAATCACACCGGCTATTTAACTAAGAAACAAAATCATCAATATTTGCTTTCATTGTATCAAAAATAGCGAAAATATTATCCACATACCTATACCATACCCTTGGGAAATATTCGAGTTCTTGACTGGCTTTAATTTCAAACTTACTCATGAATAAATTGGCTATGAAAGGTGATAAGCAATTACCCATAGCTGTTCCTTCTTTCTGAACATAAAATTGACTGTTATATTGAAAATAATTTTGTTCCATACACAACTGCCTTTTCTAGATATTTTAATTATTAGAAATAATAATAGATTAGAATTGGATATCTATAGGAAGGACACAGTAACAAACAGATATATTCCTAATGATTCATTTCATTGCAAACAATACAAATTAGCCTCATTACATTTTTTAGTTCATCGTTTAGCAATCGTATTAGAACTATAACTAGAGTTAATGGTTATGACGATGACTTAGTAAATAAGCTAATAAATAGACATAAGTTTAGGTTTAATAATCAGAATTCCACCTTTTTTTACACGCGAAGAAAATAACACCAAGTATGTCTCCATACCATGTAATCCGAAATATAGCAAGGGACTCAATAAAGTATTTAATAAGGTAGGCCTCACGTTAGTCTATAAGTCATCAGACAATCTGAGGAATATCTTAGGAAATCCCAAAGATAAGATTCCTAATTGTGAGAAAAGTAGAATTTATGAAATTAGTTGTAATGATTGTGACAAAAAGTATGTTGGGCAAACTAAAAGGTCAATTAAAACACGATTTAAAGAACATTTAGCACACTTAAAATACAGTAGAACAGAAAAGTCTAGCATTGCCGAACATGCCCTTGAAACTGATCATTTTGTCACATTGGATAATCTAAGATTAATAAAAAATGTATCTGATAGGAGATTGTTGAACGCATACGAAAGTATGGAAATTATAAAATGTAAAAGTAGTTTAAATAAAGACAGAGGGCATGTTCCTTATAGTCCCCTCTACTAGTTACTTGACCGGAACTGATGCACTAGCCTATGACATTAGTTCCGTCTGAGAAATTCAAGGGTTAGGCTAAGTATAAATAGGGTAGATTTGTAGTTTAGCTTTAGTCAATCATCGCTCCTGATGAAGCTAGCATGGTTAGCGAAACGCGAGTCGAGTGCAAAAATAAAATGTTTAGTGTTGTGGTGATATATACTGAGTAGTATTTCTATCTCATTGGCGTTTTTAGTGTTCCGTACTGAACACTTATAAGATCACTTCGGTGTCTGTCCGTCGGTCTGTCACACCCGATTTTCTCCGAAACTATTTGGCATAGAAAGTTAAAATTTGGTACTAATGTAGGCATTAATGGCCTCATCAGAGCCGTGTAGATTTGAAAATTAAATTTCGACTAAGGGGTTAGTTTTGGGGGGTGAAGTCGGAAGTGAAAAAAAAAAAATTTTACGAGGTCATCGAGTGTGGTGTCAAATGAAAGCTTGTAAAAACACGAGTAAAAATGTATATATAATGTAATACTTGCGCACACTTTTCTTTGAATTATTATTAAAAAATCGCGACAAATAGCTGTCCACCTTATCTCGAAAAGTGCTGATCAAAAAATTTTGAAAAAATTCTGGAATATTCTCTATGAAGTATAGATTAAACGAAAATGATCACGAGTGCATTACCTTTATTAATTTATCTGGTATATAAAAAAAAAGCAAAAATTTCAGGGTCATCAGTTTTCAGTAAAGATCGGAAACAAATTTTGTTTTATAAAATACATATTTTGTTACGTTAGGTATATATATATATATATATATATATATATATATATATATATATATATATATATATATATGTCAAGAACTTTTTGTCTTATTCTGGTTGGTCTGATTAGCCTGCTGAGTCAGCTTGTGACTAGACATGTTTGTAATCTGGGCTCTTAATTCTTTAATCCGAAACTATAGTTGAAATTTGGTAATAATATAGGAATTGATGGCCTCATCAGAGCCGTGTTTTTTTTTATGGGTCTAGCACACGTGCTGCAGGGAGGTCCCTAAAGCGCTACAGGAGCGGCACGTGTGCGGAAAAAAAAAAAAAAAAGCGATTCACGTTGCTCTTTAATCGCTGTAAATTGTACTCGGTGGGAAACACAGTCCTGGGCAAATTATTCCAAAGGGATGATGTTCTCCATATAAAAGACTGCTTGAAAAGCGTTGTACGAGGAGTAATAAGCTGGACCTCATACGGATGTGAATTATCAGCACGACGTGTATTTCTAACATGCACCGCTCTGGGAGGAATTAAACGGGCCACATCCTCCGAACACTTTCCATGGAAATACTTGTAGAATAGGCTCCAGTCGCCAACCGTTCTTCGATGTTCCAGCGAATCAAGGCCGCCAGTCAGTTCCGGTGTGTCCGGGTGTCAAATCAGACGAACAGCTCTTCTCTGAATAGAATCCAACAAATGCAGTGTATGTTTGAGAGCGGAGCTCCAAACATGGAGGCAGTATTCCATAGTTGGTCGAATTTGAGCTTTGTTAAGAATTAACAGTTGTTGTGGAGTGTAAAGCTTTCTGGTTCGAAATAATATTCCCAATTTTGAGAAGCTCTCGTTGCTCTACCTGCAACATGCTCATGCCAGGACATATTTGCTCCCAAATTAACGCCCAATAAATTGAGTGACGATGTTAGAGGATTAGAGTGCCCCGCCATAACTATGTCGGGTTCAGCAACGTTAACTTTTTTAGAAAAAACTGCAGCCTGGGTTTTTTGTAGCGTTAAATTCCACTTGGTTACTCTCACCCCAACATAGAATTTCTTCCAGGTCTTTGTTAAGTTGAACAACTTCCTGTTGTCTGCGGACACTCGCCTGAGCATCCGATGTCCGAGCGTTCAAAGTGGATGAAGAGATAAGCGTACTGTCATCTGCAAAGCTGTAGATTGGATTTCCGGTCCGTGTAGTTTTGAAAGCTAAATTTTGACTTAAGGGGTTAGTTTTGGGGGGTGAAATCGGAAGTGAAAGAAAAAAAAGATACTAGGTCATCGAGTGTAGTTTCAAATGAAAGCTGGTGGAAACACGAGTAAAAAATATATATACAATGTAATACTTGGGCACACTTTTCTTTGTATTATTTTTAAAAAATCGCGAAAAATCGCTGTCCCACCTTATCTCGAAAAGTATTGATCAAATAATTTTGAAAAAATTCTGGAATATTCTCCACGGGGTGTAGCTTGAACGAAAATTATCACGAGTGCATTACTTTTAATAATTTATCTGCTATATAAAAAAAAAATTTCAAGGTCATCAATTTTCAGTAAAGATTGGTAACAAACATGGTTGAAAATTCATTTGGGGTGTGTTTTGTGAAGTCACTGATCGTAACAAAATTTTTTATTTTAAAAGCAATCAACGTATGGAACACTAATTGCGCAAGTTCAACTTGCACTTGACCGGTTATTTTAAATACTATCTGAAATATCGCATATTATTTAAAAGATAAATTAAAAGATGAAAGAAACTTCACAGTCAATCGTTTAACTATATAAGCTGAAATACATGAATATATAGATTGGGTCTAAACATATATACATGTCAGTAACCTAGTTAACTTAGCCTAGGTAATATATATATATATATATATATATATATATATATATATATATATATATATATATATACGAGGCTGGTTTGAAAAGTCCGTGCAAAGTCCGAGAGATGGCACCACCGGCGCGTATCGAGGTCATGTTTAGTTAGTAGCATCTCTTGAATGAACGCACACCAAGTTTCAGCCATATTGGTCTATTTTTTTGTGTTTGGCATTCGTGTGAATCAAGGAAGTCGAGTGATTTTCAAGAAATGGACGAAAAAGAATTTCGTGTGGTGATTAAACATTACTTTATGAAAGGCAAAACGCCTCAGGAGACTAAAGAGAAGCTTGATAAACATTATGGTGACTCTGCGCCTTCGATTAGAACAGTTTATAAGTGGTTTCAAAATTTTCGGACTGGCCATATGGAGGTTACGACTCCAGAAAATCATGGATCAAATCCATGATATGGTGATGGATGACAGAAGAGTTAAGGTGCGTGAGATTGCTAGTGCTGTGGGCATCTCGACTGAATGGGTACATAATATTTTGCATAAACATTTGAACATGAGAAAGCTATCCGCAAGATGGGTGCCGCGATTGCTCACACTTGACCAAAAACGGAATCGTGTGAAATGTTGCAAGGATGGTTTGCAGCTGTTCCAGAAGAATCCGGAGGACTTTAAGCGTCGTTTTGTCACTGTGGATGAAACATGGATACATTACTTTACTCCTGAGACCAAACAACAATCTAAACAATGGGTTACCAAAGGGGAATTTGCACCAAAAAAGGCGAAGACCGTTCCTTCGGCCGGAAAGGTTATGGCGACTGTCTTTTGGGATTCGCAAGGGATAATCCTCATTGACTATCTGGAAAAGGGTAAAACTATTACAGGTGAATATTATTCATCGTTATTGGACCGTTTGAAAACCGAGCTGCAAGAAAAACGCCCGCGATTGGCCCACAAGAAAGTCCTTTTCCATCACGACAACGCACCAGCACACACCTCAGCAGTTGTGGTCGCAAAATTAATGGAAATAGGATTCCAACTCGTTTCACATCCCCCTATTCTCCAGACTTGGCTGCCCCGGACTACTATTTGTTCCCCAATTTGAAGAAATGGCTGGCGGGACAAAGATTTTATTCAAACGAGGAGGTGATTGCAGACACTAATGGATATTTTGCAGACTTGGACAAATCCTATTATTCGGAAGGGATCAACAAACTAGAACATCGTTGGACGAAGTGTATAAGCCTAAAAGGAGACTATGTCGAAAAATAAAAAAGGTTTACCCCCAAACACATAAGTAGTTTTTATTTTTGCATGGACTTTTCAAACCAGCCTCGTATATATATATATATATATATATATATATATATATATATATATATATATATATTTATATATATATATATATATATATATATATATATATATATATATATATATTGATAATGTAGCCCTCACATGTTGTCACACAACTTAAAAAATACCTTAGAAAATCTGAAGATTACAATTCACGAACGTGATAGCAGTGGAATTTACGAAAAAATGTTGTAATGATTGTAAAAAGAAGTATGTTGGGCAAACAAGAAGGTCGACAAGATTTAAAGAACATTTAGCTCATTTAAGGTACAGTAGATCTAAAAAATCATGTATGCTCTTGAACAGAATCATAAATGTATGTGATAGGAAATTATTAGACGCATAGGAAATTATTAGACGCATACGAAAGTATTGAAACAGTAAAATGTAAAACTAGTCTTATTAAAGACCGAGGCTCTATTCCTCACAATTCTCTGTAAAGGTTACTTGACCAGAACTAATGCTCTGGGTGTAATTAATTCCACTCGAATAATTCCAACTTTAGTATAAATTCTAGTTTATATTCTTATCAATCATCGTTCCTGATAATGCCAACATAGTTAGTGAAACGAGCGTCGGGGGTAAAAATAAAGTATTGTAGTTATAACTGTTGTGTAGTGTCATTATGCCAAAGATTTCGAGGTCGCAATGTAACTAAATATTAATAACCATGTTGTTATAATAATCCAGTCGCGAGAGAGTTAGACCACACATAAATTTAAATAAGTTAGATTTTTGGCCAGAAAGGTTCATTAACACCCAAATAATATATATAAAAAAGTTTGCAGCAATTGGGGCCTACTGAAAAATGGGATCCGAAAGAGCCCAATTTTGAGTCATTCAAGAATATCTCGAAAAATATGCATAATTTGAATATAGACCATACGATTTTGCACAAAAAAGGTCTCTTGATATTTTTCTCTTGTATTGTATCCTTTTCGAGAAAATTTTAATTTAAACGTGTTGTTTTACTCGGATATTTCGAAGCGCGCTAAGCGAAATCTGACATTTTCATGCGCATTGCGTCCGGAAAACTGTCACAAGTTCCTTAAAAATAATCATACTAAAAAAGAAAAGAAGCGTTTTGAAGGGGAAAGTTTAACCTTTCTAATGAAATCATGAAATTCATTTTTTTTTTTTCACATCAGGATCAAGAAATGCATTTGAAATGACAACTTTTTAACACTGACGCTTGAATTTTTATATTTTAACATCTTTGATAAGTTTAATCTAATCAAAAAACCCTTCAGACATTTTCTTTATATATTTCTTTTCATTTAGGAATACACATTTCACTGCCTGATATCCTGATTTTACATACATTGAAAATAAAGAAATGTGTTTTTTGTTATTTTTAGGGTTATATAATTTTTGTATTTGAATTATCTTAGAAATGTTGAAAATAAGTACCGTAACTTTATGTATGTTTTTTCCTAAATATTAAACATTTCCCTTGAAGAAAATCATTTTAAAAGTACAATTTCATAACATGTTTACATTGATTTTTCATTTTTTGTTTAATCTCTGTTTTATTTGTAATTACAAGGTATTCATCTGGGGGCCGGCAGGGCCCCGCCAAGTCGAGCACAAAGCACAGCTTCCTTTTTTCGAAGCCACTGTAACTTCGTTGTGGATATAGCTAGAAGCCTGAATTTTCAGTGACCAAGAGGACATACTATACTAGCTATATTTCCAAATTACCTACTATTTATACCTTATAGTTTACGAACTATCGCCAGTCAAAGTTCTTTAATTTTGTCACTGACACACTCACCGATCATCAAAATTTTAAGGTACTTCCAGCAGACATACAAACTTAAAATTTTGAATTTAGTTAGTGTTTAGCCTATAAAGGAAGGAGAAACTGAAACATCCCGAAATTTCAGTCTCGTTTTCTAAATTGCACTTAAACCAAAAAAGAGGGTCAACCTCTGAATGAGAGATAATAAGCTGTAAACTTGTATAAGCCTTTATTTTGGCATTCTAAAAGTTGTCTCAAAAGTCTCATAAAATCTCGTTTCCGCGCCTTAAGATATTCAAGGTCAAAGGTCCCAAAAATCGTTTTTTCGCAAATATCTCGCTTCCTATGGTTTCAATGACATTTATTATGAAAATTGTAGAGCATAAAATTCTCTACAAATTTTGTTCTAAACATTTTTTTGTACGCTTAACCGTTTTTGAGATAGGGCGCGGAGAGCGCGCAGCGCTCAGCCATACGTAGCATAATGCAAGGTCAACCGTGAGTCCCGGTAAATAATATGTCATATAAAGTTAATTAATCACTAAAGAATAGATAATTATGAATAACTTGTATTATTTATTAATTATTATATTATATTTAATATTTTTCATTTATCAAATATATTCGTTTAATAATACTTACCTACTTCCTGTAATTAAATATTGTTAAGTGAAATACTTTAAGTATAATATTTTAATTATAAAAAAGTTTGAAGATGATGCTTCCATGACAGCAGGGCTAGAAGAGAATATAGTTATTCAAATAGGAGCAAAAGTCATGTTAAGACGAAATATTGACGTGAGTCTTGGCTTAGTCAACGGTTCTATAGGTATAGTACAAGGAGTAAAGGTTGATCCTGAAAAAACAAATAAAATAAAAAAAAAAACATATTTCATTTAATAATGAACATCTCTACTAGCTTCGTCCAGTCAAAACTAAATTTGAAATTATTAATAGAGCTTATGTTCATCGCGAACAGTTTCCGATATGTATAGCCTATGCTATTACCATATACGAAAGTCAGGGACTAAGTCTAAACAGTGCACTGATGGCTATCGGTTCTTCAGTATTCACATGCGGTCAAGCATACGTGGCACTTCCGAGAGTGACAAGTCTGGGCGGATTACTTCTAATTAATGTCGACTTCGGTAGTATTAAAGCTCAGGAGTCCACCATCGTTGAATATAATCGACTTAGAAGCACTTATCGTCCAGACTTGTCAAATATTATTACATCATAGCCTTTGAGAAAAACCAATAGAGACAGGGAGTGGGCTTTAAGAAAATCCATAGCTAACGTACAAGAAATATTACCCGAGAAGAAAAAAAAAGAGGACTACCTACAAAAAGAAATGAGTTCCCATCAAAAACATAAAATGTAAAAAAAAAATGCCAAGTCTCGCAACGCAGTCCTTTCACCACAAAAAGTTGTGAGATCTCATGTGAAACCAAGTCAGTTATTTTAGTTAGTATCTATGGAAGCACCTAGTCAACAACTTTGTCATAAATTGTTATCTATTTAGTTACCTACCAACATTTATAGTGACCGTATCAATATTAGACTTCTTTGTTTCTATAATAAATATAATGACTACTTAGGACTTTTATTATTTCCCAAAAAGTTTGTTGCGACTTCTTTAAAACTAAGCCAAGCAGCTTTTTCAACTTTATTCATTTTAGTAACAAGTAATAGTGCTTTTATTTTTCGGTTATGCCTAGATTCATACAAAAGTAGCAATCATTTTCACTGTATGGTCTATTCCATATTGCTGGTCTGGAATATTTAATCGCCTTCTTATTGATGTACAACATTATTTTGCAAGAACTGCAAATGATGTGGGGAACCCAATCTGTATCCTGGTGCTGTATTTCAATGTTAAAACAATCCTTATATAAGGTTTTAATCTTATCCGTTATCGGTGACCCCATTTTACTCAATACGTGTTGACAGCAAATATAACAAAATGAATCACTGTTTTTATCGCACTTATGAAAAGTCCTTGTACCGTGAGACCGTTTTCTTGTAGCATTATACTCTACATGAGCCAAGTCACCCACACATGAAGAGCTACGGTCGCTGGATGACGACGGCTGCGGGCCCGCTTTCCCACCCTGACCAACCGCCGATACTGGGTTTCCGAGTCCCTGCATCGTAATTCTCTTTCTTCTACCTGCCATGACGGCATCTAAGCCGTTATCCAGGGACTCTGCCGGCTAGTGGAGTAACACCGTTGCCCACCGTCACCACGTGGAGGTGCCCTGGATACAGGGAGAAGAATAAAAATCGACCGATGAATTTTCTCGGCGTTCAAAATGGCGCGAAAACATCTGCCATCTTGAATTTTGCAAATCCAACCTCAGATTCGTAATCAGCGACCCAAAAAATCCCCGTGTACCAAATTTGGTAAGGATCGGTTGAATTTTAATTTGAATTCGTTTTTGCATTCGAGAAGCACTATATTAGTCTGATTTATTGAGGTTAGAAAGAAAACAGAACTGTATGGCTCAATCCAACCGATGAATATTAGCTTAGCGTGTCCGAATACATATTAATACATCTTTGGATTCATGAAAAAGCTTGAATCAATTTTTTAGGAGTATATTTTTCTTAATTTTTACTAATTTTTACCTATTTTTTGAGGTTAGAAAAAAATTGAGATGTGATGGCGATATTCTGACGTCAGATTCGTGATCAGCGGGCAAAAGTACTACGGATCTGATATATCGCATCAAAAGTATACCCCACTTTTTTTTTGTGGGGCTGTGTTATCTTTTAACAACCGATTGCAGAAGAGGATTTGGAAGCATTTCTGGAATCAAAAGTTTCTAGAATACATGAAATTTAAGTAAAATTTTGAATATAGAGTTGTCAATATTATATGTTAAACAAATTATATTCTTTTATATACCTGGTGTACAAGTATGAAATGTGGATTTTTTTTCTAAAAAAAACATGCTAAATTCGGAAAAATGATAAAAAGTGCTTTATTCAAAGTATGCTCCATCGCTTGTTATACATTTTTTCCTATCTTTTGAGCAATTTGTGAATACCACGCCAGTAAAAATCTTCCCCTTTTGCTGCGAACCATTCATCGAGCAATTTTTTTCACATCTTCGTACGAACCAAAGCGCTGTTCAGCAAGTGCGTGACCCATCGATGCGAACAAGTGGTAATCGGAAGGAGCCAAGTCTGGTGAGTAAGCCGCATGGAGTAGAACTTCCCAGCTGAATGCTTCCAACGTGTCGCGAACTGGTTTTGTCGTATGTGATGGAGCATTGTTATGAAGAAAAATAACTTTGTGTTGCCTCATTCGGTATTCTGGCCTTTTTTAAACAGCGAACGGTTCAAATCGGTCAATTGTTGTTGGTAAAGTTTAGTATTCATCGTTTCCCCAGGTTTTAACAGCTCATAATAGACCACTCCTCTCTGGTCCCACCAAACACAGAGCATCGTCTTTCTGCCAAAGCGATTGGGTCTTGCGGTCGATGTAGATGGTGCGCCTGGGTCTACCCATGATTTTTTGCGCTTGGGATTCTCAAAATAAATCTACTTTTCATCCCCTGTACCTATACGATACAAAAACGTACCGAGCGGGCAAAATGTCACACGTGTTTTTTTTGCGCTTTTCCATTTGCTTGTCGTTCACAACTCATCTACCGGCTTCTGAATCTTTCCCATTTCTCGTAGCCGATTGGAAACAGCTTGTTGACTAACTCGCAATTGCTCGGCGAGTTGTTTTTGTGTTTGCGAATCATCTTCGTCCAACAATGCTTGCAATTCCACATCTTGGTATTTTTTTGGCGGTTTTCCACGTTCCTTGTCTGCAACACCGAAGTCACCACTTTTGAAACGCCGAAACCTTCGTTCACACGTATCTTGCGATGGAGCATGTTCACCATAAGCTTCTCGAAGTAATCGATATGATTCAATAGAAGTTTTCTTCAAATGAAAACAACGCGAATGCTCTTTGTTCGGTATAAATTTCGACATATTGAACACAACAACACAACACTACGCACACACTTTTCCAATTTATCACTCGTGCGCATCTGATACTTATTGATGACACAACAAAATGGCGCAGTGTCAAATCTTTATAGCACAAACTAAATTGGTGCACCATCTGTTGTCTGAAATCCGCAATTCATAACTGTACACCTGGTAACATATGCATTTTTTGTATTATTTTTTCCATGTAATGCCATCTAGGTCTATATTTTTATGTATTTATAAATTTTTTGCACTATCTTAAGGTAAAGTTAAAATTTAATAACAAATTCATATGTTCTCATGTTAATTTAGACGCTCTTTCTTTGATAATGTTCTGGAGAATTCATTGAAGAAGAATTGTTTAAAAAATTTATCGGTATTTTCAAAAAATTTTTGTATAATTGTCAAAATATGCATTTATTGCAAATCCACGTTTTTTGGGTCGCGATTTTTTCAAAAACAGTGCATTTTACAGGAAAATATCAAGAGACCTTTTTTGCGCAGAATTTCATGGTCTATATTTTTTTCCATATGTTTTCACATCACATGCATATTTTTCGAGATATTCTTAATAGATCCAAAATGAGGCCCTTTCGGACTTTATTTTTTAGAGTACTATGCCCCGATTGCTGCAAACTTTTTTACATATATTATTTGGCTGGTAGTGAACCTCTCTGGCTAAAAATCTAACTTATTTAAATCTATGTGCACTTTTACTACATTTTCGTCTCTGGTGACTGGGCTATGTTTCTGGCTTAATTCATGTCTGAGAATGCATTTTCTCGAATTTTAGGAATTCCGAAAAAGCTATTTAATTTTTTAGTTTGATCCTAAAACTTAGAATATCGCTTTACTGTTCTAAGACTATTTTTCTAATTTGAAAACTTACAGTTAAATGAACTTCTTGTGGACTTAGTCTCAACATAAGAATCAAGTGATTCGCGTTCCAAATTTCTAGCTCTTCTCGCATCCATTGGTATATATAGGTATAATCTCTTAATACGTTATATTCAACTTATAAGTGTGTATAAAATGACAGTAAATGATTGACAGCCAATAAAGTAGGTTTTATATCAGGATTTTATTATATGCTTGTATCGGTATGGCTGAGGTGAGATATCAGTCTGTGAAGTCATGAGCGACGAAATTTGAGAATTGCTCGGAAAAGGTTTAGTAGCAAAAAAGTGAGTTTCAATTTTTTTTATTTATTGATTACATTAAAAAAAGGGAAAACTTCGTTACGCGGACTTTTCAGAAAAATGTTTTGTTTTGTAAAAGGCTTAAAATCGTCTAATTTTACAAGACTTACGAGAAAATACCGGGGGGAAGTCATTTTTTTGCACTTTTTTTTGGGTAAATAAAAATAAACCTATATCAGTGACAAGTGTTAATAACCACTGATCGAAACTGTCAGTTGTTTTCGGAAGAAGAGGCTCCGTTCACACTAATGGGTGAAATGTAGAGGTCAGCCTAACCTTTTCAAAAAATTATTAAGTTTTTTTTTCGGTTATAATCTAATCTTATCACAGAATTATTTATTGTCATTTTCTTTGGTAAAATTTCGGTACGCGGGCTTTTCAAAAAAAGGAATATTTCTTTTTAATTAGGCTTAAAATGGCTTAAATTTGAAAAAATTATGAGAAAAAATCGGGAGGTAACCGTTTTTGTTAACCTGAACTAACTGAAACTAATCTGAATTAAATAATCGGTAATGACAAAATACATTAAATAATGAAAAAAAAATGTCCTAACTTAATGTGAAAAAATGATATACGTGCTATATTAGTGACTGGAGACCAAAGTTAGTTCAGGTTAGCAAAAACAGCCTTACCTCGATTTTTCTCGTCAATCTTTTAAAATTAGACAATTTTAGGCCCTTTCTTTTCGTGTTGTTTTCCGCAAGAAAATTTCAAGTTCCTTATTAGTTGGAATTTTACTATGACTGCAAATGTAGCATAATCATCTCGGCGCATGGGCACAAACGAACTGAGTTTTCCGAAGCAGTTTCGATCAATGGTTGTCAATATCATAGTAGACTTCCGTACGCCTACGTATCAATGTTTATATGCAAAAAAAAAGTGCAAAAAACGGCCTCTCCTCGATATTTTCTCGTAAGTCTTAAATTAGGCCATTTTAAGCCTATTCCAAAAAAAACTCTTGTTCTGAAAAGCCCGCGGAACGAAGTTTTATAGCCCAACACAAAAGAAGTCCAAGTCTGGAGAAATAGGTCAACAAATAAACTTTACCAAAACCAAATATCATGAACAGCAGGGCCAATTAATAGAAGGTGAAAGAATAGGAAAGGTATACACATTCTTTTCTTTTATGGGTCTAACACACGTGCTACAGGGAAGTCCCTAAAGCGCTCCAGGAGCGGTATGTGTGCGGAAAAAGCAATTCACGTTGTTCTTGAATCGCTGTATTCATTTAGGACAAAAAATCGAAATATTAAAAAATAATTTAAAGGCTGACTTGAACAGAAGAGCTTGGTCTGCATTCGGAAGGTTACAATCTACTTTTAAACTGGACATCCCAAATACAATAAGAGCCAGAGTGTTCGAATAATATGCATTCTCGGTATTACCATATGGCACTGAAACGTGGGCTTTAAATATAATAGTAGTAGTAGTATAATAAATAAACTCCAGGTAAGCCAAAAAGCAATGGAGAGGAGATTGCTAAATATTAGACTCCAAGATCGTATTCCTAATATCGAGATATGAAAAAGATCAAAAGCGACAGATGTAATAAAACGAATTAAGGAAAATTGGGCAGGGCATATTACAAGGATGAATGATAACAGATGATCACGCCGTTTGGTTGAATGGAGACCTAGAGAACATAAAAGATGCGGAGGTAGACCACAGACAAGATGGACGGATGACATAAAAAGATTAACGGGACACGATTGGATGCAATAGCGCAAACAACAGAGCTCATTGGAGACAACTTGGGGAAGCTTACATCCGACTATGGATAGAATAAGCTCATGATGATGATGATGAATTTTTTTTAGTTATCCTGTGCCTAGTCGATTTTCGTAATTTTTTTAGGATACACGAAATTTGGAGGCAAGACTTCTTTTTCGAGATATTTCCAAAAAACTGCTTCTTTCTTTACGGCCTGTCAATTTGGAATTTTCTTTCTTACACTGATACACTTTATTTAATTTTTCCATTTAACCACAAAATTCACTATTTGTCTTTTGACAAAAATGTCAATCCATTTATTTTTAAATAATTTTAAATTAATTTTTCAATAAATTTAACTCGAGGAAATTGAAAAAATATTAGATTCTCATTCTTGATAAGTACGTCATTTAATGCATCGTTGCCAAAGTTACGAAAAAGCTAATACTATCAACAAAAACAAATTTTTAGTGTTGATTAGGTCTTAAATTTATTAACATTTACAAGATTACAAGAAACTAAAAATAGACCAAAGGAATTTTATAATATTAATCAAAGTTCTGTTATTCGTATTATAGACGAAGTCAAAGTAAAATATCTTTTTATTATTTGAAATTTTACATTTTACTTCCCGTTTGTATTTAGTATCCTTATGATTTATGTGTCGGTGCGAAGCGCCGGCCTGTTCTTCTTCTTGTCCTGAATACACCGGCGCTAACTAAACTACTAATCAAACCTAAGATGTAAGAGATCCCGGCCTATTAAAGACAAAAAATATCGATAACCCAGTTATAACTTACGTATTTAGATATTAAAATATATTTATGTATAACATTACTATTCTTGCAACATTTAAAAATATGATTTAAGTTGCCAATAGTTCCACATTTTTTTTTTATTGTTCACCTTTCTGGCTGAGTAGGGACTTTACTTTTTCATATCCTGAGGATATCGGTGAGCATATCGTAATACCCGTCAACGTTTTCCCTTTTTTAAGACAACGCGATAGTGCTGCCACGGACATTATCGCATTTCTGCAAACAACTACTATCTATGTAGGTGATCAGGCCAAATATACTTAAATAATTTATTAAATAAGAATACCGACCTGCCGGGATTGAAACCCAAGACCTTCTGCACCACAAGCAAGTATTTCGCCACGGAACGCCACCAAGCCGCCACATAACTCGCATACGTCGGATTCTATGACATTTATTTTTTTTAAGAAGAGCAGAGTAACATGAGTGGTCATTTTTAAGTCTTACAATAGTAGTAATATATTTCTGGATACGTTTAACTGACTGTGCCAATATTTGCAATTGCTTGATAGATCTGAGATAAATATATATGACTACTTTTTCTAAGGTTTTTCCATCTATTTGGCCATTCTATCATGATTTTTTTTACTTATAGTTATCTAGGTATCTGATAATCCTAATGATAAATGGTCAAAATTTACCGTTAACAGTTACCTCCTTTCTCAGTTGGTCAACCTTTTTGCTATGAGTAAGACCAGGGCGAACTTTAAGCCACATAAAAATAATCTCCTTTTTGGTCAGAGTAAGTTTCCTTAATATTTGTTTATTTTCGTATACGACATACAATTTTCTATAGGTCTAGGTCGTGGTATTTTCTAAAGCTTTGAGTATGATTTTACCATCGTAAAGCATCGAGCCAAAGTCCATACAGTTCAAAACAAAACTCTACGTATCATAACAGGGGCTCCCTGGTTTGTCCGCAACAACCAGTTGCACAGGGAGTTTCAAATGCCCACAATAAAAAAATTCACCTAAAATACCCAGCTTCACTTTCTTGAGAAAGCGATAGCTCACCCTAACTCTGAGATAGCTAACGTCTTCAGACACAACGCAAACGTCGGTAATCGCTAGTTACGACCCTCAGCCATACTACAAATAGACTAACGATAGACATGACTAAAACTCGACTACCAAGATATATGACGTACTTAGTATATAGGGATAAGGTCGTAGTTTAGTTGACCTACTCTCCTCCAAAAAAACAAGCTAAACATGTAAACATCAGACCACATGTGACGGCCCGGGGCTCCGTGGTGAACTAGTTGTTTGCGGTGCAGAAGGTCTCGGGCTCGAATCCCGGCAGGACGGTATACTACTATTTATATGTCCTGCATAGTACATAGGAAGTAGTTGTTTGCAGAAATGCAATAACATCCGTGGCAGCACTACCGCGTTTTCTAAAAGGTACCGTGAAATACAAAAATGTATGTTTCGGCACTTGAACAATGTTGACATGTATTACACCTTCCCCGCCGATATCCTCAGGATATGAAAAAGGGTAAAATTCCTACTCAGGCGGGGAGGTGAACGATAAAAAAAAACTAGCACTGTTGTAACACAACACTCCCGAAATAGCCAGAAACGTTAGTTTTTAATTAGACTTAGGTTAAGGTAGCATAGATTTACACATTAGAAACTAACCCACGAGTTTTTAAAACTCACACCCTCTCGATAAAGAATAATCGTCACATTGTAAGAGGAGTGAAGGGTCGCAGACCGAGCTAACAAGAAGGTTTAGTTGGTATGCAAGCCACTCGGGCTGGAGAACCACCACGTAACTGGAGCATTCTGGAGCACCCATAAAGTGACGCAGACTGTTTCACTATCCATAAGGCGGATTCTTCCCCGTAAAAAAAAATGTTATAAATGTAAGTATCCATAAGGAAACTTTATATAATTTCATTTTTTTGGTTTTATTTTAAAAGTTTACTAATCTACTAATAACTTCTAACAGAATGTGGGAATAGGTTTAATGTATACTTAATTTTTATCAATGTATTTGTTCTTTCTCGACACTTGGGTTTTGATAACGACGTACTAAATCGCCTTCTTCTTTATCGACCGAGTAAGATCATCAACAATGGTCATCGTTCGTACTGATTTAGTTTTTTCCAAGCAAATTTTTAGAAAATCTAATCTGTATTTCTAAAAAGATTTAAAATATCGTAATTTTCGTGAAACTGTGTGTAAACTGCTTCGTGAAATAGAAAAGTTATGTCAAAAGTTGTTAGCGTAAGATAGAAAATTCAAAATAAATAAGCGACAAGCGGACTTCAAAGAAGGAAGCAGTGTTTTCAGAATATCTCGAAAAGTAAGTCTTGCCGCCAAATTTTTAAATTCGCATTCGTAATCTAAGCCTCAAAAATATGCCTATACTGAAAAAATTTATAAATCGCCAAGGCACAGGATAACTATAAGATTACAAAAAAAATAATGCTGAGGTCTTCCCTAAAAATGTTTTAAAATGAATGCTGCTATTCCTTATAAACATTCACTAACTTTCTATAGGTCTTTATATAATCAGAATTAAAATATTTTATTTTTGGAACTAAAAATCAGAAAAATTCCTATAAAACAATTGAAACTTTAGAAAATTGGTCGACTCACATACCTTTCAAACATTTGTCCTAAGCATGATCGTTCAAAAACTATGTTACGTTAAGTATTATATATGTAACAAATTTGAATCCGATATCATGTTTCATTCGACAGATAGGCTGACAAATAAAATGAAAATGAATCCTTTATCTACGAGAAAATTAGAAATTCTGGAAGGATAGTTTTTTAACGAATACAATCCATTAGCGAGAAAAATAAATGCAAAGCATTTAGGTGAAAGCAAAATAACAAAAATTCAAAATTATCGTCAATTTAAGGGTAAATTGGGTTTAGTATATTATTTCTAAACCTTTTAAACCTTTTGTTGTCATAAGTCGAAGAGATGCGCCTTCTTCGCAGTTATTGTTGGATATATTTTCCACAGGCGCATGTAAAGTTGCAAATCGTGTAACTTTCGGCAAGAAAAGATATTTCGTAAAAACATTTAGGAGCCTAAATAGCTGAGATGTGTTCTCCTGAAAACTACCGATTAATTTAAAAACTCAGATCTATTGAGAAATGATGCCTTCAAATTTTGAAAAGATACACATAATCATATTTTATTTTAGTTTTAATTTTTGTTTGTTGTATTGCTACATTTCTTTTGGATCGATTTGAACGGATAATGTGCGGCAACGAACTATACAGTCTGTCAAGTAAGAACGTGTACGCGATAATTCATTTTTGGTATATGAGATTTTAACGATTCAACAAAAAATTGATATAGGGAACCTTTGTTTACGACGCATTTTAGTAAAAGTATCAGTCAATTCTGAATTTTCGTCGAAATCATGTAAAATCCAAAATGAATCACTTGTTTGCGCGTCGCACAGTGTCTCGACTAGTACAAGCTAGCGGGACAATATTATTTCTTCACTTATTTCAATTGTTTATGTATATTCCAGGTATCTTAAGCTATTTTAAGAAAAAAAAAGTTGAAAAATGTGTACTGTATATGTATTAATCGAAATATGTAGCTGCAAGACGGAAGTGGTTTACTAATGTGTCTCATTTGTTCACTATTGTCGCTAATTGTTCTTTAATTAGCTACATACGTCTACCTACTCATTATGTGTGAAAAGCACAATCATGTTTGTTTACAAAGAAATTTCTAGGAAAAAAAATAAAAATCATAATGATAGTACCCACATTTATTAATTTACAAAATATTATTTCTTTTAAAATAAATTAGTACAGTAACAGTATCTATATATCAATTATTTACAATAACAAGGTGTATAAGTAAAAGAAATATAACATTAAATAACTTATATACTAAGGCATGAATTATAAGCAACTACAACACACAATAAAATAAGAATAATAATTACAATAAAAAAATACTTAAACCTACTAATCACCATCAGATGAGTCGTCATCACCGCTCTCCCGTTCAGTAGAATATTCAGAGAGTAAATAATCCTCCTAATTTAATTCGTGATGATGACTTACTGATGGTGTTTCGGATGGCAATGAAGGTGGGATAATCAACTGCAGAACCTCCGACGGCAAAGAAGTAAATTTTCTTCACGGTAATTCTCTATACGAGTTGATAAGAGGATCAGACGTAATTAAAAGCATTCTCAAAAGATCTGTATTTGTGGCAATACGTGACCTGGTGTGCCGTTCACGGAATCTACGACAGTCTTTATTTTCTTGCCTCCTGGGCTTCTTCGGAGAGTTGTCCAATGGGAAGAAGAAAATACATTATAACTTCCGCGCTGTGTACAAGAATTTTTATGCACAGTAACGGGCATGGAATACCACGAATACAGATCAAGGTATAATTTTCTAGTATCATCACAAAACTTTTCGAATTCTATATAATTTATGTCATATCCCGATGACAAAGTTCTTAAAATTGCATGAAATCTACGAATAAGGTTTACGTCTAATCCTGTAACTTCGCTGCTCAGTTCAGCTTTGGAAAAAAATCTACGTGCTGTGTTTCCATCGTTTGCGTTACCATACCCAGGTTTTGGTTTATCTACAATGAGACCCATACGATCTTTAAACACTTTTTGTATCTCTTGTGAGCGTTGCTTCACAATAGCTTTGTCGTTATCTCCCCTGACTTGCCACTTTTTTATTTCTAAACGATAGCTGATGTGAAGCAAACATTCAAACGTGCATGTAAAGTAGATAAACCAAATGCAAGGCGTTCTTCGTTGCTGAGATATTTCTTTGACTCCTCGTTCATACTAGACGGGTGGCACCGCAAATATAACACTTTTTGTGTTAAACTTGTGTCTGTTAAGGCATTGCACACTTTGCCATCAGTCATTGTCAACAACAAATCGTGTTTAACAGAGATTTGAGATCCAGCAACGTTACATAATGTTGGAAGAAGCAGACTTACCTCATCTAAAATTTTTAGAAGTTTCTTTCTTTCGTAAACTCTTTTGTCTCCTTGGCAAAAATATACTTAATAGGACGGCAATATAAAGTAGAGGAAGGTCTTGGATTTTGCCAGATCACAGTTTCGCCATCAAGCAGTCTCAAAGGGACAAATGAGTATACGAACAAAAATTCGTCTGTAGCGTTAGTGTTCTCAAATTTCTGCTTATACGTGCTATGCCCCGAACTCTCGTCACAGCCCCATTTACTTACCAACGTATAATATGAACGAGGTAACACACTTCTAATGACTTCCGTCTGAGCTTTAACTAATCGTTCAACCGTTTTATCCAAAATCGCGTGAAGTTTAAATTCAGCTCGAGATTCAGTCACAGAAATATATTCGTCAGAAGGACAACAAGAAGCTTTAGACTTACCTAAACTATAAAACGATGGATACACTTGATGTTCCGCTTTCATTGACCATTTTCTTGTTTGTTTATATGAGTGAGAAGTCGATTTCGAGTCCACATAATAAGCTAAAGCTTCGTCTGGTGTTAACTGCCGACTTTGTTCAGAACACTTATTCTTTTCTCTAGTTTCACTGACCGCGACGTTATGGATCTGTTTAGCATCACTTCGATGCCCTTCTTTTCGAGTAGCTAACTCAGCTGCTGTAATAAGCTCACTTGCACTTCGGCGATTCCAAAAGATCTTCTACTCTCCGTCTCTTCGTTTTCGTTGATGAGTCTTCAAATGATTTTCTGGGTCGCCCTACGGAAAGAGCCGCTGATGATGTTGAAGTGCACGGTTGGTTAACACAAATCTTTATTTCGATTCCGGATCCCTCTAACCAATCTTTATGTTTGATTAGAAACATTTCTTTGTTACAGTTTAAAAAAGTCCACTTTTGATTGAATTTTGCTGAAAGACTTGATATTTTCATTTTGAGTCGTTTTAGAAAATCGCCATAAACATCAGACATATTGAATTTTTCACTTATATAATAAAAAATGCCACTGTTTCGTTCAGTTTTGTCATGTTTTAGCCATTCTTCAAAAGACTCCATTTTCGTCATAGTCACGACTCGTTCTGAAAAAAATAAAATAATTTTACTTTCGGGCCTTTTCGGGATCTATAATATATAGGAATCTGTGCCTGAATGTTGTAGGTATTACATATAGAAAAATCTAGGTGGATATATGTGGATAAAAAAAGTTGCTACTTTTAAAGTTTACAATTAATGTAAAATTTGCTGGATTTATCTATACATTTACAAATTGATATTACACCAAAAGTATACGTATTTTTTTATAAAAAATATAATAGAGTACATACCTTCAACAGAATATTCCATCACAAAAAACTCGTTTCACTTTGCTACCAATTTTAAAATATGTTATCACAAGTGTGCATAAAATGCAACTGATTTACAATTAGCGATCACCAATATGGTTTTCGTAAACATAGATCAACAGGAGATCTTCTGACTTATATAACACATGTTTGGAACAACGCAATTGAACACTTTGGAGAATCTCGAGCGGTTGCTCTTGACATATCCAAGGCATTCGACCGTGTTTGGCACGATGGACTGTTGGCTAAGTTGCGCTCTTATGGTATGACTGAAAGGTTCTGTTTGTGGCTCTCATGTTTCCTCAGAGAGCGTTCTTTACGAGTGGCGGTCGACGGATTTCTTTCTAACACCCTCACTATCAACGCCGGTGTGCCCCAGGGCTCCATACTGTCTCCTACTCTCTTTCTCATTTACATTAACGATCTGCTGGAAAAGACCGGAATCCAATCTATAGCTTTGCAGATGACAGTACGCTTGTCTCTTCATTCACCTTGAACGCTCGGACATCGGCTGCCCAGGCGAATATCCGCAGACAGCAGGAGGTCGTTCAACTTAACAAAGACCTGGAAGAAATTCTATCTTGGGTGACAGTAACCAAGTGGAATTTAACGCTACAAAAACCCAAGCGGCAGTTTTTTTCTAAAAAAGTTAACGTTGCTGAACCCGACATAGTTATGTCGGGGCACTCCATTCCCCTAGCATCGTCGCTCAATTTGTTGGGCGTTAGTTTGGGAGCAAATATGTTTGGCATGAACATGTTGCAGGCATAGCAAGGAGAGCTTCTCAAAAATTGGGAATATTATTTAGAACCAGAAAGCTTTACACCCCACAGCAACTGTTAATTCTTTACAAAGCCCAAATTCGACCAACTATGGAATACTGCTCCCACGTTTGGGGCTCCGCTCCCAAACATACACTGCATTTGTTGGATTCTGTTCAGAGAAGAGCTGTCCGTCTGATTGGGGACCCGGAATTGACCGGCGGCCTTGATTCGCTGGAACATCGAAGAACGGTTGGCGACTTGAGTCTGTTCTACAAGTATTTTCATGGAAAGTGTTCGAAGGATGTAGCCCGCTTAATTCCTCCCAAAGCGGTGCATGTTAGAAATACACGTCGCGCTGGTGCTTCGCATCCGTATGAGGTTCAGCTTGTTATTCCGCGTACGACGCTTTTCAAGCAATCTTTTATATGGAGAACGTCATCCCTTTGGAATATAATTTGCCCAGCGCTGTGTTTCCCCACCGAGTACAATCTACAGCGATTCAAGAACAACGTGAATCGCTTTTTTTCCGCACTCGTGCCGCTCCTGGAGCGCTTTAGGGACTTCCCTGCAGCACGTGTGCTAGACCAATAAAAAAAAAAAAAAAAAAAAAATGAAAATGACCTCTCTTATAAGGGTTACTTTGACCCCCTGATAAGATACCTTTATGAGGTGATAAACAAATTAATTCTTGGAATTCGTTAAATGGGGGGGGGGGTTGTTTACAAGTCGTTATCAGTGGTTCCTGGAAATTACGTCATGAATATTGTCCCGCTAGCATGTTCTTGCCGAATCACTGTGCGTCGGTTCGAGATAGTCTTTGTTGGTTCCCATTCAAATGTGCCTAAAATGGCACATCTCGTGGCTGCTAAATATGTTAAAAATTTAGTGTCTTTCGTAAAGAAGTGGGTAAATCGTTTTAACGAGACGAAAAATGTCGACGACTTGCCAAAACGTGGCTCGGTAGGCAGTCACTCCGAAAGTCGAAAAATGAATTGTGTCTTTGTTTTCACGGGACCCCGAAATTGACGCTGCGTCAAGGAGAGGCAAAATTAAGACAATCGGGTTTGAATGTGTCCCATGAGACCGTTCGATAACATCTTCGTGCTCGTGATGTCAAATTCCGAAGCAAGTTGAAGAAACTTTTACTGGGCGAAAATCACGGCACGAAGCGGCTAGCTTGGTCCCACGATAAGAGGCTAAAGTGGCCGTCACAATCGCCGGACGCCAACCCTATTGAAAACGTTTGGTCCCCTTTTAAAGAGAAAGCTCATTCTGAGACCTTTGACTCAGTTGTCTTGCGAGATACGAAAAATTTGGAGATCATTGCCGTAGTATGCAGTCGTCGACAGCATGCCTCGAAGATGTCAGGCGATTATTGATGCAGGAGGCGATCGGACAACTTACTAAGTTAATTGCGCCCTTGTTAACACACAAAAGAATACACTGATCGCAAAAAATATTCTCGAAACACATGTTTTCAAGAATACGAGCGGTCGCGTTCTTACTTGACAGACTGTATATAAGTCACTAAGTAATTAATTAGCTTTGGTATTGTAAAGTATTTTTAGTGTCAGTTCTTTATAGTTTTTACAGTAATTTGTAATATTTGAGACAAGTCGGCTTGACCTCAGCCACGCTCTTTAATGCACGTTGTGTCGCAACAGGCGACGACGTCGACGATGCCATCGACGACGCCATGATTCAAAAAACAACGCCACATCTCATGCATCCGGATACTATATGCTGACTCAGTTCAACGTCGCGACGCCTTGGCTGTGGTCGAAGCAATTCCGACGCCTGAACACTTGTTGAAGCGCGGAACACGCTCGATGACGCGTCGTTTTAACTTGGTTGAAAAACTTTTGAACTGTTGAAAATAAAATATTATAATTTGTTAAAAAGAGGAGTGAAATATTTTGAGGACTTTATAAAATCACGCTTGAAATTTCTTGATAAGGTAAGTGACAATTTTTTTTTCTATAATTGTTAAATTGTTAAATAATGTTTGTGCAATTTATAATATTTTAATTGTTGATAAACTACTACATATTTCTTGAAGACTATCTTCAAAGTTTGAAATTAATTACTTTCAGTAAGTAAATTTTAGGTTATTTTTTTCTATATGTTGTAAAATTTAAAACAAAAAAACGTTAACACATAATTTATTTATACTTTTATATACTCATCATGAGAATAATTTTTTACGGATTCTTATCGAGAAATAAACGCTTTTATAATGTAACTTAGGTTTTGCGAAACTTAATTAAAATCAACAAATGCTATTCATTTCAGCTTTTGGAAGAGTTTAATAGTGATAACAAAGATTTTTTTAAATATGCTAACGACATTTACAAATTTATTAAGTGAACCTAAGACCAGATTCTCCCTTATTGGAAAAGATGAGATAATTTTCAAAATATTCGTAGATCCATTTTTAGTTGATGTAAAATCAGCGCCGCCATGTTTATAAATGGAATTAATTTATTTTAATTGATTTTCATTCAAATATAGAGATGAAGCATATGTTTAAAGTCAATATTATTATTATCGTATGTCGCAGTACAGAGAAAGTAGAATAATAAAAACAGACAAAATATAGACGAATAAACAACACACAGATCCATCCATGAATACTAACAATATAAGTATAAATATAACAAAAAACCCAATATAAGTAAAATAAGATAAAATTCTTAACATTAATATAAAATACAAAATCATAGTACTAAAGATCTATTCTTAATTGTCGTAACCATTCAAGGGCAGCAGGTGTCACCTCATGCAGCTGAGTAAGGTCTCCTCCTTCAAAAGCAAGTTCGCTGCATTTACTTGTATGCGCGACCTGACTTGACTTATGCATATGCATACCAACAAGAAACCGTCCATCTTGCTGGAGACCGTCCCCTTGATCTTCTACCTTTTGCCTTCTCTGTTACTACAGCTTTTCCTCATAATGTGACTAAAATATTTCAGGTACTGTATATTAACTGTATTTGAAAGTCGGTCATTTATACTATGCTGATCAAGAATACATACATTAGTACGGTGTTTAGTATATGTGAGTGAGTGAGTTTGATCGTAGAGTTTCTAATCATAGCCAAACGTCTTCTTACTTCCGCTTCACAGCCACCATTGTTAGTTATTAGGGATCTCAAATAGTTGAAATGGTCTACAACAGTGAAATTAGCAATTTCATTTATGTGTGACAGATCTTCATTACGACTGACAATCATTACTTTGGTTTCAAGGCGCTTCATAATTGACTCGAGGGCTTGTATTGACGTTGCAAGTACAGTAATACCCCGCTTTACGCGAGGGATACGTTCCGAAAAAAAATCGCGTTAACTGAAATTCGCGTATATCGAGGTTTATGATTAAACATAGTCAAAATTTAATACAAAAAAATACAAATCATTTTAATCAATCACTTTAATTCTAAGAACACTTTATGCAATACATACTCTTATTTTTTACGGAAAAATACATCTATTGTCTTTTGGGTAACGTTTTGTTTACGTTCTTGTAAAATACGTTCATAACACCCAACACTGTTTTTAATTGTTTGACACACGGTCAAGACACGGTCATCATTATTGTCTATACTCTGCAATATGTCCAAACCTGAATAAATTTTTGAAAGTGCATTTTGTATTTCCCCTGAAGATAAAACTTTCTCTTCTACTTGTTCTTCCTCATCGTAGATAGGATTATTCTGTAACTCGATCAGATCTTCATTGCTAATAGGATCGTCGTGCGTTGCTACAAGTTCTACGAGATCTTCTACCGTGACATCTTCAAGTTCAGACCCCTCAATCATTGCAGCAATGTCTTCAAGCACTTGTCTCTGCATCTGGACAATTCTTCTAGGTGCTTCCACTACATCTGGCCAAAGATTACGCCACACCCCATTCATACAACTCATTTTAACTTCCTTCCAAGCCTCTTCTATGTTGTGAATAGACTTCATAATGTTGTATGACTTCCACCACTCTCGCATAGACTGTCTTCCTTCCCCGTCAGTTTCATGAATTAGTTGGCTAAAAGTGCGGCGATGGTAATAAGCTTTGAAGTTTGCTATTGCTCCCTGGTCCATAGGTTGTAATATTGACGTAGTGTTTGGTGGAAGGAACTTTACGTACACTTTTAAGTCTCTGGGCGTATCAAGTGAGGTTGGATGTCCTGGGGCATTGTCTAAGAGTAATATAACTTTAGGTTCAAGCCCATTTCTGTCACAGTATGATTTGACTGATGGGCAAAAACTATTAGAATACCATTCTTGAAAAATTTCCCGTGTAACCCACGCCTTTCTGTTTGATCGCCACACAACTGGTAGACTTGTCTTGTCTGTGCCTCGCATTGCACGGGGTGTTTCTGAATGGTACACTAGTAAAGGTTTCAGTTTGAAATCACCAGTGGCATTACCACCCAGCAGAAGTGTTAGTCGATCTTTCGCAGCTTTGAAACCACTGGCTTGACGTTCTTCCTTAGAAATGAATGTTCGAGATGGCATTTTTTTCCAGTAAAGTGCGGTCTCATCAACATTGAAGATGAGACAAGCAGGAATTTTCTCTCGTCTAACGAAGTCTTGAAACTTGTCTGGAAACTCAGCTGCAGCTTGAATGTCCGCGCTGGCCGCCTCGCCTGTTATGTGGATATTGTGAAGATTAGAACGCTGCTTGAACCGATGGAACCAGCCTCTGCTGGCAGCAAAAGTCGGAGTGGCACTCCCTTCTCCTTCTTTTGTTTTCAGCATCTCATACAAAGATTTTGCTTTTGTGCATATGAGATCTTGACTTAGTGGTGTGTTCTTCTTATTCAAATCTTCGATCCAGACTGACAGTAATTTCTCCATTCTTTCTAAGATAGATGATCTCGAACGAGAAAGTTTTGTTGCACTTATAGGTGTTGAACCTTCGCTGGAGATTTTAATTTTTTCCCGATTTTTATAAATCGTTCTCACAGTCGATTCTGAGAGTCCAAAATCTCTCCCAACAATTGTTGCTTTGCCTCCATTTTCCATTCTTCTTAACACTTTCATCTTCAATTCCAAAGTGACGCTTTTACGCTCTTTTTTCTTTACAGGCGGCATTTTTAACGTAGGGTTAAATTATGTATGTATGTATCTCCAATAAATATTAAAACAAAACTGCCAGCCGACCGAACTAACATTACGGAACAAATGAACACACGAAACGAACGAGGAAATCCCCATAGAACAAAGTCGAAGGACAGGGAATTCCCAATTCTTCAAAGAGAATATTCAGAGAAAGCGGGGATCCCCCCGCGACCATAGAGAAGTTAATGACTACATGAGCGCGAAATTTGAAATTCGCGTTATAGTGAAACCGCGCATAACGGGGTCGCGCTAAGCGGGGTATTACTGTATAGTAGTTTCTATATGTTGTAAAATTTAAAACAAAAAAACGTTAACACATTATTTATTTATTTATTTAATATTTTTATTGTGAATATCTTAAACACATAGGTGATGAACACTTTTGTTATTAAAATAGTAAAAAATATATTGTTGTTCTAGAATGCTTTGTTTCAAAAATGAACACATTTACACTTTTTGACGCTTACTACTCCACATTAAATACGGAATATACAAGTCCACTTTCTCTCTCTCTCTCTCTCTCTCTCTTTCTCTCTCTCTCAATCTTTTTATCCCAATAAGAGTATCGGTGGCACTATGCAATTGTTGCTTCGACAGTTATCCTCCAGACATCTCGATCTTGCGCGACCTGACTTGACTATTGCATACCCCATACCAAGAAGAGATCTTGTTGAAGACCGTCCGCTTGATCTTCTACCTACTACCTTCCCGTTTCTACAAAACTTTTTGACACGTAGTACTCCACATTAAATACAGAATATACAAGTCCACTTTCTCTCTCTCTCCCTCAATCCTTTCATCCCAATAGGAGTGTCTGTGACAATATGCAGTTGCTGCCTCAACAGTTATCTTCCAGGCATCTCGATCCTGCGCTACCTAACTTGACTCTTGCATAGCCCATACCAAGAAGAGGTCTTGTTAGAGACCGTCCGCTTGATCTTCTACCTTCTACCTTCCCCGTTTCTACAAAATATTTCAGGTACTGTAATACGTAGGCTGGTCTAGCTACTTAAAACATATTTTTTTTGTAAAATTCGACTTTATTCATCAACATAGTCTCCTTCAAGAGCAATACAATAAGTCCAACGCTTTTCTAACATTTCTATACCTTTCTTGTAGAAGGATTTGTCTTTGCCTTCAAAATAGGCCTCAGTTTCGCCGATAACTTTTTCATTGGAGTCAAATCTCTTTCCCGCGAGCATTTTTTTGAGGTCTGCGAATAAATAATAATCGCTGGAGACCAAATCTGGAGAATACGGTGGATAAGGAAGCAATTCAAACTTCAATTCATGCAATTTTGCCATCGTAATCAGTGACTTGTGACACGGTGCATTGCCTTGATGAAAGAGCACTTTTCTCTTTTTCATTTGGGGCCGTTTCTTTGCGATTTCTGCCGTCAAATGCAACGATAACTTTATATAATATCCGCTATTGATGGGTTTTCCCTTATATTAGCATTGTCGATGAAAATTATTCCATACGCATGCCAAAATACAGAGGCCAAAACCTTCCCAGCCGACTGTTGTGTCTTTGGTCCCTTCGGGCGGCTTTTGCCGGCTGCTGTCCACTCAGCTGACTGCCGATTTAATTCAGGGGTGTAGTGGTGGATATATGTTTCATTCATTGTTAGATATTACATGCTACCAACACGTTCTTTTAATATCTGAAGGGTGTCAGCTATCTCACGCAATTTCACTCTACGGTCATCCAAAACAATTCTGTAGATTTTTTTATGTTTTCCAGTGTAACCACCTCATTTGGGCGTCCAGAGCATTCAGCATCATTTGTATTTGTACGACCGCGTTTAAATTGAGCATATCAGTAAATGATGAGTGATTTTGCAAGGGTAGAGTCCCCGTAACACTTATCAAGGCATTGCTTTGCTTGAACGGTATTTTTTCGTATCAAAAAATAGTTTTTAATGAACAAACGAAATTCGGTTTTTCCATTGTTCTGAAAATGTCAAAAGCAGTGTCACTAAAACCACTGTAACTTGTAAACTAATCGTTGAAATGTTGACACGTATCGTTTGAAGGTTGGTACTTCCTAAAAATCATATGGATTTTTTAAAACGGCGACATCTGTGTGTCAGACCAAAAACTATTTTGTGATATTAATTGTATTTAAAAGTTGATTATTTATACTAAACTCTTCAAGAATAGATACATTACTACGGTGTTGGATATATGATACTCTGAGGATTCTTTGATATACCCAGGTCTCAAACGCATCGATTTGTCTTTTGTTAGCTTGTTTAATGGTCCATATGTACGATGCGTAAGTTGCTATGGAGAATATAAGGCTGCAGTGACCATTATTAGTTATTAGAGATTCCAAATAGTTGAAATGGACTACAACAGTAAAACCAACAATTTTATTTATATGTGACAGATCTTTATTACTACTGACAATCATTAATTTGGTTTTCGCTCTATTAATTGTCAATCCATAGTTTTTGCTAATGATTTCAAGGTACTTGAATTGATTCTAGGGCTTGTATTGACATTGCAAATATAATAGTATTATCCGCATATCTAAGGTTACCTAGCTTTTTTCCACAAATTATCACACCCCCACTCCAGCCATCCAAAACAGATCTCATTCTATGTTCACTATAAATCTTAAAAAGTAAGGGTGACCCTTACTACTCCACATTAAATACAGAATATATAAGTCCACTTTCCCAGCTAAGATTTATTTTGGAATAACTATTTTTTAGATAAGTGCCTTTCATATATCGCACCCCGGCGGAAACAGTGACACAAGTCCAAAATGTAGTATTTCTAAAATAATGCAAATAAGTTGTTGTATTGCAAAATAACGCGCCAGCGGCAAACTTTTTTCCGTATTGATTCACTATTATCGTCATTGCTTATTCTTTATGTTACCTAACGTATTAAAATACATCCTATAACCTGGCCAGAGAACATATGTATGTTTTAAAAAAAAGCAGGTAAATCGGATAAGTGGTTCTCGAGGGATAAGCGCACTAACAGACAGACAGACAGACATATATTATAGATACCATGCCTCTGTAAAAACACTAAAGTGACACTGTTCTTGTCGTGTTGAATAAGAACTCGCCTAAAAGTAAAACTGCCCCGTGGCGGATAATTTGTGAGTTACAGAAGTGATATTTTTCGGGCAAGAGGAAACATACCATACGCGTTTAAAACTGACCTAACCTCAAAATACACATTTTTGGAGTTGTATCACTGCTCTTGCCGGGGTGCGACATATGAAAATTAATTTGTCTAATAGGTATGGAGTATCTGTACGCACTGTAGAAGTGCGGTTTCCATACCGTTACCTTTCCGTAAAAATTGTTCTTTCGAGGGGAATAATTTAGACTACATTTACATTTTAAAACTTTTTGACATTACGATTTCCAGCTATCAACGAAAAATTTGAAAAAAGTCGTATAACATTTCGTTTGGAAGACATTTAAAGTTTCTGTTCGATGTAAATACCAGTTAAGTCTGCGCATATTTATATTAAAACACGACCAATCATCATTAACGTGCTCTCAGAACTGATTCACTAAATCGAGTATTAACGAATTCAAAATTTAAAATATTCCGTGATTAACCTGTTTCCCCAATATGAATTAAAATCTAACCTAATAAAGTGCATAGTTTCCGTCAATAAAGAGGAAAGCAGTTATTTGTGACAACACCGCTATGGTACGAGGGTTGTTTGATAAGTACCTGGCCTTGACCAGAGATGGCACTACTACTATTTAAAAAATTATACTTTTTATAAACATAATCTTTCACAAGAATCCTGTCCAGTTTTCAAGTCGCTGCGTCATTTAGTTCGTAGGTGGCAGCCATTTAAATAGAACAACTTTTGTGATTTTGTAACAATGGAAAAAATTAATTAATATCGAGCAGTGATAAAAATATTTATTTTTGAAAAAGTAAACAAGTGATGAGATAAAAGCGGAACTCAACGTAGTTTATGGGGACTCTGCACTTTCGTTATCGGTCATATAATATTGGACAGTTGAATTCAAACGCGGCCGTACAAGCATTTTTGATGAAGAACGTCCAAGTCCTCCAATTCAGGTCACCACATCAGAAATGATTGAAAGAATACACGATATAGTGATAAATGATCGGACAGTAAAAGTGCGTGGAATTGTTGAGCCTGTAGGCATCTCAATTGAACGGATGCAGAATATTTTAACAACTCATATGAGAAACGTTTTCGCAAGATGAGTGCCGCGATTGCGCACAATTGTTAATAAACACGCCCGTGTGCCAACTTCAAAATAATGTTTGCCGATGTGAAAGCGCAATCGGACTGATTTTTGGCGTCGATTCATAACTGTTGACGAAACATGGATTCATTACAGCACACTAGAAGTTACAGAACAGTCCAAACAGTGTATTTTTCGTAGCGAACCGGCGCCAAAGAAGGCCAAAGCAACTTTATCGCCCAACAAAGTTATGGCCACAGTGTTTTGGGATACATGCGGCATAATCCACGTCGATTATTTTCAAAAGGGCAAAAGGAGAGTATTATGTCAACTTATTGGATCGTTTCAACCATGCTGTGAAAGAAAAACATCCCCATTAGACGAAGGAAAAAATCTCTTTCATCCAGTGCGCTATGGTAAAATTCCATGACTTAGGAAACGAATTGCTTCGCATCCATCATATTCGCCAGATTTAGCGATTATTTCCTATTTCCGAATATGCAAAAATGGCTCAGCGGAAAAAAAATGGCCCAAACGATGAGGTGATTGCTGAAACAAACGCCTATTTTGAAGGGTTGGAGAAATCGTATTTTTTAGATGGGATACGAAAGATAGAAACACGTTGGACAACTGTATCGAGCTGAAAGGAGACTATGTTGAAAAATAAAATAAATTTTACACATAAAAATGTTTTTTCTTGACACTGACAGGTACTTATCATACAACCCTCGTATCAGTTTGTTCTTAAAACAACCGGTGACCATTCAGAATTCCAGGTTTTTTTGCGGCGTTGCATGAACGTAGTATAAAGTCACTTTTTGTATAAGACAGGATTACAATTTAGTTCACTGTTTTCTAGATATTCTTACCGCACTCACTGAAATTGTAAATGGATGATTGATTTGGCGGAAAACGATTTCACCAATAGTTTGTCTGTAGGTATAAAATGTCTTTGATACCAATTGGTTTTTGACCCAGTAGTAGTATTTTAATAGTGGGTTCGCCGTGGATACAAAATTGAAGTATCTATAGTGTATTTGTTTGGAGTTGATAGGAGGATTCTTTCATTGTAGATATAAATAAATGTTGGGGTGCGCCCAAAAAAAAATGGATTTCTTATGCATTTTACTGGATTTTGCTACCTGTTTTGAATTATTTTTAAGGGTTCACCCTATTTTAGGCAGGAAACCTATGCTATACAATAGAGTCATAAAATGTAAATGAGGGTTCATCGGTAGCATAGCCGTCCGAGCGTAACCTGCTTTTAGTGTTTAATAAATAAAATTATCTCCAAAATAAAGTTTTAGTATCTTAAAAATATAGTAATAGAAGAATAGAATAAGATTTATTACCAAAAATTTTTAATCTATAGAACTATGTATATATACAAATTCAGAATTCACAATATATAAGTACTTTAATTAACATCAAAAACAATCATCTTCAAAAACTGAAAACTCGACTTCTCTTAAGTTGATAATTATTTCGACAGTTTCTTCGAAGTATTCGCCAAGTTTCCACATTTTATTTTCTTCTTCTATAACATGTCGAATGGCATTTCTCCAATTATCCTCTTTGATCTTCTTTATTCTGGCGAATAATAATTGCTTTATGTCTTGAAGTTTGAACGTGGTGTTTTCCCTTGCAACGAGATCTTTCATTTCTGCCCAAATTAGCTCTACGGGATTCAATTCGCAATGATATGGAGGTAATCAAAGCACTGTGATATTCCGTTCCTTTGCCATCTCATCGACTTCGTATTTCTTGAACTGTGCCTTATTTTGTTTCGCAATTTTGAGAAGTTCCGCTTTTAACATACCATCTTTATGTTTAGATATTTTTGTCTCTTATCCATTGAAGAATATCCGCTTTCTTCCATGATTTGTTTGGAGTGGTTCTAATAATCGAAAATGGTATGAGGCATTGTCTAATACTAAAACTGATTCTGCTGGTATACATTCAATCATTTGTTGGAAGTACTCCTCAAAAACATCGGCCGTCATCTTCTCAAGGTAATCTTTAGTTGACTTTGATTCGAATTCCAACAATCCACCATCGAGAAATCCGTTTTCACTAGCAATATGTCCCATATTGCAGTCAAGGATGCCCGATGTTGCCAAATAACTACCGACCAGTTGCACTGCTTTCAATAATATCGAAAGGTTATCAATGAGCATCTTCTAAAATATCTTGAACGATTCAATATTATTAGCGATCACCAATATGGTTTTCGTAAACATAGATCAACAGGAGATCTTCTGACTTATGTAACACATGTTTGGAACAACGCAATTGAACACTTTGGAGAATCTCGAGCGGTTACTCTTGACATATCCAAGGCATTCGACCGTGTTTGGCACGATGGACTGTTGGCTAAGTTGCGCTCTTATGGTATGTCTGAAAGGTTCTGTTTGTGGCTCTCATGTTTCCTCAGAGAGCGTTCTTTACGAGTGGCGGTCGACGGATTTCTTTCTAACACCCTCACTATCAACGCTGGTGTGCCCCAGGGCTCCATACTGTCTCCTACTCTCTTTCTCATTTACATTAACGATCTGCTGGAAAAGACCGGGAATCCAATCTATAGCTTTGCAGATGACAGTACGCTTGTCTCTTCATTCACCTTGAACGCTCGGACATCGGCTGCTCAGGCGAATATCCGCAGACAGCAGGAGGTCGTTCAACTTAACAAAGACCTGGAAGAAATTCTATCTTGGGGTGACAGTAACCAAGTGGAATTTAACGCTACAAAAACCCAAGCGGCAGTTTTTTCTAAGAAAGTTAACGTTGCTGAACCCGACATAGTTATGTCGGGGCACTCCATTCTCCTAGCATCGTCGCTCAATTTATTGGGCGTTAGTTTGGGAGTAAATATGTCTTGGCATGAACATGTTGCAGGCATAGCAAGGAGAGCTTCTCAAAAGTTGGGAATATTATTTAGAACCAGAAAGCTTTACACCCCACAACAACTGTTAATTCTTTACAAAGCCCAAATTCGACCAACTATGGAATACTGCTTCCACGTTTGGGGCTCCGCTCCCAAACATACACTGCATTTGTTGGATTCTGTTCAGAGAAGAGCGGTCCGTCTGATTGGGGACCCGGAATTGACCGGCGGCCTTGATTCGCTGGAACATCGAAGAACGGTTGGCGACTTGAGTCTGTTCTACAAGTATTTTCATGGAAAGTGTTCGAAGGATGTAGCCCGCTTAATTCCTCCCAAAGCGGTGCATGTTAGAAATACACGTCGCGCTGGTGCTTCGCATCCGTATGAGGTTCAGCTTGTTATTCCGCGTGCGACGCTTTTCAAGCAATCTTTTATATGGAGAACGTCATCCCTTTGGAATAATTTGCCCAGCGCTGTGTTTCCCACCGAGTACAATCTACAGCGATTCAAGAACAACGTGAATCGCTTTTTTTTTCCGCACTCGTGCCGCTCCTGGAGCGCTTTAGGGACTTCCCTGCAGCACGTGTGCTAGACCAATAAAAAAAAAAAAAAAAAAAAAAATGAAAATGACCTCTCTTATAAGGGTTACTTTGACCCCCTGATAAGATACCTTTATGAGGTGATAAACAAATTAATTCTTGGAATTCGTTAAATGGGGGGGGGGGGGTTGTTTACAAGTCGTTATCAGTGGTTCCTGGAAATTACGTCATGAATATTGTCCCGCTAGCATGTTCTTGCCGAATCACTGTGCGTCGGTTCGAGATAGTCTTTGTTGGTTCCCATTCAAATGTGCCTAAAATGGCACATCTCGTGGCTGCTAAATATGTTAAAAATTTAGTGTCTTTCGTAAAGAAGTGGGTAAATCGTTTTAACGAGACGAAAAATGTCGACGACTTGCCAAAACGTGGCTCGGTAGGCAGTCACTCCGAAAGTCGAAAAATGAATTGTGTCTTTGTTTTCACGGGACCTGAAATTGACGCTGCGTCAAGGAGAGGCAAAATTAAGACAATCGGGTTTGAATGTGTCCCATGAGACCGTTCGATAACATCTTCGTGCTCGTGATGTCAAATTCCGAAGCAAGTTGAAGAAACTTTTACTGGGCGAAAATCACGGCACGAAGCGGCTAGCTTGGTCCCACGATAAGAGGCTAAAGTGGCCGTCACAATCGCCGGACGCCAACCCTATTGAAAACGTTTGGTCCCTTTTAAAGAGAAAGCTCATTCTGAGACCTTTGACTCAGTTGTCTTGCGAGATACGAAAAATTTGGAGATCATTGCCGTAGTATGCAGTCGTCGACAGCATGCCTCGAAGATGTCAGGCGATTATTGATGCAGGAGGCGATCGGACAACTTACTAAGTTAATTGCGCCCTTGTTAACACACGAAAGAATACACTGATCGCAAAAAATATTCTCGAAACACATGTTTTCAAGAATACGAGCGGTCGCGTTCTTACTTGACAGACTGTATATAAGTCACTAAGTAATTAATTAGCTTTGGTATTGTAAAGTATTTTTAGTGTCAGTTCTTTATAGTTTTTACAGTAATTTGTAATATTTGAGACAAGTCGGCTTGACCTCAGCCACGCTCTTTAATGCACGTTGTGTCGCAACAGGCGACGACGTCGACGATGCCATCGACGACGCCATGATTCAAAAAACAACGCCACATCTCATGCATCCGGATACTATATGCTGACTGACTCAGTTCAACGTCGCGACGCCTTGGCTGTGGTCGAAGCAATTCCGACGCCTGAACACTTGTTGAAGCGCGGAACACGCTCGATGACGCGTCGTTTTAACTTGGTTGAAAAACTTTTGAACTGTTGAAAATAAAATATTATAATTTGTTAAAAAGAGGAGTGAAATATTTTGAGGACTTTATAAAATCACGCTTGAAATTTCTTGATAAGGTAAGTGACAATTTTTTTTTCTATAATTGTTAAATTGTTAAATAATGTTTGTGCAATTTATAATATTTTAATTGTTGATAAACTACTACATATTTCTTGAAGACTATCTTCAAAGTTTGAAATTAATTACTTTCAGTAAGTAAATTTTAGGTTATTTTTTTCTATAAGTTGTAAAATTTAAAACAAAAAAAACGTTAACACATAATTTATTTATACTTTTATATACTCATCATGAGAATAATTTTTTACGGATTCTTATCGAGAAATAAACGCTTTTATAATGTAACTTAGGTTTTGCGAAACTTAATTAAAATCAACAAATGCTATTCATTTCAGCTTTTGGAAGAGTTTAATAGTGATAACAAAGATTTTTTTTAAATATGCTAACGACATTTACAAATTTATTAAGTGAACCTAAGACCAGATTCTCCCTTATTGGAAAAGATGAGATAATTTTCAAAATATTCGTAGATCCATTTTTAGTTGATGTAAAATCAGCGCCGCCATGTTTATAAATGGAATTAATTTATTTTAATTGATTTTCATTCAAATATAGAGATGAAGCATATGTTTAAAGTCAATATTATTATTATCGTCTGTCGCAGTACAGAGAAAGTAGAATAATAAAAACAGACAAAATATAGACGAATAAACAACACACAGATCTATCCATGAATACTAACAATATAAGTATAAATATAACAAAAAACCCAATATAAGTAAAATAAGATAAAATTCTTAACATTAATATAAAATACAAAATCCTAGTACTAAAGATCTATTCTTAATTGTCGTAACCATTCAAGGGCAGCAGGTATCACCTCATGCAGCTGAGTAAGGTCTCCTCCTTCAAAAGCAAGTTCGCTGCATTTACTTGTATGCGCGACCTGACTTGACTTATGCATATGCATACCAACAAGAAACCGTCCATCTTGCTGGAGACCGTCCCCTCGATCTTCTACCTTTTGCCTTCTCTGTTACTACAAGCTTTTCCTCATAGTGTGACTAAAATATTTCAGGTACTGTATATTAACTGTATTTGAAAGTCGGTCATTTATACTATGCTGATCAAGAATACATACATTAGTACAGTGTTCAGTATATGTGAGTGAGTAAGTTTGATCGTAAAGTTTCTAACCATAGCCCAGCGTCTTCTTACTTCCGCTTTACAGCCACCATTGTTAGTTATTAGGGATCCCAAATAGTTGAAATGGTCTACAACAGTGAAACTAGCAATTTCATTTATGTGTGACAGATCTTCATTACGACTGACAATCATTACTTTAGTTTCAAGGTGTTTCATAATTGACTCGAGGGCTTGAATTGACGTTGCAAGTATAGTAGTATCTCCGCATATCTAAGCTTTTTTCCACCGATTATCACACCCCCACTCCAGCCATCGAAAACAGATCTCATTCTATGTTCACCATAAATATTAAAAAGTAAGGTTGACACTACTCCACATTAAATACAGAATGTATAAGTCCACTTTCCCAGCTAAGATTTATTTTGGAATAACTATGTTTTAGATAAGTGCCTTTCATATATCGCACCCCGGCGGAAACAGTGACACAAGTCCAAAATGTAGTATTTCTAAAATAATGCAAATAAGTTGTTGTATTGCAAAATAACGCGCCAGCGGCAAACTTTTTTCCGTATTGATTCACTATTATCGTCATTGCTTATTCTTTATGTTACCTAACGTATTAAAATACATCCTATAACCTGGCCAGAGAACATATGTATGTTTTAAAAAAAAGCAGGTAAATCGGATAAGTGGTTCTCGAGGGATAAGCGCACTAACAGACAGACAGACAGACATATATTATAGATACTATGCCTCTGTAAAAACACTAAAGTGACACTGTTCTTGTCGTGTTGAATAAGAACTCGCCTAAAAGTAAAACTGCCCCGTGGCGGATAATTTGTGAGTTACAGAAGTGATATTTTTCGGGCAAGAGGAAACATACCATACGCGTTTTAAAACTGACCTAACCTCAAAATACACATTTTTGGAGTTGTATCACTGCTCTTGCCGGGGGGGTGCAACATATGAAAATTAATTTGTCTAATAAGTATGGAGTATCTGTCCACACTGTAGAAGTGCGGTTTCCATACCGTTACCTTTCCGTAAAAATTGTTCTTTCGAGGGGAATAATTTAGACTACATTTACATTTTAAAACTTTTTGACATTACGATTTCCAGCTATCAACGAAAAATTTGAAAAAAGTCGTATAACATTTCGTTTGGAAGACATTTAAAGTTTCTGTTCGATGTAAATATCAGTTAAGTCTGCGCATATTTATATTAAAACACGACCAATCATCATTAACGTGCTCTCAGAACTGATTCACTAAATCGAGTATTAACGAATTCAAAATTTAAAATATTCCGTGATTAACCTGTTTCCCCAATATGAATTAAAATCTAACCTAATAAAGTGCATAGTTTCCGTCAATAAAGAGGAAAGCAGTTATTTGTGACAACACCGCTATGGTACGAGGGTTGTTTGATAAGTACCTGGCCTTGACCAGAGATGGCACTACTACTATTTAAAAAATTATACTTTTTATAAACATAATCTTTCACAAGAATCCTGTCCAGTTTTCAAGTCGCTGCGTCATTTAGTTCGTAGGTGGCAGCCATTTAAATAGAACAACTTTCGTGATTTTGTAACAATGGAAAAAATTAATTAATATCGAGCAGTGATAAAATATTTATTTTTGAAAAAGTAAACAAGTGATGAGATAAAAGCGGAACTTAACGCAGTTTATGGGGACTCTGCACTTTCGTTATCGGTCATATAATATTGGACAGTTGAATTCAAACGCGGCCGTACAAGCATTTTTGATGAAGAACGTCCAAGTCCTCCAATTCAGGTCACCACATCAGAAATGATTGAAAGAATACACGATATAGTGATAAATGATCGGACAGTAAAAGTGCGTGGAATTGTTGAGCCTGTAGGCATCTCAATTGAACGGATGCAGAATATTTTAACAACTCATATGAGAAACGTTTTCGCAAGATGGGTGCCGCGATTGCGCACAATTGTTAATAAACACGCCCGTGTGCCAACTTCAAAATAATGTTTGCCGATGTGAAAGCGCAATCGGACTGATTTTTGGCGTCGATTCATAACTGTTGACGAAACATGGATTCATTACAGCACACTAGAAGTTACAGAACAGTCCAAACAGTGTATTTTTCGTAGCGAACCGGCGCCAAAGAAGGCCAAAGCAACTTTATCGCCCAACAAAGTTATGGCCACAGTGTTTTGGGATACATGCGGCATAATCCACGTCGATTATTTTCAAAAGGGCAAAAGGAGAGTATTATGTCAACTTATTGGATCGTTTCAACCATGCTGTGAAAGAAAAACATCCCCATTAGACGAAGGAAAAAATCTCTTTCATCCAGTGCGCTATGGTAAAATTCCATGACTTAGGAAACGAATTGCTTCGCATCCATCATATTCGCCAGATTTAGCGATTATTTCCTATTTCCGAATATGCAAAAATGGCTCAGCGGAAAAAAAAAAAAAATGGCCCAAACGATGAGGTGATTGCTGAAACAAACGCCTATTTTGAAGGGTTGGAGAAATCGTATTTTTTAGATGGGATACGAAAGATAGAAACACGTTGGACAACTGTATCGAGCTGAAAGGAGACTATGTTGAAAAATAAAATAAATTTTACACATAAAAATGTTTTTTCTTGACACTGACATGTACTTATCATACAACCCTCGTATCAGTTTGTTCTTAAAACAACCGGTGACCATTCAGAATTCCAGGTTTTTTTTGCGGCGTTGCATGAACGTAGTATAAAGTCACTTTTTGTATAAGACAGGATTACAATTTAGTTCACTGTTTTCTAGATATTCTTACCGCACTCACTGAAATTGTAAATGGATGATTGATTTGGCGGAAAACGATTTCACCAATAGTTTGTCTGTAGGTATAAAATGTCTTTGATACCAATTGGTTTTTGACCCAGTAGTAGTATTTTAATAGTGGGTTCGCCGTGGATACAAAATTGAAGTATCTATAGTGTATTTGTTTGGAGTTGATAGGAGGATTCTTTCATTGTAGATATAAATAAATGTTGGGGTGCGCCCAAAAAAAAATGGATTTCTTATGCATTTTACTGGATTTTGCTACCTGTTTTGAATTATTTTTAAGGGTTCACCCTATTTTAGGCAGGAAACCTATGCTATACAATAGAGTCATAAAATGTAAATGAGGGTTCATCGGTAGCATAGCCGTCCGAGCGTAACCTGCTTTTAGTGTTTAATAAATAAAATTATCTCCAAAATAAAGTTTTAGTATCTTAAAAATATAGTAATAGAAGAATAGAATAAGATTTATTACCAAAAATTTTTAATCTATAGAACTATGTATATATACAAATTCAGAATTCACAATATATAAGTACTTTAATTAACATCAAAAAACAATCATCTTCAAAAACTGAAAACTCGACTTCTCTTAAGTTGATAATTATTTCGACAGTTTCTTCGAAGTATTCGCCAAGTTTCCACATTTTATTTTCTTCTTCTATAACATGTCGAATGGCATTTCTCCAATTATCCTCTTTGATCTTCTTTATTCTGGCGAATAATAATTGCTTTATGTCTTGAAGTTTGAACGTGGTGTTTTCCCTTGCAACGAGATCTTTCATTTCTGCCCAAATTAGCTCTACGGGATTCATTTCGCAATGATATGGAGGTAATCAAAGCACTGTGATATTCCGTTCCTTTGCCATCTCATCGACTTCGTATTTCTTGAACTGTGCCTTATTTTGTTTCGCAATTTTGAGAAGTTCCGCTTTTAACATACCATCTTTATGTTTGATATTTTTGTCTCTTATCCATTGAAGAATATCCGCTTTCTTCCATGATTTGTTTGGAGTGGTTCTAATAATCGAAAATGGTATGAGGCATTGTCTAATACTAAAACTGATTCTGCTGGTATACATTCAATCATTTGTTGGAAGTACTCCTCAAAAACATCGGCCGTCATCTTCTCAAGGTAATCTTTAGTTGACTTTGATTCGAATTCCAACAATCCACCATCGAGAAATCCGTTTTCACTAGCAATATGTCCCATATTGCAGTCAAGGATGCCCGATGTTGCCAAATAACTACCGACCAGTTGCACTGCTTTCAATAATATCGAAAGGTTATCAATGAGCATCTTCTAAAATATCTTGAACGATTCAATATTATTAGCGATCACCAATATGGTTTTCGTAAACATAGATCAACAGGAGATCTTCTGACTTATGTAACACATGTTTGGAACAACGCAATTGAACACTTTGGAGAATCTCGAGCGGTTACTCTTGACATATCCAAGGCATTCGACCGTGTTTGGCACGATGGACTGTTGGCTAAGTTGCGCTCTTATGGTATGTCTGAAAGGTTCTGTTTGTGGCTCTCATGTTTCCTCAGAGAGCGTTCTTTACGAGTGGCGGTCGACGGATTTCTTTCTAACACCCTCACTATCAACGCTGGTGTGCCCCAGGGCTCCATACTGTCTCCTACTCTCTTTCTCATTTACATTAACGATCTGCTGGAAAAGACCGGGAATCCAATCTATAGCTTTGCAGATGACAGTACGCTTGTCTCTTCATTCACCTTGAACGCTCGGACATCGGCTGCTCAGGCGAATATCCGCAGACAGCAGGAGGTCGTTCAACTTAACAAAGACCTGGAAGAAATTCTATCTTGGGGTGACAGTAACCAAGTGGAATTTAACGCTACAAAAAACCCAAGCGGCAGTTTTTTCTAAGAAAGTTAACGTTGCTGAACCCGACATAGTTATGTCGGGGCACTCCATTCTCCTAGCATCGTCGCTCAATTTATTGGGCGTTAGTTTGGGAGTAAATATGTCTTGGCATGAACATGTTGCAGGCATAGCAAGGAGAGCTTCTCAAAAGTTGGGAATATTATTTAGAACCAGAAAGCTTTACACCCCACAACAACTGTTAATTCTTTACAAAGCCCAAATTCGACCAACTATGGAATACTGCTTCCACGTTTGGGGCTCCGCTCCCAAACATACACTGCATTTGTTGGATTCTGTTCAGAGAAGAGCGGTCCGTCTGATTGGGGACCCGGAATTGACCGGCGGCCTTGATTCGCTGGAACATCGAAGAACGGTTGGCGACTTGAGTCTGTTCTACAAGTATTTTCATGGAAAGTGTTCGAAGGATGTAGCCCGCTTAATTCCTCCCAAAGCGGTGCATGTTAGAAATACACGTCGCGCTGGTGCTTCGCATCCGTATGAGGTTCAGCTTGTTATTCCGCGTACAACGCTTTTCAAGCAATCTTTTTTATATGGAGAACGTCATCCCTTTGGAATAATTTGCCCAGCGCTGTGTTTCCCACCGAGTACAATTTACAACGATTCAAGAACAACGTGAATCGCTTTTTCCGCACTCGTGCCGCTCCTGGAGCGCTTTAGAGACTTCCCTGCAGCACGTGTGCTAGACCAATAAAAAAAATATGTGCTATAATTAGCACGCGACCTTTGTTTTTGTCAGTACAGAATTTTTTCACTGTGTGTCCCTCATTAACCCAAGTCTCATCTAAATAAAAAATATTTCTTTCTTCGGCTTGAAATTTTCTGATTGCTCGTAGATATTCTCTTCTCCAACAAATTATTTCTGTTTTATCGATAGGAACAGATTTTTTATTTGTGTTTTTCAACGAAAATTCAGGTTATGAAGGATTTTCCGTAATTTCCATTTTTTTAAATCTGTCTTTATCGACCTTTAAGGGCTCCTTTCCTTTATGATTCTGAGGTTTGTTGCAAGGACCGCGTTTTCTTTCTTTTAGAAATCTATATATATAGTTGCTAATCCAACTCCTGTCATGTTGGCACAAGTTTCCACAATTTCACGGACTTGGCTTGTTGGCTGTTGATGCATTAGGACATCGTGGAAGTTAAGTATCATTGTTTTTTCTCTCAGGGAAAATGCAGATTTACAGACTCC
>CM032455.1:99450178-99470178 GCA_019049505.1 Pachyrhynchus sulphureomaculatus
AGCGGCACGAGAGGAGGAGGAGTAATGGAAGACCGTCGATTAACCGTGAATGATTTAGCTGAGGACATAGGCATCTCACATGAGATTTTAACTAATGTTTTGGATATGAGAAAGTTATTCACAAGATGGGTGCCACATTTGCTAACATCTTACCAAAAACGCACTCGAGAAAAAACTTTCTAAACAATATTCGGCTCGTTTCATAAAGAATAACACTGATTTTGTGCGCAGATTTGTAATTATGAATGAGACTTGGATTTACTAGTATAATCCTGAACTTGTGACAATAAACCGCACAGTGGACTCATTCCGGTTGTTCAGCTCCAAAGCAACTAAAGTGGCAAAGTCGTTCAAAAAAATTATAGTATTAGTTTTCTAGGATGCAAAAGAAATTTTGCTAATTTAAACTTTATGTGGTTAAAAATAACGACTCAACAAACTACGAGGTTCATCTGTATCCTGTATCGACCACCAAGTGATACCAATTTTCGAACACTTTTCGCTTTACTTGCAAACACCATCGATCACTTACAAATTAACTATTCAAGTGCCGAAATTGCCATCCTAGGCGACTTTAATGTCCACAATATCAACTGGCTTAAATATTCAAATACTACCTACGAACAAGGTCGTGAAGCTGAATCATTCTCAATCAGTTGTGGCTTAACTCAGCTTATTGACGAACCAACACGGATCCCTGATCGAGACGGGGGGGCAGTTCGCCCTCCACGGGGAGTTCGCCAGTCTTCTTGATCTGTTTTTAACCACCAATCCGGAGATTTACACGGTCACCGTAAGTCCGCCATTAGGTTCTTCCGACCATAAACTGCTTTCGACATCGAATATCCTGCCAATCAATGACAGAGAGGCGCCTAGGTCACGCAAGATTGGGCACTACAAGATCTCATGGAATATTTTCGAACTTTCCCTCGGATGGACGTTTGTTTTCGATCCGACAACTCATCTAACTGCGCCAGAAAGGTCCCCGATGTTATTTTGGCTGATATGGAAGCTTACATCCCTTTTATTTCGAAGAAATGCCCCTCCAACGGCAAGCCTTAGTTTGTCCGTAAATGCAAAGAAGCTATTGCTTCTAAACATATTGCCTACCGACAATCCTAACACCATAAATCGTAACACCTTTGTTCGTGCTCGGAACAAATGCAAAGGAATTAGCGATGAAACCAAGGAGGCACACAATCAAGGAATTAGAAACAAATTTCTCGCTTGTCCCAACAATTCCAGGTCCTTTTGGGCAGTCGCTAAGGCAGTTAGTCAAAATTTCACCAAATCCACCATACCACCACTCACACGGCCAGATAATTCCATTGCAACCACACCTGTTGAGAGAGCGAACTTGTTGGCTGAACTCTTTTGCTTCACATTCTTACTGTCGATTTCCAAGGAAAAACACCACCTACTATTCCCATATTGCAGTCAAAGATGCCCGATGTTGTCTTCAGACGGCGTATCATAAAGCGTATTTTAATGAAGCTAGACACCAAAAAGGCTTCTGGCGCCGACGAAATACCTGCCATAGTTCTCAAAAATTGTGCAAGGGAACTAACACCAGTTTTCTGTAGACTTTTCAACCTATCCTACAGAAAGGGAATATTTCGTCCTGCTGGAAATGTGCCACGGTTCAGCCGATAACTAAAAAAGGCAAGAAGACCTTGCCAAATAACTACCGACCAGTGCTTTCAATAATATCGAAAGTCATGGAAAAGGCTATCAATCAGAATCTTCTAAAATATCTTGAACGATTCAATATTATTAACGATCACCAATATGGTTTTCGTAAAAATAGATCAACAGGAGATCTTCTGACTTATGTAACAATGTTTGGAACAACGCAATTGAACACGTTGGAGAATCTCAAGCGGTTGCTCTTGACATATCCAAGGCATTCGACCGTGTTTGGCACCATGGACTGTTGGATAAGCTACGCTCTTGTGGTATGTCTGAAAAGTTCTGTTTGTGGCTCTCATGTTTCCTCAGAGAGCGTTCTTTACGAGTGGCGGTCGACGGATTTCTTTCTAACACCTTCACGATCAACGCCGGTGTGCCCCAAGGCTCCATACTCTCTTCCTCATTTACATTATTGACCTGCTGGAAAAGACCTGGAATCCAATCTACAGCTTTGCAGACGACAGTACGCTTATCTCTTCATTCACTTTGAACGCTCGGACATCGGCTGCTCAGGCGAATATCCGCAGACAGCAGGAGGTCGTTCAACTTAACAAAGACCTGGAAGAAATTCTATCTTGGGGTGACAGTAACCAAGTGGAATTTAACGCTACAAAAACCTAGGCGGCAGTTTTTTCTAAAAAAGTTAACGTTGCTGAAACCGACATAGTTATGTTGGGGCACTCCAATCCCCTAGCATCGTTGCTCAATTTGTTGGGCGTTAGTTTGGGCGCAAATATGTCCTGGCATGAACATGTTGCAGGCATAGCAAGGAGAGCTTCTCAAAAGTTAGGAATATTATTTCGAACCAGAAAGCTTTACACTCCACAACAACTGTTAATTCTTTACAAAGCTCATATTCGACCAACTATGGAATACTGCTCCCATGTTTGGGGCTCCGCTCCCAAACATACACTGCATTTGTTGGATTCTGTTCAAAGAAGAGCTGTTCGTCTGATTGGAGACCCGGAATTGACCGGCGGCCTTGATCCGCTGGAACATCGAAGACCGGTTGGCAACTTGAGTCTGTTCTACAAATATTTTCATGGAAAGTGTTCGAAGGATGTAGCCCGCTTAATTCCTCCCAAAGCGGTGCATGTTAGAAATACACGACGCGCTGGTGCTTCATATTCGTATGAGGTTCAGCTTGTTACTCCGCGTACAACGCTTTTCAAGCAGTGTTTTATATGGAGAACATCATCCCTTTGGAATAATTTGCCCAACGCTGTGTTTCCCTCCGAGTATAATTTACTGCGATTTAAGAACAACGTGAATCGCTTTTTTCGCACACATGCCGCTCCTGGAGCGCTTTAGGGACTTCCCTGCAGCACGTGTGCTGGACCCATAAAAAAAAACTTTAAACCGGCAAAACAATCAGTAGAAGAGTATTATTGCAACCTTCTGGACCAGTTGGATGAGAAAATTCGAGAGAAAAGGCAAGGTTTGTGGAAGAAAAAAAATCATCTTTCATGATGACAATGCACCTATTCACACATGTGCTTTGGTAACGGCAAAACTGGTCGTATTAAAGTACGAATTGTTGGAACATCCACCCTACTTACCAGATCTGGCTCCGTCTGACTTCCAGTTGTTCCCAAACCTTAAAAGATTTTTACACGGGAAGCGTTTTTCAACAAATGATGAGGTGATAGCATCCGTAGATGGGTATTTTGACATTCTTCCGGAAAACCACTTTAGAGATGGGGTAAATGAATTGGAAAATCGCTGGAAAAAATGTATTGAGGTTAAGAGAGATTATACTGAAGCATGAATGTATTTTGACTCATTAAATCACCTTGTTTCATTCAGCTTTCAAAACTCAGGCAACTCTATATGTGAAGAGTTAATTGATTGGTCCGTTACTTTGTGACAGTACATTTTAACAATAAAACAAGATATATTGAAACTGTTCAATACAATTCAGCAAGATATATTGAAACTGTTCGAGTTTTGTATAACCGGAAATTATTTTCAGTTCAATAATCAATTTTTCAAACAAAGAGATGGTCTTGCCATGGGGTCTCCACATAGTCTTTTGCTAGCAGAAATTTTTATGTCAGAACTGGAAAATAGTTTTCTAAAAACGCAACACGCAAAAAATATTCTCTTTTGATTTAGACATGTGGACGACATCTTAGTATGTTTCCATGGAAATGATATTGAACTAAATTCCACTTTAAATTATTTAAATAATAAACACCCCAACATAAAATTCACACTGGAAAAGGAAACATAATAAAATAAATTTCTTAGATGTTACAATTTCAAAGAAGGGAAATAAACTAGAATTCGATATCTTCCGCAAACCAACCTTTTCAGATGTCACCATCCCAGCTGACTTAATACATCCAAACTCCCATAAACTATAGCCTATAGATCTATGGTCTATAGAGCCTTCAATATTCTTCTTAGTAAAAATAATTTAAAAAAAGAACTGAGCACAATTAAAAATATAGCACTCAATAACACCTTCCAACCTAAAATAATTAATACCTTAATAAGCCGTAAACGAAAACAAATCACTTTCAGCTTAATCTACCCCCGTAAAAGAATACCGAGAAAACATTCATAACTCTGACATATTTTGGTCCCATCTCGGATAAAATTTCAAGTTCTCACGGCCGAAAAAAACAAGAACTATCTTTAAAACCCGCTCAAAAATTATCCAATATATGTTTCAATGCCAAAGATAAAACTAATAAGCACAATAAATCAAGAGTTTATAAACTTAATTGTCAAGAGTGCAATAGCTGTTACGTAGGCCAAACGGGATGGAATTTCAAAACAAGATTCGCAGAACACAATGCCTCTTATAGGCTATAAAATGAAAAATCATACTTTGCTAAACATTTCTTAGAAACAGGCCACCACAAATACTCCATACGGTACCTAAAGGGTCAAAACTGCCATATTTATCCATAAAAATTTACAGACATTCAAAGGACCATAATAGTCAATTAGACGTAGCAAATTCCGTCCTGTTCCAACTGTTTTAGTACATAATAGACCACATCTATTCATCATATATAAACATAAAATACCAAAAATCTGTTTTAGTCTTATTTAAGCGCTTAACAATCTAGTTGTATCGGGTCTTCCATTAAGGACTTGACAACTTTTTTTTAAATAAAACGCAACCCATTTGAGACATTTCGAAAATTTTACTATCGGCTTGAAGTACAATCAAAACATTCATATGTCCACCACGGGCACGTTTGCAGCGGTCGATTCGTTCAACCCAATTTTCGATGACTCGGCCACACTTTTCGACGGAAACGGCCGTTATCTCTCTTTCAATATTGGCTCTGAGCTCCTCTAACGACGCAGGCTTGTTAGCATAGACCAATGATTTAACGTACCCCCATAAAAAGAAGTCTAGAGGTGTTAAATCACACGATCTAGGCGGCCATGCGACGGGACCATTTCTCGATATAACACGTTCACCGAATTTAGATTGCAGTAAGTCGATTGTTACACCCGCTGTGTGGCTTGTGGCGCCGTCTTGTTGAAACCACATATCATTAATGTCTAGCCCATGCAATTGATCAAAGAAATAACGTTGCAACATGCCTCTGTAGCGATCTCCATTGTCTGTAACGTGACGGTTATTTTCATCAACGAAAAAGAACGGCCCAATGACACCACCGGCATGAAAACCGCACCAAACAGTAATTTTTTGTGGATGAAGTGATGTTTCTTCAAGCAGATGAGGGTTTTCACCTGACCAATAACGCATATTCTGTTTGTTGACGAAGCCGTTTATCCAAAAATGCGCTTCATCACTAAAGATGATTTTGCGATGAAATTGGTCATCTTCTTCCAACATTTCTAGAGCCCAATTCGAGAACGTACGTCGCTTCATATGATCGAGTGGCTTTAGTTCTTGAGTTAACTTATAAGGGTGCAGGCCAAGATCCTTCCGCAAAATTCGCCATAGTGTGGTCAGTGAGCGATGCCCAATTCTTGAGAACGTCGTGAAATCGACTGTTTTGGTTCGTTTGAGATGGACGCTTGAACGGCAGCAATATTCTGGCCACTTCGACCAACCCGTTGTCTCACTGGCACGGGAACATCCAGCAGCGAATATGTTAACTCAAATTTTTTCACTAGACTATGAATTGCTTGTCTACTGGGACGAGAATTACGACCAAAAAAATTGGCGTTAATGCTGTTAAAGTTGCAGTCACCGACTCCAAATTTTGGTAGTAAATTTTAATTATTTGTAAACGTTGTTCGTTCGTGTACTTCACCATGATGAAAAATGTTGACTTTACTGAATGTTGTGACGTTGACAGTTCGGTGATTGGCTTAAGGGTGCGTTCACAGTGAAATTTCAAAGTTGTCAAGTCCCAAATGGAAGACCCTTTGCTACGAAATCGCGATAACGCAATTGTAAAAAATCTTTACAAATATATTTAGTGACAGTTAACAAAGTAATTAAATAACTCTATATTTGGCCTTCGTTCCTTCGATAGGTCTGCACTTATCAGTAAACACTTACCTAATATTGCTCCGCTTTTACTTTTTTTCTAGTTTGTTGCAGTGTCTATATTTTTTACTTAGCTCTTATATATCCAAATTGTTTATTTACAAGTATTTCTATTTTTTTTAAATTGGAAAAATTCATTTAAAACATATTTGAAGATATATCAAGATAAATCAATTTATTCAACAGAGCAAAATGAATCTATTAAAGCTTAAGCGCTTCTATAGAATAGAATACAAATTATACTGTTAATGTTTATTTTGGTTTACTGTCCTATATAATAATTTAAGCAGAAAAAGATAAGTGGTTTTTGAAGGGCAACGCTTCAGATTGCTGAAAGGGATGGTGGGTCGAAAAATTTTTACAGTGTTAATAGTATTATGAAAGTGTTTTTATTGTTCCGTACGGAACACTTATAAGATCACTTCGGTATCCGTCCGTCTGTCACACCCGATTTTGGCCAAAACTATATATGGGAATTGATGGCCTCATCAGAGCCGTGTAGTTTTGAAAGTTAAATTGTGACTTAAGGGATTAGTTTTAGTTTAGAAATTTTTAGTAAGTCATCGAGTGGAGCGTCAAATGAAAGCTTGTAAAAACACGAGTTCAAAAATATATATAATGTAATACTTGCGCCCACATTTCTTTGTTTTATTTTAAAAAAATTGCGAAAAATCGCTGTCCCACCCCCTTATCTCGAAAAGTACTGATCAAAAATGTCTGAAAAAATTCTGGAATGTTCTCCACGGGGTGTAAATTGAACGAAAATTATCACAAGTGCATTACCTTTAATAATTTATCTGGTATGTAAAAAAAAACAAAAATTTCGAGGCCATCAGTTTTCAGTAAAGATCGAAAACAAACTTTGTTGAAAACTCATTTTGAGTGCGTTTTGTGAAGTCATTGATCATTTTATACCTCCGTAACAAAATTTTTTTATTTTAAAAGCAATTAACGTACGGAACACAAATTGCGCAAGTTCAACTTGCACTTGACCGGTTTTATTTGGTTTTGGGTTGAAATTAGATAATAAACAAAATTTCAAAATAGTTATTTATAGTCAAACATATAGGAACTTCAAGGGGTTGTGGATGAGATTATAGGGGTTCTAAGTAGCTAGCCAGCATGTTACCTTTCTCATTCCTAGTACCAAGTCGCTGTGTGTACTTCGTATTTTGCGTTGAAATCTCGTATAACCAGGGTGTATCTCATTCTATTTTCTATCAGGTTTTGTGATATTTCTTCATACAATGTTTCGACCTGGTCGTCATTGTGACTACTTGTCGGTGCGTAAATTTGTATTTTTTTTTATCGTTATGTTGGAAGTAATTCTTATGGTGGCGTTTACTACCCTGTCTAATATTGCTTTCAGTGTCTGTATTTTAGGAGTTAAGCGTTTATATATTAGGATACCTACGCCGCCGGTATTGTTTTGTTCATTTCCACTGTAGAACAGGACATGTCCCGAATTTAGCCTTAGACAGTCCTCTCCTTTCGTTCTTACTTTCGATATTCCTAGGACGTCATTTTATCTTGTTGAGCTCGTACTCCAGTTCAATCATCCTTTCCTCGTTTCCTGATGACCTAGCGTTGTAAGTAGCTATATATAGTTGGCAGCCTGATCTAACCCAGGGATTCTTAGTATCACCCCGTAACTTGTCTGGCCGCTGCCTTGGTCAAGGTTAGTCGAACCGCTGGAGACTGGGGGCCTTTTGTGTTTCTTTATATTCATCCATTTGAGAGGAGTTTGGCCCTAAAACACCTCGTTGTCGTCTGAGTGGGTGTAGGATTCAACTGCCTCTAACCTGAGGAACCGTCGCTGTTTGGCCCACGGGAGGTATTTCATTTTTCTCCTACTACCTATATCTAGAAGGTTTTCCTCGATCCCCACCACCTGAGAACGTGCCCTCTAGGGGTTACAGGCTCCCCCGAGGGCTTCGTATGTATCATGTAATGGTTTTCAGGGTTTTACAAGCAGAAGAATATGAAAATGATGTATTTTTCATTATTTCAACTTTAATAAGAAATGTTAGATAGAAGGAAATATCAGCTTTCAGCTGTAAGTATCTCCGAAGCCCTTTCCCTTTTACATCTAAAATTTTGATTTAAGTATCAGGTTATTATTAAAAATAAATTCTAGTTCTGAATAACTTCTTGTTTTTCGAGATACTGTTTATTCTATGTTTTTAAACCAATAATTCAATAATTTTTGCAACGAATTCAGCATTTTGACTTTTCTCGCTCAGAAAAGTATTATATTTTTTAACTTTCAAACAAATTTAAAAAACAATAAAAATGGTGTAACTATATAATACCCGAAGTAAAAAAAAAAGGAATTCGTAGTTTTTGAGTCGTATCGCTACAAGAGAAGGGGCTGAAATTGATGGGGCTCGACAAATTTTGTATAATTAAGAGTACCTATTATGAAAATTATTCTTGTTAAGGTATATAAAGTGTAGGGAAAAGGGGGGGGGGGGTGTTGCTTTGAATATACCATATCACTGGTCCTTTTTAGAATCCTTGAAGTTAAAGAATATAAAAATTAGATTATTCTTTCATTGTTTCCAGTGCTAACAACAGTCCTGCAGTTCCTCACCTTGTTTTGTGATTAGGGGGAGGCGAACCACATTGATGCAAGGAGTACACTGATACACCAACAATATCTGAATATTGAGAAACGTTCGAGTCGCGACATCACTAAAACATGTCTATACGTGTTTGAGTAAAATAATTACGACCGCGCCGCTCGCTAGTTAGCCGTTGGCATTTGACGAGAGTAGATGTGTTTTTAGCGTGGCTAGTTAAGAAATTACGTGAAATGTAAAAGTGGTCCAACGCTGTTTTACGTCGCTTCGTTAAGATTTAATACTACTAAAGGTAAGTAATTTTATTCAGTAATTAAGATTTCACGCGATTTTTTAATAATTTTAGTGGTTTTATTACTAATTGTTAGTTTTTTGAAAATGTCCATTGGGGTACATTGAAACACTAAGACACGGGGTCCATGAATATGCATAAAAGTGCCCGGCTAGTGTATAAAAGTTCCCCTTTGGTGTACAGTAGTGCCCCAATATACAAGTTTGCTTGAAATTGCTAAACTAGTTATTCTTTTTTTCCAGAAAATGGTGCGAACTTTTGTACCTAAGACCAATAGAAGATGTATTGATGAGAGGAACGTAAAGCATGCTATATCCGAAGTTATATCGAAGACATTGTTTATACGGAAGGCAACATCAAAGCTGCAACTTTGCAACACCGTATTGAATAGTTTTGAGAAACTGCTGAAGGAAATGAAGCATCAAATCCTAATAAATATGCATCGAAGTATATTGTTGCACAGGTTTTTTCAGCTGAACAAGAGAAAACGCTTACTGAATATTTATTGAACTTTAGTTACATACACTACGGGCTGTCTTTGCAGGAAGTCTGTGTTTTGGCTTATGAATATGTGGAATACTTGGGGTGTACATATCCAGAATCTTGAAAAAAAATGTGCTGGAAAAGATTGAACTGCAGGATTTAGAAAGAGGAACCAGGATCTAAGCTTTAGAAGCCAGAAAATACGAGCGCAACAAGGAGTTTCAGGTTTAATGAAACCATCTTTTTGATAATCATGAACGTATAATGATACAGTACAAATTTATGCCTGATCGTATAATAAATCTTGACGAAACTGGGATTTTAAACGGTCTTGCCTACACCTAAAGTTTTGGCTAAAAAGGAACAAAGACAAGTAGGACAAATTGTTTCAGGTGAACGAGGAGAACTGTTAACGTTTTGTAAAATAGTTACTGCAACAGGCGGTGCTCTTCCTCCTGTGTACCTCTTCCCACGTGTCCATTACAAAGAGCATTTTTTGAATGGTATTCCGGAAGGAAGTCTAGGTTTGGCAAACGTTCTATTCAGCGCCAGACTTTATGCACCAAGGGCGAAGCGGTCAACTATTATCGTGACAATAGTATTTTTTATTTGTCTGTTCCACCACATACGTCACACAAGCTGCAACCTTTAGACGTCAGCATTTTTGGCCCTTTTAAGGGCAAACAAATCCCTTTTAACGATTGGCAAATTTGAAATGTAGGAAAGACATTGTCCATGTATAATATTTCTGAACTAACAAAATCCGCTTTCCTGGAATCTTTCACCCCAAAGAATATTACAAGTGGGTTTTCAGGACCAGATATTTGGCCACTTAATAGACTTATGTTTGGAGATGACGATTCCGCACCAATAGAAATATTGGATTCGAGTTCTCAAAATAATGCTGACCTTGCGGATGTGGCAAATGAAGAACAAAAGCAATAGCCAGATTTTATGAACATGGATGATAGCCAAATTGTGAAGATAACGAGATGCCAGTTGTTGAAGCCGATCTCCTTGGAAATCGAATAGAAGAGGATGTAACAATATCCCCTAATGTCTTTCCGTCGGGTTCTTTGTCAGTATCCCCTGAAGTAGTTCGACCTTATCCAAAAAAGACATTGATAATACTTCCTCGTAGAAAAAAGGAAAAAAGAAAGGGAAATCCAGAATCTATACTGATACGACCAAAAAGAATAGATTACATTAACTGCATGAAGAGAAACAAAGAAAATAGCAAGTTAAAATAATGAAGCAGAAAGCAAAACAGTTGAAAACGGCAAAAAATTTATTGGCTTTAACGGAAACTAAAAAAACTAAGAAGAGAAGATGTCATCGTTCACAATCTCACTTCGATACCAGTCAGAATTAATCCGTGAAATTGAGTAATGATGACGACGACCCTTTTGAAGATGCATCTGATTGCAGACGATGACGATATACATTTTGATGATCCCAACCCAACCCTGAAACTATAACTCCATGTAGTAAACTCTAGTTTACTACATGGAATCATTTCTAAATATAATATGACCATTTATCAAATGTCATATCTCAGGAAAAAAATCAGGATCTTGTGTGTTTGTCTTCCACAGTGTAGAAGCATTGATTTCAAGGATGTTGTTTTGCAGTTGCCAAAGTCAAACTTCGTAAAGGTCACATCTCGAACACCGTCTCATTATACTTTTTCTATTGACTTTAGGGGCTATAATATGCGATAGACGCTAAACAATAAGTTATCCTATTTTTTTATAAAATCATTTATTAAAATTACTATTTTTGAGTACCTAATATACTTTTTAAGTTTTTCCAAAGATTTTTTTGTTAAATGGATAGGTGTTTAAGGAAAGGTATAAGTTTTTATGTTTTGTTAATATAAACTGCCATAAAATCTATGCCAGCGTGAAACACTGTTCATTTTGATATTATTTACATTTTAAGCAACACTTTATAGGGCTGATTATGATCTCTCACAATAAAAATTTATTATTTCATTAAATGTTTGTAATTCAATTCATCATTTTCATACAATTTACTCTGTATCAAAATACTCCATCTAATGTAGCTAAGTATGCCGTAGGTGGGGTCGAATGATACAAAACCCACTTTTTACCCAAGTCGTTATATTCTTATTACCTTCTAACTTTAATGGATCTTTTCATTGCTATTACAATATTAATTAGGTATACCACGCATAAAGCAAAAAAAGAGTTTGACTCACTTTTGTTACATAAAATATGAGACGGAATTTGTCTGCATCAATCTCCCACTTCTCCCTAATTGCGCACCGCAAAATAAGTATCATTTAAAATACTGTGCAATGTTTCTACTTTTCAGTGTGAGAAAGTTAAATTCAGTAAGCAAAGTACTGAGCCAATCACTGTACAGTTTTTTTTTGCTTTAAATTGATGCTAGGTATAATAATAATGCTTTTATTGCGATATATATATATATATATATATATATATATATATATATATATATATATATATATATATATATATATATGTATGAATTTGTTGTTTTTTTTTACCCTGTATGTATTTTTTTATTTTTCAATTTTCTTGGGTTTGGAGGTCAATTATAGAATGAAACTTCCTAATTCGGCACAGTTTGCCTTTCTCAAAATTTTTTATTTACCAAAACCGACAAAAAAAAAATAAAAAATTTTGAGAAAGGCAAACTGTGCCGAAACGTCAATAAAAGAAAAGTACACAATAAAATTTAGTAAGTTTCATTCTATAATTGACCTCCAAACCCAAGAAAATTGAAAAATAAAAATAAATAAATAAATAAATAAATATATATATATATATATATATATATATATATATATATATAAATATATATAATAAATAAATATAGATTTATCGACCGTACTTTGATAGCAAAAAGGTTTTTTTTTTTAAATTTATCGGTTTTGCGGTCTGTGACAATTAATACTCGATTGCTGTTAAACTCTCTATATTTCGCTGTACTTCACAACTTTATCGGGAGAAACTATAATTTTTAGAAAAAATAGTGTGTCAGGAAATTTATTTGTAAATAAATAGTTATTTTAAAAACTTACCAACTAAGAGATGGTCACAATTTTTATAAAAATAAAAGAACATCGACTACATTAGACACACACAGAAACAAGAAAATACTTATGCACAGTGACAAATAACAGTTAACAATGAACTAATCTAGGCTATAAATTCGAAATCGGACCAAAAACGAAAAAAAACTATCATCAAATACAGTGGTTTAGTTATGCATAAGGTGGTTCAGTTATTGACTTGTAAAATTTATAAGTTTAAAATATTACATTACACTTAATTTACTGGTATTTGCCCTATAATTAACACAATCCTTATGTTTGTTTATGTGACACATTTCAAGAAACAGCCGATCCTTGTAATTATTTACTCTCTCCGAAACTTCCACATTGGCAAAATCGAACTGATGTCCCGTTTTTAAAACATGGTCAACTAAGGCACATGACCTCTTATTTATTCGACAATCGTTTTGTGTTGTGTATTTCTTTGTTTTATCGACTGCGATGTCTGTCCGATATAACATGAAACACAACCCAAACAGGACAACTTGTAAACTACATTGGTGTTATAAAGTAGAGGAGGTCTCTGTTTGAGTTGAGTAAACAAGGTACGGCTACTGAGACTGTTATATTTAACTATTTTAATGTGTGGAAAATCTTTGAAGATAGAAACCATTGAATCTGTTAATCGGCGCACAAACGGTAACTTTTTATATCTGAGAACATTGTGACTTTCCTCTGTAGGGCCATCAAAATTGTTAGAATTGTAAATAAGTTTTTTCAAAATGTGTTTTGGATACCCGTTGTTGGAAAAATTTTTATATAACTTGGTCAGATTGGCAGGCAGGTAACTCTCATGGCTAATATGTGTCATTCTGTTCTTCATTTCTATTACGCTATTATATTTTTGGTTCATAGGGTGATTTGAAAAATAATTAATAAACCTGTTGGAAGCTGTAGGTTTCTGATACAAATTCAAAATTATCCTCAGTTCTAATGACCTGTGTATCCAAAAAAGGGATGCTACCATTATTCTCATACTCGATGGTAAATTGCAAATGACTGTTGAAAGAGTTAAAATTATCTAACATTTTCTTTAGTACAATTCGCAGGTACCGAACAAATGATATCGTCCACGTATTTATAAATGAATGGGATATCAAACTGAAGTTGTGCCAATACCACATCAAGCAAATGATCTAAAAACTATATTGGCCAACACGGGACTTATAGGACATCCCATTGGGGTTCCAAATATTTGTTCATAAAATCCATTGTTGAACCCGAAATATGTGTGTTCAAAAATAAATCTTATGAGTCTCATGAAATTGATACTTGACAACGTAGTGTGCGCTTCAATCAACAACCACTTGTCTTCCAGGATTTTTAAAACCAGATCAACGGGAATGTTGGTAAATAAGGAGACCACGTCCAACGATATCAACACATGACCTTGTGGTAATCGCAACCCATCTATCATGTTTACAAAAGAGAAAGTATCTTTTATATTATAATCTGTAATGTCTGATAGAGCATTTTTTAATATATTAGACATGAATTTTAAAATGTAAGTAGTGGCATTAATTGAGCTTACAATTGGTCTTAAAGGTATGCCGGGTTTATGTACTTTTGGAAGACAGTACAATTTGGGGAAATGTGAATTATAAACCGACAGGTGTTTTGCGACCCCCACACTTATTTGGTTGTTTGTTTTAAGTTCCTTTATTAAGTTGTTATATGAAGCCTGTATTGTTGTGGTTGGATCTGTACTTAGTTGTGTGTATGTTGATGAATCGCTTAATAATAACTATATATATATATATATATATATATATATATATATATATATATATATATATATATATATATATATATATATATATATTTCTGTTAAAATTAACGATGCTTAATACTGTTAAAGATTGTAAAATCCTGTTATATTGCTAGGAAAAGGAACCTCGGAATTGAGTGGTTTTCTACTTGGGTAGAGTTAACAAGTTTTTAAATCTTTTATTTAAATTACTGGCCGAGCACTAACAGACAGACAGAGAGACGTTGCATTTTACATATATTATATTTTTTGCTACATGATATTGTTCCATATTTAATGCTTTAGGTAGCGTATTGCAAAAAAGTGCGCCAGAAGCAAGCTATTTTCCAACTTGATTCACTATTATCGTCACTGCTTATTCCTTATCTTACCTAATGTAATAAAATATATCCTATAACCTGGCCAGAGAACATACGTATGAATTAAAAAAAACACGTAAATCGGATAAGAGGTTCTCGAGTGATAAGCGCACTAACGGACAGACAGACAGATAGAGAGATGTTGCATTTTATATATTATAGATGAACGGATATACGAAATCTTAGTTTGCGGAACAGATAGGCCAGTTTGTCTGTCGATAATTTTATGATAGACCAGACCAAACAATTTAATAATCGCCTCAGCTTCATATTAAGCGATGACATGAAGTTTTTTATGTAAACCATTAACCTACGAGCATCTACGCAGAGTAAATTCAGGCCAAATTATACATCTCCGTAGGTAAGGTAAGATAACACTAATGGTTGAGATAGTAGACTTCGACACTTCGTTTATAGCAGCTGGCGATTAGAGTATATCAATTTAAGGTTACTTAAGCTATTTGATAAAATACTTTTACGGATCTTTTGTAGCTTCCGTGATCAGAACCGCAGTCATCACTGAGATGCTGCAACAAACACAAAGAAAAAGGTCCTTTTTTTGTAACGAATATCATTCAGTAATCGAGTTCGATTATCATCGGCTGAACCGAACGACTTTCGAATTTAAAAGAAGGGAAAGGACATTACATGTCGCTTTACCATTTATCTTTGTCCTTTATATATTGAAAAAGTTTTTACTTTTTCTCGTAAGAATGTAAACTAAATTAAATTAATCTGTATTTGAACCTGCTATTTCGACTGTTTGGCCTTTTGTGGTCTAGCCGGGTTACTTATTTTGTTATTATTTTTAATTTTTTTATTACAAAATCATCAAGAAAAATAAATTACAATAGACAATCGCTTAAATGAAAAGCCCTGTACGGGACACAGGATTGCAAAAAATAAATGTAAGCATTTTCCTTTTCAATAAACAGTAAACAGTGCTGACGAAGACAAATCGCAAATAAAAATGCTACCTACTGATAGTTCAGGCTTAAATACTTTGATGTTGGGAAAAATAAAAGAGCCAGCCGATATTTTTAAAATCAACAACAATACAAAAAAAAAATGCTTCTAATTTGTATAAGGATTCGGGCCTAGCCGAAATATAACGACACGAAAGCGAAAGCTTCATAGGATATGAAATTTCAGAGAAAAAAGGAACTATTCTCTTTTCCTTTCCTTTTTTCCTTATCTTTATTACAGAATCCCAGGCTCAGGTGAATATCTTTGAGGATGGAGGGAGTAGAAAGTATTTCGGTCCTTCTAATTATTCTTTATGGTTGCTGTATAAACAAAAAATATTTGTGAAGCTAGTTTACTTATACTAAAAGTCAACCGTATAAATGCTTTTTTATTGAAATTAAATTTGTATTTTTATCGGAAGACACACAAATTTCGACATATTTTTATTGGGCAAATAAAATGGAAACATCATAATAATCATTAGTATTTCAACGTTAAATTGACACGAAATATAAGCAAATAAAGACAAATTATCGAAAGGTAAATGTACACGATGACATCAAATACAATGAAGATTTAATCTCATGTTATTGATATTTTAAGCACGAATTTTGCCTACTTTTATACACAGGGTGTTATGAAAATAGTTTAATATATTTAATCCGTAAATCCCTACTGTGGGAAATAGTAACAAATGACGTTTCGTTATTATTATTATTAAGAAAATCCATCCTGAAGATTTATGGTTTTTAAGCAATTATGCTAATGGTTGTAGCCAACAGATACATTAGAAACAATTGCCGCCGAATTTGATAATAACTTGGATGATCGTCTTTGACTGCGTGAAATTGCTTTACGTTTCGTGGCTGTGCCGATGCTCCGGACTGTGGGACCAAATAGCATGATGAGGTACCTGGACACAAAAAAATTCCGGAGGTAAATTAGGCCTCCGTTTGGATCTCCGAATGGGGGCTGGTTCAGGGGCGTCGACATGCAGAGATCATAATTTTAGAATAGATTTTTGCAACATAAGAGGTTTAAACTCGATCATAAATTCAGTGCACCAACACCTGCAAATCAAATAAACCTCCTGTACTTGCTCTCTGTGAAACCAAGATCAGTTAATCGACCAGCAGACTCAACTATCTTTATCCTGGGTACGACTTCTATTCCCGATTTAGGCGTAACTTTGGAATCTGTCTTTTTGTCAGAAGCGATCTCTCTTGCCAACGAGAAGAGGCTCTGGAGCCCCCAAACTTTAATGTTATGTGGTTAAAAATAACGAATCAACAAACAAAATCTGTATCATCTATCGACCACGAAGTGATACTAACTTTAAAATACTTTTCGCTTCTCTTGCAGACACCATTGATCATTTACAAATTAACTATCGAAATGCCGAAATTGATATCCTGGGCGACTCTAATATCCACAACATCAACTGGCTTAAGTATTCAAATATTACCGACGAACAAGGCCATGAAGCTGAATCATTCTCAATCAGTTGTGGCTTAATTCAGTTTATTGACCAACCAACACGGTTCCCTGAACGAGACGGGGAGTTCGCCAGTCTTCTTGATCTGTTTTTAACCACCAATCCGGAGATTTACACGGTCACCGTAAATCCGCCGTTAGGTTCTTCCGACCATAAACTGCTTTCGACATCGAGTATCCTACCAATCAGTGCAGAGAGACGCCAAAACCGCGCAAGATTTGGCACTATAAATCTGTTAAATCGAATATTTTCGAACTTTCCCTTGGTTAGACGTTTGTTTTCGATTAGACTACCCATCTGACTGCGCCAGGGAGGTTTGCGATGCTATTTTGGCTAGTATGGAAGCTTACATCTCTTTTTCTAAGAAATGCCCTTCCAACGGCAGGCCTTGGTTTGGCCGAAAAAGCAAAGAAGCTGTTGCTTCTAAACATTTTGTCTACCGACAATGGCGTGAAAATCCTAATGCAATAAATCGTAACACCTTTCTTCGTGCCCGGAACAGATGCAAAGAAATTATCGACGAAACCAAGGAGGCACACAATCAACGAATGAGAAACAAACTTCTCGCTTGTCCCAACAATTTCAGGTTCTTTTGGTCAGTCGCTTAATTCCTCCCAGAGCGGTGCATGTTAGAAATACATGCATCCGTATAAGGTTCAGCTTGTTACTTCTCGTACAACGCTTTTCAAGCCGTCTTTTATATGGAGAACATCATCACTTTGGAATTAATTGCCCAGGACTGTGTTTCCCACCGAGTACAATGTACAGCGATTCAAGAACAACGTGAATCACTTTTCCTGCACAGATGTTGCTCCTGTAGCGCTTTAGAGATTTCCCTGCAGCACGTGTGCTAGACCCATAAAAAAAATAATTAAAATCTCAAAAAGTATTGTTCAAAATATTTTGAAAAATTTCTGGAATATTCTTCACGAAGTGTAGATTTAGCGAAAATTATCACGAATACATTACGTTTGATAATTTATCTGATACAAAAAAATGCCTTGACAATATCGAGGAGGTTTCTCGACAGTATTGTGGAAATAAATATATTTTCAGTACGACGCGCGTCTAGAGACAAAACAATTTTATTCTATTTATTTGTAATTAGACAAATATCTAAGCAGTAAATATTTCTTTTACACTCTTATTACTAGATTCTAGATTGAGCTAGATTGATTTATTGACTATTAGGTAGCTAAGATGCTATAACTATTATACATTATTGATTAAGACAATAAAAATACATATCGGACCTCAAAATATATACCTGTAAGAAAGTTTTTGTCTTATTCTGATTGGTTTAATTATCCTGCTGATTCAGTATCTGACTAGACATGTTTGTAATCTGGGTTCTTAATTATTTTATTGAAAACTCATTTGGCTTGTGTTTTGTGAAGCCATCATTTTATACCTCCGCAACAAAAATTTTTATTTGAAAGGCAATCACAGTATGGAAGCACTTGCACCGGTTTTTAATTGTTGTATCTGTAATTTTTCTTTGACGTCTCTTATATAAGATATTTCTTTATTGTAACATCTGATCACTAGCAATGCTGATAGAACAGTCCTTGCATATTTTCAAATAAAAGATTCATTTATGTCAGATGTAAAACACTAACGCTGTATATTTTTAAAACTACCACGGTAATTACGATTGTAAAACTAATATTTACTTTGAATTTAAAGTGGGTTTTTAAATTTTTTCATTATTCTTTAAAAATTATAAGGGATTTAAGGAATGAAAGACAAAAAGGTAGAAATTAGAATTTATAATTCTGTTGATTTTTATTCGAGAAATGATATTTTTGTTATTTCATTTCAAATTAATTTTACACTTCCCCTTTCTTGTCCGTCATCTTAAAAGCCCCCTATAAATTTTTTTATGCGCAAACCAGCTTCAGCAGGAAATTAAGAACTTGATTATGTTGACATTTTTGATAATTCTTTAATACAATATGATTTTATGGGTCTCTCAAAAATATTCAAAAACCAAATTTTCAAATCAAAATTTTCGAAAGCGAAATTTTCAAAAAAATACAATTTTTAAAACATTCTGTAACATAAGTTTTCGAACGAAATCTCATGCTAATTTTTAATGTTCTTTACGGAACACTTATGAGATCACTTCGGTGTCTGTCTATCTGTCGGTCGGTCCGTCCGTCTGTCCGTCTGTCTGTCCCTCTGTCTGTCTGTCTGCCACACCCGATTTTCTCCGAAACTAGTTGACACGGAAAGTTGAAATTTGGCAGTAATATAGGAATTGATGGCGTCATCAGAGCTGTCTAGTTTTGAAAGTTAAATTTTGACTTGAGGAGTTAGTTTTAGGGGGTGAAATCGGAAGCAAAAAAAAATTTTTTTACTAGGTCATCGAGTGGGGTGTCAAATGAAAGCTTAAAAAAACACAAGTTCAGAAATATATAATGTAATACTTTCGCACACTTTTCTCTGTATCATTTTTAACAAATTGGGAAAAGTCACCGCCCCCGACCTTATCTCGAAAAGTACTGATCAAAAAATTTTGAAAAAATTCTGGAATATTCTCCATAGGGTGTGGAATGAACGAAAATTATTACGAGTGCATTACCTTTAATAATTTATCTGGTATATAAAAAAAAGATTTCAAGGTCATTTAGTTTCAAGAAGCTATGTCCAAGGAGACATTTGTTCAGAACAACGAGGACTACAACACATTCAAAAATTAGCCAAATCGACAGAAAGACGTATTCCCAAAAGATTGGTGCGGGGTTCTTTATAAAATATTCAGTTGTGTCCTATAA
>CM032455.1:99475178-99567678 GCA_019049505.1 Pachyrhynchus sulphureomaculatus
TATATATATACATAATACAGTGCCATTAATAAAATTTGCATATATTATAAAGAAAAATGATTGTATTGCAGTTTTACATTTATGTACCAATGTTCGAAAAGATTTGATGAAATTGACAATTATTTTCCCCTAAATTGACAATCATCTGTTTTTCCACATAAATTATCTTATGTACCTATTTATTAGTTGATGTTTCACTAAATGTTAAGAAAAAAAAATAGACCTTAAAATGAAGCTGAAAAAACGAGTTCTGTCAAAAAATCGTAGTTTAACAATGTAATCTTGGTGTAAAGCTGCATAATTTTTATGACAGCTCAACTTCTAAGGGCTAATATAATAATTATTAATGTTATGTAATAATATATTTGAGCAAATTTGTAGTTTAAGTTTCTTAATTCCTTCTTCAATGCACAAAATAGTTATTTTATAAATTATATGGCGAACATTCGCGAGAAGCTCTTTCTTAATTTCATATACTGGTTTTGGGGATAGTTTATTCTAAATGTTTTTTAACATATTTCCAAAAGGACAAAAATAAGATTTTTAAAAATTGTTACAACGTTTTGCAACGCAATATTGGTGGAAAGAATATACATTCATGTTTTGCTATTAAGTCAAACAAAATTCACGTATCTTTGTCGCAGTTGCCATGGATTTCGTGTTTTGTTCCTTTGTCACATACAACATCAAACTGACATTAGTTTGGTCACTATTATTAATGCAATAATAACAGTTTTCTAAATTTTCTCCTTTAATAAAAATGCCAATTAAATTGACTAAAACAAGATAAAATGGAAATAATTTTAATCGTGGGTGATAACTACAAAACTCAAAGAGAAGCGACCATCATTTTTAACCAACGACATCCGGAAAAAGTTATAACGCATACAACAGTAGGAATAATTCTTACCAACTTTAAAAATACTGGATGTGTGGAGAATAATTTTAAACGTCAACTTGAACATTGGGTTAATAATGAGGATGCTGAGTTTGCAGTTATGCAGAGTGTGATCGAAACGCCTAGAAGTTGAATTGCCAAGATATCGCCCAATGTAGGTTTATCTTATAATTCAGTTCAAAGGGTGCTTAAGAAAGATACGTTTAAACCTTATAAACCAAAGTTTGTCCACACTCTCAAAGAACATGGTTGTGATAGGCGCATGTATTTTTCTTTCTGGCTGCAAAGTAAAACTAAAGAAGACCCGTCATTTACAAAGTATATTTTGTTCAGCGATGAATGTACTTTTAATTCTGAGGGTGTTGTCTCGTCGCAAAATTGTAGATGGTGGGCGGACAGCTATCCAAATTTTACAATAGATACAAGGGATCAATATTCCTTTAAAACTAATGTTTGATGCGGTATTTTTAGTAACAGAATTATTGGCCCTTTTTTTTCAGAGAAAATCTTACAGCCGCTAGGTACTTACAGTTTCTAAACAACGAACTTTCCAATGAACTGGAAGATGTTCGTTTAGAAGGAAGAATGAAAATGTACTTCCAACAAAATGGAGCACCTAATCACAGCACTTCGGAAATTAGAAATTGGCTGGACGAAAACTTTTCTGGGAAGTGGATTGGTAAGTTTTCCTATGAAGTATCTTGGCCGCCGCGGTCACCCGATCTTACGCTCTGTGACTTTTTTTGTTGGGGGGGGGGTTATTTAAAAAATTTAGTTTATGCTCAGAGACCTTTTGAAAATATCGCACACTTAGAAGAAACTATTCTCCACTCTGTAAATGACATCAAGCCTGAGTTCTATGCGAATGTTCGTCATGAAATTAATAACACTATTATGTGCATTGAAAAGGAAGGAAAAAGCGTAGAAACTTAAGAACGTTTTTTTATTTAGTAAATAACATTAATTTTTTATAACAGTAATCCTTAAAAATTGACGTGTCATAAATATTAAGCAGCTTTGCACCAATATTGCATTGTTAAATTGCAACTTTAAAAAAAAAATAAAAAATTTCAGCCTAATTTTACGGCCTAATTAATTATTTTTCGTAACATTTAGTAAAACATTAATCACTAAGAAAGTATATAATATAATTTATAAGAAAGAACTTTCGATTATCATTTTCGGGGGACATAATTGAGATAAGTGAATTTTGTCAATCTTTTTTTCTCTATAACTTTTTTCGATATTTTTTTAAAAAATCCGTTTTACCCAGTTTTGAATTTTAACTGTCAAATTTGACAGGCCAGGCTTGTGACTTCATGACCTTATTTTGGTGTAATCCTAAACATAAAACATGCACTAACACATTTCGAAGTTAAATTTTCAAAAACTCTTATAATAAAAATTTTTGTTGTGTAAACTTTATGAATGGCACTGTGTATATATATATATATATATATATATATATATATATATACAACAAAAAGTGTGCGACACATAAGATTTTTTTTTATTATTAAATTTAGGACAAAAGTGAATTTACAGGTGGATTCTGTCTCATTTGAAACCCCAGAAATGATTTTTCAGTGTCGATTGTCATTTGAAATTTGGCGGAAAATTTGAATTTTCTAAAGTTTTAAGTCCAAAAGTCACTTTGTTTATTAAAATATCGACAATGCTTATAAGAACAAAGTATTTAGAATTTAATTTTATGGTAGCGTACTAAATTTTAGATATATTGGATACAATTCTAATTTTGTTAATTTTTGATCAATAAAAATATGATCCAAAAGAAATTTTATTTTTTTGGATTTAACATATAATTGGTACAATAATTTAAACATTTATTATTTGATTTTCAGTTATGTTTCACTTATTTTACAATCAATAATGAAAAAATTCTGCAACTGTCGCACGAACAATTATCGAATTTGAAATCCTTGTTTTTTAAAGGAGAGCTACTTGTAATTCTTAAACACAGAAATATTTAATTTTTTACATGAACTACCATTTCAAAAGGGCTGGGGACTATTTTTTCAACAAGATTCACACCATTCACTACGCTGCAACTGCGAGAGCCGCTGGATGAACGATTTGACGACCAGTAAATTGGATGATATTCTGCTAATCCTTGGCAAGCGAGATCTATGGATCGCTAGATTTTTTTTTATGGGGATACCTCAACTACAATATACTGAACATTTGAAAAATACAATAAGGTAGTGCGTACATAGCATTACTTCACACATGTTAAAAAATGCTTTAAAAGAATTACATTCTCGAATAATTCGGTATATAGAATTGGGCGGTGGGCACGTCGAAATGAAAACTAGATAATTTTTTTACGTTTATGGTTTTTTTGTTTATTTAGTTTGTAAAGTGCCTGTAATTCATTTATTTTGTGTGCTCTGTATAACCAATGTGTAGTTACCTAGTAAATAACTTATTAGTTTTCTTCTCTTTCTTTGTAATAAAATTATGAGGTTGGTTTCTGCTTGAAAGAACAAAAACCTCAAACTGCATGCTTTAGGGCACAAATATTCCCTAATTGTCCTTGAGACAGTTCCGGTTTTACGAAAACCATCTTTTTCTAATTATTGGTTGTGAAAGAAGGAAAACATGGCTTGGAACCAACAAATAAATTTTAGAATTCTTCTATTAACTTAACTAATGTATCTCAAATTCAAGATATAAAAAACTCCTTGCGATCTTATTTTTACTGGTTGAAAACTGACAAAATATAATGTTTGTCCAATCGATCTAAAATTTTGCCTACTATCACAAAATGCAATTCTAAATATTTTTTTTCTAATAAATATTTCCCATATTTCAACAAACGGAGTGAGTGATCTTTAAACTTTAGAAATTTCAAATTTTCAATTCAAATGATAATCGGTACTGCAAAATCATTTTTTGGCTTTTAAGTGAGGCAAAATTCACCTTTTGTCTAAATTTAGTACGAGGATGGATTGAAAAGTTTGCGGCCTAGTCAAGAAAAAAAATAAAATACGTACAAAAATATTTTTATTTTTCGACGTAACCTTCACCTAACTCTATGCACATCTTCCACCTGCATTCCAAACCTTCCATAGCTGTTTGAAAAAAAGATTTCGCAAAGTCGTCAAAATACTGATTAACTGCAGCTTAGATATCTTCATTTGATAAAAGTCCGAAGGTGCCAAATCAGAAGAATAAGCCGGGTGGGATAGCAATTCGAAATAATCAGGAATTTGAACCATACACTCAACTGACGTGTGAACGCGAGCGTTGTCCTAACGGAACAAAACTTTCTTTCTCAGTAATCCTGGGCGTTTTTCTTTAATTTCTTGACGTAAACGACGTAAAAGAGTGCAATAGTAAGTCGAGTTTATTGTTTCGCCTTTCGGAACCATTTAGCATCCCAAAAAACTTGACGCCACCAGCCGAAAGAATTGCTTTCACTTTCTTTGGGGTCGGTTTACCAGAGTATAGTAGTGAACCCAGGTGTCGTCCATTGTCACACACCTGTTAAGAAAATCTTACGGATCAACTTCAAACATCTCCAATCAGTCGCGAGAAATCGTAAGTCGAATTCGTTTTTGTTCAACTGAAAGCAATCTGGGGACCCACCTAGCGGAAACCTTAGAAAATTCGAGTTCGTTTGCAATGATGTTGTGTGCTCGTTTATACGAGATGCCTATAGTGTCTGTAATCTCCCAGGCAGTTAATCTACGATCTCTCAATATGAGATCAGACATTTTGCAGATGTTTTCTTCAGTCGTAGACGTCGTTGGCCGGCCGGAGCTTTCTCGTCCTCGTTTAAATTCTGCAACCCATTTTTTCGCAGTGGTATATGATGGAGCGGAGTGTGGTTTTCATATCATCTTCTTTGGTGTTAATCTTTTCTTAAACAGGTACTTGATGACCGCACGTTGTTCAATTATTTCCATTTTTCCAAAAACACTGCACTTGGTCTCACTAAACTCATTCTAACCTAAAAACCACAAATTCTACAGCAACAAATTTTACGCTGCGACAACCAAAGAAAGTATGAACTTATTGAGGGTACTATAATAAATATAATTATTTTTTGGTGAGGCCACTAACTTTTCAATCCATCCTCGTAATAAAAGAAAATCCCCTATGTCGCTGTATACATATATATATATATATATATATATATATATATATATATATATAAATATACATTTATATATATATATATATATATATATATATATATATATATATATATATATATATACATATATATATATATATATATATATATATATATATATATATATATATATATATATACATATATATATATATATATATATATATATATATATATATATATATATATATATATATATATATATATATATATATATATATATATATATATATATATATATATATATATATATATATATATGTATATATATATATAAATATACATTATATATATATATATATATATATATATATATATATATATATATATATATATATAATAAAATCTTAGTTGGGGAACTCGGCAAAAAGGGCGTGATAAGAGATCACACAATTTTCATTAAGCCAATATTTCGGTCCTAGATTGGGACCTTCTTCAGGGCAGAACTGAAAAGAAGAGCAAAACATATTCACTGATCGTGTTTGGGTCAAATTTAAATTAATGATGTTATCATTAAGTTGTTATAATAAATAAAATTAGTGTAGAACAAGAAGAAGATATTAGTCATAATAAAGTCAAAAAAACTCACATGAGAAGTGCAAAGATTTCGTTAGCCTGAATGGCCGTAGGTAGCTTATCCATAAAAAGTTGGTTAATCCATAAAATATATAAAATACACACTATAACACTGTAGACAAAATTATAAAACCCAATTTAAAACATGGATGTAATGGAGAACTTTGGATGTTGAAAACATTGTTAATTATTTCACTCGTGACCACCACACGTGGTCACCGCCATATAGGAAGGATGACAAGGACGACAGGAGACAGCTGACCGACAGAGATAAGGGGTTTAGTTAAGAAAACTCAATTAACCAGAATACGGGGTCGGCACCCGGAAGGAACCGATCAAAATTGGGAAGTGAATGTATTGGACCTTTAAGCGAGAGAGAGATAGACAATTGAGTGACCAAAATCCGGTATGGAGCCGAGGAAGGATAAACCACAACCTAATTATTGGTAAAGGGTGAGCGAGGGAGCGAGAAAGAGAGAGCAAATAATGGGAGCAACAAAGAGGAAGATTGTCTATTATATTAATTATTAATTTATTCATTTCTTGTTGAAATATAATTGGAGGAAGAGATTGTTTGCAGAAACAAATGAAAATTGAAAGCAACAGGAGGCAATGAAGGGGTAACGCTAGATACTGTCCATGGAAGGAAGACAGTAATCGATAAGTGCACAAGATGGCCCAGATGAAGTGGAAGGAATCTGTGGAACCCAGGATCACCGAGAACCGTAAATAAAGAGAGGAAGGAGGAAAGAAAACCCTGGAAGTTACACAGCTAAGAGAGAGAAGACTACCATTGCAATTCAGATGGATCATAAAACACTTGAAGACAGGGAATTATCGTGTGGAGTTGATTTATCACAAGAGAGGAGGAAACTATATATGTTACTGAGATCATCTAGGTCGGTTCTTCTATTGATATTAAGATGATTCTCCTGGATGTAACACATTTCAAGGAATTCTCTCTTGGAAAGATTTTTAGAGAAATGAAGAATTTTGGGTTCCCTGAAATTAAAAGAATGACCATTGTCAACAGAATGGGTCGCCAAAGCACATCTGTGTGGATGGCATCTAGTATCACTTTTATGTAGTGCAATACGACGATTCAAGGATTGAGAAGTCTGGCCAATATAAATTGATGGACAGTTGAGGCAGGAAATTGAGTAAACTAAGTCTCACATGGAAAGACCTGGCAGCGGGGCCTTCAGCTTGCTGAAAACACGTCTGTTTTTGAAGAAGTAATATTTACTTTGATGAAATATTAGCGGTATTTCATATTTTGCCCAAAATCTATTTTAATCTTCAACATAGTTTCCTCCAAGAGTGATATACTTACTCCTACGATCTTTCAACATTTGGATACTTTTCATATAGTTCAATTTGTCGAGCTTTCTAAAATAAGTCTCAGTTTCCATTCGACTTCTTCATTAGAGACAAATCTCTTTCCCTGGAGCCACCTTTTTAAATTTGGAAAGAGATAATAATCGCTGGGGGAAGGTAAATTTGGTGAGTACGGCAGATGAGCCTAATTGGTCCAATTTTATCATCGATTTTATGGACTTGTGAGCTGGTGCATTATCTTGGTCGAACAACACTTTTTTCTTCCCTAAATGCTGCCTTTTTTTTCTGGATTTCACCAATCGAACGATCCAATAAACCAACGTAATAGTCACCAGTGATTGTTCGCCCCTTCTCATGCTAGTCGATCCGTCGATTCCATGCGCTTTCAGCCACTTTGTGAAACAGTGCCAAGCAGCGTTCTCAATCTTCGACACGCTGAATCTTGAGAGTGTAGAGCTCTCGTCAGGTACATAGCTTTTTCATATGCAAATATTCATGCAAAATATACCTCACGCATTTTGTTGATATCTTCACGATGTCAGGTATCACGCTCAGTGTCATTTTGCGGTCATTTAGAACAATATGGTGGACTTTTTTGTGTTTTTTGTAGTGATTGACTCTTTTATCAACACATAGTTTCTTTCGACGGAGCAGATGTGCCATAATAAGAACGATACACTTATTCTAACGATCTTCCATTATTTAGAGACCTTTCTCTCTCTCCTTTCTCTCTAAAATAAGCCTCAAATTCCCATTCGATTTCTTCACTTGAGCCAAATTTCTTTTCCTTCCTTTTCAAATTTGGAAAGAGTTAATAATCACTGGGGGCCAAATCTGGTGAATGCAGTGGATGAAGAGGCCATTCATAGCCATTGGTCCAATTTCACCCTTGATTTTATGGAGTTGTGAGGACTTTTTTCATCGCTAAATGCGGCCTTTTTTTTCTTGATTTCACCATTCAAACGGTCAAATAACCCAACATAAAAATCTACAGTGATTGTTCGCCCCTTCCCAAGATGGTCAATCAGTACTATTCCATGCACATCCCAAAAACTATTTGCCAAAACCTCTCCAGCCGATCTTTATGTTTTTGGACGGTTCGGTCGACTTTCATGCGGTTCCAGCCTGCTCACTGCCTATTGGACTCAGGTGTGTAGTAGTGGATCAATCTTCCGTCCAGTGTCAAGAATCGATGAAAACACTCCTTTGGATTACGCCAAAACAGTGCCAAACAGCGAGATCTTCGACACGTTGCTGTTTTGGACGAATCGTGAGAATTCGCCGCACCCATCGGGCACATAGGTTGTTCATATGCAGATATCATGCAAAATATGCCGCAGTGTTCCATTGATATCTTCACGATGTCAGCTATATCTCTCGCTTCCACTTTTCGGTCATTCAGAACAATATGGTTTTTTTTTTTTATTTTTTGGAGTGACTGTCTAATCTAGACATCCGAAATGTGGTGCATCATCAGTGCTTGAACGGTCACATTTAAGTTCACTAAACCATAGATATATAGTGTAATAACACTTCTCAAGCCATTCTTGGATTCGAGCTGCATTTTTTCCCATCAAAGCACGAAAATCTTTTTGTTTCATCGTATTGCAAAAAATCAAAAGTACCGTCACTCAAACAACTCTAACTCGCAAACTAATAGAAAAAATCTCATGAAAATTTTATGCGAATCTTTTGAAAGTTGACACTAACTGAAATTCATATGGTTTTCTGTTTGTGCTACCCTCTCTCAGAATGTTTCAGCACTTTTTACCCCATGTAAGTATATCTTATTTTATAAATGTCGAAAGTTATTATTATTATTATAATTATTATTATTCACCTAAAAAAATGATTTATAAAAGTTTAAAAAATTGTAACTCCTTATCTGACTTTTATTATTTACCAGAAAATTGCGTAATAATTGCAATATAGAAAAATATAAGCAAGTTGTTTTCCTTCTAGAGGTTTTATGTTTCTAAGATATAGTTTTTTTAATGAAAAATAAAATTAATTATTAACTCATTTACTTGTAACTAAATTAACATTCGACGTTATGATTTGGAAATAACCAGTACCTACTATAAGGTCGCACATCGCAATAATCTAGAACACTCAATAGCGTGCTGACAGATCTACATACTCTCCTTATTTAGAACATCAATACAGTTTTCATCGCTATATTTTTAAATATTGAGCACTCGAGTGAATCTTGTACATCCCAAATCATGCGATTCTCATCAAAAATTGCTTTACTTTACATGTTCGGCAATGACAGACAAGAAAATTTGTTTCCAGTGACGGCGAAGTCATTTAAATTTTTTCACTTCAGTTAAAAAATTGAAAAATAGGCAGCTGAAAGGAGTTTAAGCAAATATTGTATATGAGAAGAATGACTTTTATTGGAACATATTAACCAAGATTGTATATAAAACATTTAAGGCAAATTTAATTAATGATAAGAAACATCTTTTTAGTGTTCCGTACGGAACACTTATAAGATCACTTCGGTGTCTGTCTGTCTGTCTGTCACACCCGATTTTCTCCCAAACTATTTGACATAGAAAGGTGAAATTTGGTAATAATATAGGAATTGATGGCCTCATCAGAGCCATGTAGTTTCGAGAATTAAATTTTGACTTAAGGGGTTAGTTTTGGGGGTGAAGTCGGAAGTGAAAAAAAAAATTTTTTACTAGGTCATCGAGTGTGGTGTCAAATGAAAGCTTGTGAAAACACGAGTAAAAATATATATATAATATTATACTTGCGCGCACTTTTCTTTGTATTATTTTTAAAAACTCGCGAAAAATCGCTGTCCCGGGCCTTATCTCGAAAAGTACTTATCAAAAAATTTCGAAAAAATTCTGGAATATTCTCCACGGGGTGTAGATTGAACGAAAATGATCACGAGTGCATTATCTTTAATAATATATATAAAAAAAACAAAAATTTCAAGGTCATCAGATTTCAGTAAAGATTGGAAACAAACTTTGCTGAAAACTCATTTGGGGTGTTTTTGTGAAGTCACTGATCATTTTATACCACCGTAACATAAATTTTGACTTAAGGGGTTCGTTTTGAGGGGTGAAATCGGAAGTAAAAAAAAAATTTTTTTACTAGGTCATCGAGTGTGCTGTCAAATGAAAGCTTGTGAAAACACGAGTAAAAAATATATATATAATGTAATACTTGCGCACACTTTTCTTCGTATTACTTTTAAAAAATCGCTGTCTCGAAAAGGACTGTTCAAAAAATTTTGAAAAAATTCTGGAATATTCTCCACGGGGTATAGATTGAACGAAAATTATCACCGGTTTTTTAAAAAAGAAATTTAACAACAGCTTATAATATAACTAATAACAAATTATCGGTGCCATGATTAGGCGAAGTTTTATTTTCATATTTAGCCTGTACCACCATTTTACCAAAGATAGCACCACAGATCCGACAATATAAGTGCATACAAATATGTCCTCTAGTTGCAAAACCGAACACACATCCAAAAATAAAAATTTCTCAGAAAATCGAACAGTGAAAGAATGCTATTGAGTCACCATATTATTTTTACTTAGTTTGAGGTTAGAGCACTTGATTTATGCTGTTATTTAGTCTAAATCAATAATTCATTAACACATAGGCTGAAAAGTTTTTGGTCTGACACACAGATATCGCCCTTTTCAAAAAATCCATATGATTTTTAGGATGTACTAACCTTCAAACGATACGTGTCAAAATTTCATGACATTTCGACGATTAGTTGCAAGTTACAGTGGTTTTAGTGACACTACTTTTGATATTTTCAAAACAATGGAAAACAACGAATTTCGTGTGTTGATTAAACATTGTTTTTTGATGAGAAAAAGATACCGTTCAAGCAAAGCAATGCATTGATAAGTGTTACGGGGACTCTGCCTTTAGAAAATCGCTCATCATTTATTGGTATGCTGAATTTAAACGCGGTCGTACAGTCACAAATGATGCTGAACGCTCTAGACGTCCAAATGAGGTGATTACAACGGAAAACATAAAAAAATCCACAAAATTGTTTTAAATGACCGTAAAGTAAAATTGCGTAAGATAGCTGACGCGCTAAAGCTATCAAAAGAACGAGTGGTCATATTTTCATGAACATTTGGGCATGAGAAAGCTCTGTTCGAAATGGGTACCGCGTTTGCTCACAGTGGACGAAAACCAACAACGTCGTGTTGATGACTCTGAGCGCTGTTTGGACCTGTGTAACACAAAAGATTTTCTCACGCGATATGTGACAATGGATGAAACATGGATCCACCACTACACACCAGAATCAAATCAGCAGTCAACTGAGTGGACAGCAGCCGGTGAAAGCCGCCCAAAGCGACAAGAGACACAAAGGTTTTATCCTCTGAATTTTGGATTGCTATGGAATAATTTTCATCGATTATGCTGAGAAGAGAAGAACCATCAATAGCGAATATTATATAAAGTTCTTGGTGCGTTTGAAGGCAGAAATCGCAAAGAAACAGCCCCAAATGAACAAGAAAAACTGCTCTTTCATCAAGAGAATGTACCGTGTCACAAGTCAATGGTTACGATGGCAAAATTGCAAGAATTGAAGTTCAAATTGCTTCCTCATCCCCCATATTCTCCAGATTTTGCTCCCAGCGATCATTATCTGTTCGCAGACTTCCAAAAATTACTCGCGGGAAAGCGATTTGGATCCAATGAAGAAGTTATTTTTCTACAAGAAAGGTATAGAAATGTTAGAAAAGCGTTGGGCTGATTGTATCGGTCTTGAAAGAGACTACATTGATGAATAGAGCCGAACATGGGAGCAGTATTCCATAGTTGGTCGAATTTGAGCTTTGTAAAGAATTAACAGTTGTTGTGGAGCATGATGGAGCAATGACGCAAGAATGTTAACATAAAACGGATAACATATCGAATTGATTAAAATTTATATAAAATGTTATTTATTCATATTAAATCTTAAGAAATTAAATTGGTTTGAAAGATTAAAATTTCTTGTTCTGGCCAATTTTTACCATAGTGCTTCGATAATAAATTTTTAACTGAACTAACATCTTTGAATTTTTTAGGTGAAATCTCCACAGCTCCGGCGACAATCAGTTCCGGATTTTTTATGTCATTTGCAATCTTGCTTCTTTTCCATATAAATCTTTTCGAAGGTGAACTTGACGTGCCAGCTCCCTGTTGGTTTCACTACTTTGTCTGTAGCACTCTTCCAATCAAAAACGTTTCCATTAAGTAACATAACCGTCCCAAATTCCCCAAAAATGTCCGTGTATTTGTTAGGCGAAACTATAGCGCTTTTTTTAATCACTTTTTCGATCCGGGCAAACACCCTATCGGACGGCAAAAACGAATGACCTACAACCGGAAACATCACTTCAAACCTGACTAATATTTTGATTTACACCCGTCTTTAGAAACCAAATAGAAAGCATTTCGATAAGAGTTGTGCTGTCAGGAATAGCTACTTGGCAGAGATAGTCATAAACAGCCTAGGAAATTTCGTTCGATCCTTGGCATACTCTGTTTCATTCCAGTCGTAGATGAATATGTCCTGTTTGATTTGTAGGCATTTAGAGTGACCAACCGTGAAATTATATTTGTACAGTTGTCTAGAATAGTATGCACTCTGCTGTGGTACTTTTGGCAGCACTTAACTTTTCTGGCAGTCAAAAGATAATATTAATACTTCCTCTGACCTGTCCTTGAGTAGACTATAGAAAGACCTCGCTTTAAGCTGATACACTCTCAAACTAGTAATATGATGAACTTTTTTTTTCGATTTTTTCTGCAATGCATGTGGAACAAGGATCCATGGCTGGAGTTCCGAAACCAAGGTAAAACTTCTTATTGAAAATGAATCGGAGGTAACTCAGTTTTACTTCGTTTTGTTCTAACTCTTGAGAAATATTAAAATGCTTTTACATTTTTGGCACATTTAAGTCAATGTTCCTCCTTGAAGTCTTCTCTCTTGAATAGTGGCAGCCGACAGTTTTGAACTTTTTTATAAAATTAATAATACCTTGTTTCGATGCAAAAATATGACCTTCCCTAGCTCCACTTCTTTTTTCCATAGGAGATGTTCACAAAACAATGTGTCTATGCACTACTCTAAGCACACGACTCTTAGTAACTAACAACGTATTTAGAAAAGCTTTCTGGCACATATGTTGGATCTTCCCGAAACTTGGAATGAAGTATATAGTGCGTTTTTTAGTCCATTTTATTACACAACAAAATTAATAGAGCGATGTAAGTCGCCATGAAAATCTATCACACATAAATAAAATTGCTGGTTTCACTGCTGTAGACCATTTCAACTATTTGGGATCCCTCATAACTAACAATGGTGGTTGTGCATCTCATATGAATGGGTACATAATATCCTGTATGAAGATCTAAAAATAAAAAAGCTGAGTGCGTGATGGGTGTGCGTTTGTTAACTCAAGACCAAAAACGCATTAGGAAGGACATTTCAATATCGTGTCTGGAAAAGTTGCAGCGTAATCCGAAGAATTTCTGGCGTTATTTTCTGACTTTCTAGACAAAACATAATCACCATTACATTTTGGAGACAAAACGGCAGTCACAACAGTGGATTGGTGAAGGTGAACATGCACCAAAAAAATCGAAAACAGTTTTATCGGTGGTGATACAACTATTTTTTGGGACTCACAGGGTATCATCATAATTGACTATTTGGAAAAAGATATAACAGTATCTGGCTCTTATTTTGCAACGTTATTGGACCGTTTTTGTAGTGAGCTGAAGCAGGCACGACCAAGATTAGGGAGCAAAAAAATACTCCTTCACCAGGATAATGTGCTTGCTCATACATTAGCTGCTGCAATGGGCTGGGCTTCTAAATAATTCTTCCCGCCTTATTCCCCAGATTTGGTTCCAAGTGACTTTTTTTTGTTTCCCAACCTCAAAAATTGGCATGAAGGAAAGACATTTTCGTCGAATGACTGTGCTGTGCTATAAGGGAGTATTATGGACAGTTCGAAACAATTTTTTTTTTCTGAGACAGTAAAAAAATTGAAATCTGTCTGTACCAAATGTATTGAGCTTAATGGAGAATATCTTAATATAATTATTACTTTTATAATTATTATTATCATCGAAAAGAGAAGAAAGAATCCAACATGACAAATCCTGTCACACGGAGTGGTGATGATCATGTCTCACGTCCGTTCAGTTAGTGACCATCGACCAAATTCATTTATCTGAGCAATCTGAGGGACCCAAAGCTAACTGCCCTCTGCATCTTCATTATTAATGAATCAGCGAGACAGAGCCAGCCGGTATCTTCTTAAGGTTCTTCTGGATTATGATGATGGATGTAAGATGATATAGCGTGAACAGAACACGCTGAAGATCAATGGTTCTTTGTTGCATACCCTACACTTAATGTCGGCTAGTTCGGTAAATCGACTACGACACAATAGGATATTAATCACACCTTTCTCACAAGCTACTAAAAATCCCTCGTTCTCTGATTTAAGACTTGCTGATTGTAGAAAACTAAATGTTAGTTTTCTCGACAGCTGCAGCGAATAGATGTTCCTATAAAACGCTCCACGTTGTGTGCTGCTTATAAAATTGGTGTTGTTCTGCAGTTTTAATGAGTGTCTTAAATCTAGGTGGTTCTAAACCTAGAATATGAACCACATCATTGTGTGTGCAATAACATCGTTGAAGTTTACTGCCAGACCAAGTTTTTTCGCTGCATCTTCCGCAACCCTAAGCAGAAAGGCCCCTACTCCCCTCCGTTAGTGGCAGCAGACCAATTCCAGGAGAGAATCGGAACTCTTTGCAACCTTACACGCTAGTCCTATTATTATTATATATACTGCTATAAACTATAAGGATAACTAAAAAATTTTAACGCTACTTTTTTTTATTAAATTTATTGTTTATTTTCAGATTTCTTTTCTGTAAAAAATTCCAGTTAAATGTTATTTGAATTATGTGTACTAAAGAGAAAAAAAAAATCATATTTTTTTATTAAATTCATTAATTACTTTATGATGTCTTTAAAAGGATCCATAAATATATTATAATTATTCTCTCATATGGCAACAATTATATCTACAATTGTCATTATTTGGAGTGTTGAAAGTGTCAATATCTTCAGCTGAATAAATGATCTCTTCCATATGTTCTTTCTCATTCCCGTTTCTTGCGATATTAGAAACCTACCGCTATGATGACAGCTAGTGTATTATCGCTTCCATTCATCAAAGTTATTTTAGTATGTCAATTGGCGATTGTGTTAACACATAATTACTTTATAATGGTAATTATAAATAATCTGGGAGAATAATGTACTATATTAATGGTAATAATCTATAAATTAATAATATTATCTCTATTTTCTAACAATTTTGCGAGAGAGAGAGAATTTCAAGTACAAATTAGGGTCGTCGTCGTGGTTGCAGGCCTGAACTCCACGGATGAGTGTAGGGGAGCCTTTACAAAAACAAGATAATGGCAATGCCATCAATGTTCATTCTGAAAAATATTATGTTACATAAAAACTAATATAGTATCCCTGAATATTAGAGTACTAAACTCGGTCTTTTAAGTGGGGCACGTGTTTTTTTTAAGTATTTTTTTATGCTGAATCCAACAAATAAATAAAAAGAGACATCGACCGTGAGGTTTTTTTCAGAAATCACACTTAAATGTGCCAAAAAAATCAATTTTAATTAATAAAATGTAAAACTGTACAATCATTAAAATTAAAGTTATAGAATAAAACTATCATTTCGGACATCTTTAAATGTTTCTGAATCAACATTTATCATAAAAACTTAAAAATATTAGGTTTTTAGTGTTCATATTTAACAAAAAACACGCATACACCACCTTTAACTAACCTACATAGCCAAATGCTGTTTAAAATAAATTTGTGCAGCCGCTAAATTAAAAAATTGTTTTTTTAATTTTTATTAATACTGAACAAAACACTGGCTCGCTCAGTCACTCACTCACTTACACACTCACAACTCACTCACTAACTTTTATACTCACTCACTCATTTACTCATTCGCTCGCTCACTCACTCACTACCTCACTCACCCAATCACATTCTCTCATACTCACTCAATCAATCTATCCACAAAATTTTCTTCTAAAACTGTCAAGGGATATACATTAAACGGCATTTTGCAACCTTTTGTTCCTAAATAGTAAACGGATATTTTTTTTCAACACTAAACACTAGTCCTCATGTTTTGATATCAAATTCGAATTTAAAAACTTAAATGGTAATCTTGTGTGAAAAAAAAAATCTTGTTTAGCTTTTGCATTTATTTACTTAAAAAAGCATTTTACCAACCATATAACACCCTTGTAATTGTTAAAAGCGAGTTTTTGTGTTGGAACTGAACATAAAACTTTATTTTTTTTATGTCAAGTTAGGATTTTCGTGACGTAATTTAGTTAAAGGTGGTTGTATGCGTGTTTTTGGTTAAATATGAACACTAAAACCTAATATTTTTAAGTTTTTATGGTAAATGTAGATTCAGAACATTTAAAAATAACTGTACAGTTTTACATTTTATTTATTAAAACGGATTTTTTAGCAACTTTAAGTGTGTTTTCTGAAAAAACCTCACAGTGGATGTCTTCTTTTTATATTTTTTGGATTCAGCATAAAAAAAATTCTTAAGAAAACACGTGTCTCACTTAAAAGACAGAGATTTTTTTTATTTTGTGTACCGGTGTTATTAATATTATGAATTAAAATAAAACCATCCTTGCTGGCTAGCGCATTGTACTCAGCAAGTAAATTTATAAACTATACTTTGAAATATAGTTTGTTTATTGTTACTTTAATAACTTGCCTTGATTTGTTACAGGTTGGAAAATTTTTTAAATCATATCCAAATTTATTTTTTTTTGATTCCATCAAAATTTGTCATTTGATTTTATTTATATTATTTTTTACTTTACTAGTTTTTGTTCTTTAATTTTAATTTATATAAATTTTCATGTTTGAATATATATTGACATGTGTAAGTTATAACGTATTTTAGCACCATTATTTGATTTAATTTGACCTTTAATGCCTTTCTACAAGGGTTGTATGGTAAATACCTGGCCTTGACAAGAAAAAAAAACCCTTTATGTGTAAAATTTATTTTATTTCTCAACGTTGTCTCCTTTTAGCTCGATACACCTAATCCAACGTTTTTCTATCTTTTGTATCCCACTTAAAAAATAGGATTCCTCCACCTCTTCGGGCGTTTGTTTCAGCAGTCACCTCATCATTTGAGCCAATTTTTTTTTCCGCCAAACCATTTTTTCATGTTCGAAAATAGGAAATAATCGCTGGGTGATAAATCTGGCGAATATGGTGGATGCGGAAACAATCCATATCCTAACTCATGGAATTTTTCCATGACGATGACACAAGTGTGCACGCGTGCATTGTCTTGATGAAAGAGAATTTTTTTCTTCTCCAAATGTGCCGTTTTTCTTTCACAGCATAGTTGAAACGATCCTATAAGTTGACATAATACTCTCCATTAATAACACAAGTCTGCAAAAAAAAAAAAAAATTGAGAGCTGTTTTGGTTTTTTTGCGTAATTCTTATGTTTTTGGGTGTACTGAATCCGAAAAATGACTTTCATTTTGTCATAGAACGTCACGTTTTCTGACAATGTAGGTATCTATGTTAAACAAGTTATCATCTTAAAATAAAAGATAAAAGACTAAAAAATTTTTTTTAAATTTATAATTGTGTAATAAAACTTATTTTTTTATCTAAAATACATTTATTAGTAAGCACTAAACACATTTCTTTTTCCCAGTGAGACTCCTTTTGGTACATTTTCGCTTGTAGGAAGCATCTGAAAGGTCTCTCTGAAGCGTCCAACAGTAGTCTGCCATCATTGAGACTCTCCATCTTCCCTGGTATCTTTTTTCCATCTCCTTAATATCTTGGTGAAATCGTTCACCTTGCTCTTCACTCAGATCTCCTAAATTTTCTGGAAAGTAGTCGAGGTGGGAATGAAGAAAATGTACTTTTAAACTCATTAGGCAACCTAAAGCTTGAAATGCTTTTAACATTCTTTTGACGATTTGTTCGTAGTTCAGGTTAGGGTCTTTGTTATTGCCTAAAAATTTCTCTATGACCTCTTTAAAGGCAATCCACCCTTCTCTTTGAGGATCCGTCACGGTTGTGATGAATTGTGGATCAGCCATAAGCCGTCTAATATCTGGTTCAACGAAAACACCTTCCTTCAACTTTGCCTCCGAGAGGCCTGGAAACTTTGATATTAAGTATTTGAAGCAATTTCCATCTCTTGGAAGTGACTTTACAAATTGCGTCATCAATCCCAGCTTTATGTGAAGCGGTGGTAGAAGAACTTTATGAGAAGGCACCAAAGTTTCATGCAGGACGTTCTTTTCGTCAACTTTAAGCTCCCTCGGAGGCCAACACTTTTTGGTCCAGTGATTTGCTCAGTCTCTACTATCCCATAGACACAAAAAGCAAGGGAATTTGGTAAACCCAGATTGTTGTCCGGGCAACATGCCCAAGATTTTTAAATCACCGCACAATTGCCAACCGTGGTCTTTATATTTTAATTTGCAAAGAACCAATTCCACGTTCTTGTAGGTTTCCTTGAGGTGTACGGAATAACCGACAGGAATGGAAGCATAGAAATCGCCATTGTGAAGCCGAACTGTTTTAAGGCTTCTTTTTGAAGAATCTATGAAAATACACCACTGTGCTGGGTCGTATGAGATCTTAAATGTATCCATCAAACCTTCAATATTGGTACAATAAACCAACTCGTCCTCTTGGGCAAAGTAGGAAGTGAACTGCTTCTCACGATATCTAAACCAGGAGGAAGACCCTCCCGGCAAAAGTAAGTTCCTGCTTTTGAGCCTCGATCCAAGCAACTTAGCAGCGTTTTTGGGAAGATTCAAGTCTCTTACCAAATCATTTAGCTCGTCCTGAGAAAACAATTTCTGACTGCTGTCATCTTCAAATTGAAAACTTGACTTGTCATCGGGTTCAGGTACAGCACCATCTTCGTCAGAACTTGGAATCTCTTCCAAGGTAGCAGGGGCCTTGGGCACTGGTATTTCGGTCCCATGAGGGTTGGGACGAATAGCTGATTGCAGATTGGGGTATGAAATGGACTGCTTCCATTTTGAATTATACCCTTTCACATTACACGAATAAAAGTAACAATCATCACTATGGTTCTTTTGCTCGCGCCATACCATAGGAATCGCATATCGGAAAGCTTTTTTCTTGCCCTTAAACCAATTTCGAAAGTCTTCAACACATCGTTTGCAGACTTTATGAGGTGTCCAAACTTTATCCTGATCTCCAAGTTTTAAGCCAAAATACGTGAAGTATACTTTTTTTACAAAGTCCGTAATATTAAGTTGTTGCTTTAATACCATATATTCGCCACAAATATAACAGAAACTGTCAGACGAATTCACACACTTCCGCACAGATGACATTGCACTATATTGAACCAAGATCTATAAAACAATGACGAGTTAACACGTAATTGTACCGCGCCACTTTCTACACTATCGGAGCGCGCACGTTCTGGTTACAACGTTTTTGTTTGTTAATTTAGCTCACAGGCGTTCTTTATTTAGAAAGTAATGATAGTTATGGCCTGTATACATTTAAAAACAGTAATCAAAATGAAATTGTACCTATTAATTTATGACTTCAAGTTAGCCCAAAAAAAAAAAACCCTTTTTTATAATAAAATTTTGCGTTTTGCAAAATAACCTGACGTTCTGGAATTTTTTGAGTATTTTTTTAGTTTTCAGAACACCTAAATACATAGAAATCAGTTGAAAACATCCAGACAGCATTTTTGTTGCAGACCTGTGTAATTTTACCCTTTTCAAAGTAATCTTTGTAGATTATACAGCATGCATCCTAAAACACTGTAGTCATGACTTTGTTGGCCGATAAAGTCGCCTTGGCCTTCTTTGGCACCGGTTCGCCACGTAAAACTCACTGTTTTGACTGTTCTTTGATCTCCGGTGTTCTGTAATGAATCCATGTTTCGTCAACAGTTATGAATCGACGTCAAAAATCATTTCGATTGCGCTTAAACATCGCCAAACATTCTTTTTAGCAATTATGAGCAATCGCGGCACCCATCTTGCGGAAAGGTTTCTCCTATCCAAATCAGTTGTTAACATGTTCTGCACCTGTTCATTTGAGATGCTCATAATCTCAGGAATCTCACGTACTTCCACTCTCTGATCATTTATCAATATATCGTCAGTTTTTTTAATCATTTCTGATATGGTGACTTCATTTGGGCGACTTAAACGTACTTTATCAAAAATGCTTGTCTAGTTATCCAGGATTTTATGGCTGATAACGAAGGTGCAGAATTCCCACAAACTTCGCGGAGTTCTGCTTTTATTTGATCATTTCTTTCCTTTTTCAAAAACAAATATTTTATCACTGCTCGATATTCAATTTTGTTCCATTGTTGTAAGATCACAAAAGTTGTTCTATTTAAATAGCTGCCACTCACAAACTAAATCGCGCAGCGACTTAAAAATTTAACAGGATTCTTGTGAACTGTTATTTTTACGAAAAATATAATTTTTTATATAGTAGTAGGGTCATCTCTGACAGAGCCCAGGAGTTATCATACAGCCCTCGTATGATAGAGATTATTCATCTCTAATATGAAAAACCTTTGAGCAAAACATATTAATCAACAAAAAAAATACTAAGTTATTTTCCTTCAACGTTAAATGGTTTTCAGTTTGGTGCAAAATCTCAAGAATTATAAATCTGATTAAACGAAATCTTTCGAATCTGTATCTTCCAAGTAATTATGATGATCATAAATCTTTCATCGCATTGTTTTCAGTGTCATTAGTAATCTAATTTTTCATATAAAACCGGCAAGATCAATTATTTGTCACTAAATTTTGAATGATTTCCAGGCAAAAGTTATTAACAAGCCGGAGTTATAAATCCTGCCTTAAGGCGGGTGCATACGTAAATGCAAAATTGACAAGCATGCATTTTGAGCAAGTATACTCAAAATGCAGCATGCGACTTATCTATAGACTCCACACGACACAAGCGTGTTTGAATAGAGGCAGTCGGTGCTTGGAAAATGTCGTGTTCGGAAAATGATAACGCGCTCGCTTTGGCTGCTGTTGCCCTAGTTAGAACCAGAAAAATGCGAAAAAGGAAACATTGGATGTGGTGCAAAGGCTGGCTATTGAAGAGAAAGTATTGTCCCTACATAAACCTATTAAACGAATTGACAATATATCCTTAGGATTAGCATAATTATCTACGAATGGGTGAAGAAACTTATGAAGATCTGAAATCCTCAACAATAATGTCACCACATGCATTAAGTTACATAATTCCAGATACATGCCATGCTAAAAACAAATTATTTGAAGGTATGTATATGAATAAAATACAAATCACAAATAATGCTTGAAGAAAAAACAAATAAAATCAAAATTAAAAGAGGAATGAGACGAAGCGACCCGATATCCCCAAAGCTGTTCACTCTAGAAGACATGTTCAAATCGATAAAGTGGGAAAATAAAGGAATACTAAGGGACGGTGAACGATTAAAGCACTTAAGGTTCGCAGACGATGTCACTCTGATCGCCAAAACAAAAGAAGAATTGCAAGAAATGATGATAGAGTTGAAAAAGTCTCGAGAAATAGGTCTAAAAATAAACTTCACCAAAACCAAATATTTGAAGAAAGAAAGTGAAGATAACAGCCAAGAACTATTAATAGAAAATGAAAGAATATATTCATAATTCATATATTTAGGACAAAAAATCAAAATAAAGGGTGACTTGGATAGAAGAATCTCGTTAGCTTGGTCTGCGTTCGGAAGGTTACAATCTGGACATCCCAAACACAATAAAAGCAACAATATGTACTGCTGATATTAACATATGGCACTGAAACATGGGCTTTAAATAAAAATATAATAAATAAACTCCAGATAACCCAAAGAGCAATGGAGAGAAGAATGCTAAATATTAAACTCCAAGATCGTATTCCTAACATCGAGATACGAAGAAGATCAAAAGTGACAGATGTAATATAACGAATGCATATATTAAGGTGGAATTGGTGGGGGCATATCACAAGGTTCAATGATAACAGATAGACACGCCGTATGGTTGAATGGAGGCCTAGAGAATACAAAAGATACAGACGTAGACCACAGACAATATGGACTGACGACATAAAAAGATTAGCAGGATACGATTGGATGCAAAAAGCAAACAATGAGGCTCATTGGAGACAACTTGGGAAGGCTTACATCCGACTATGGACGGAATAAGCTAATGATAAAGATGATGATATGAATAAAAAATTTTATTTAAATATTGTTTATTAATAAAATACATTAAAAATTAAAAACAATTAGTAATTATTGTAATTAAAAGTGAAAATAAATGCTCAGAACTTTCGTTTGTGAGATTGTCAGCAGAGCTGATCTTAAGTATACTCGATGATCTTTGCTCTGGCTAAGTAGTAGTAACAGGTCGGGCAGACGGAGGTCTATTATTGTTATAATTTGAATGCTGAGGTTGAATTCTCAATTAAACTACGAACTGAATGTGACATAGTTAGCTGGTCCATTTCAGCCATGAATGCAGCCTCATTTATTATTTTTTCAGCTAATTAGTTCTGAATATTATTTGTAATATCTTTTATTTTGATAACCATATTTTTATCCAATACGTTATATCTATTCCCCGTCGGTTTAGGTTTTTTAAAACGATTTTCAATTACTTCTAGAACATCATTGCAACTATCTGATGAACTTCACTTAAAGGGTCTTACATGTGCTATTTTTGGTGTGGTAGTTTCTTCAGATCAGTTAAGTACTTCATGTGTTGTTCAATGGGTCGGCTGAGATTCTTCAATAGAATTAGGTGCATAATTTTCAGTTTCCTGTCCTTCTGTTTCTTCCTGAAAATAATAATAGTTGTATATATTTTTTTTCAGTTCCCAAAAACAGAGGATGAAAGCAATAGCAAGTGATTTTGTAAGAAGGTAGAATTTTCCTTATTATCTTGATTGCCTGGATGGAAAACATATTGAAATAACTCCTCCAGCTGGAAGTGGCTCATATTTTTTTAATTACAAAAAAAACTGTGGTCCTTCTCGCTATTGCAATACAAAATATCGATTTATTTTGTTTGATTTTATCTATAATATATATAAAATGCAACGTCTCTCTGTCTGTCTGTCTGTCTGTCTGTCCGTTAGTGCGCTTATCACTGGAGAACCACTTATCCGATTTACGTACTTTTTTTTTTAAAAACATACACATGTTCTCTGGCCAGGTTATAGGCTATATTTTATTACGATAGGTAGCATAAGAAATGAGTAGTGACGATAATAGTGAATGAAGTCGGAAAAAACTTTGCCGCTAACGCATTTCCTTGCAATACACAGCCTAAACCATTAAATACAGAACAATATTATGTAGCAGAGAATATCTATATTCTATAATCTATAATATATTTATAAAATGCAATGTCTCTCTGTCTGTCTGTCTGTCCATTAGTGCGTTTATCACGCGAGGACCACTTATCCGATTTAGGTGTCTTTTTTTAAATTCATACATATATTCTTTGGCCAGTTTATATAATAATAATAATAATCTAGATCTATAATATATATAAAATGCAACGTCTCTCTATCTGTCTGTCTGTCCGTTAGTGCGCTTATCCCTCGAGAACCACTTATTCTATTTACGTGATTTCTTAAATTTATACATATGTTCTCTCACCAGGTTATAGATATATATTTTATTACATCTATAATATATATATATATATATATATATATATATATATATATATATATATATAATGCAACGTATCTCTGTCTGTCTGTATGTCTTTCTCTCCGTTAATGCGCTTATCACTGCAGAACCACTTATCCGATTTACGTACTTTTTTTTTTAAAAACATACATATGTTCTCTGACCAGGTTATAGGATATATTTTATTGCGTTAGGTAACATAAAGAATAAGCAGTGACGATAATAGTAAACCAAGTCGGAAAAAAGGTTACCGTTAACGCATTTTCTTGCAATACACTGCCTAAACCATTAAATATGAAACAATATCATGTTGCAAAGAATATAATATATATAAAATGCAACGTCTCTCTGTCTGTCTGTCCGTTAGTGCACTTATCACTTGAGAACCACTTATCCGATTTACGTGTTTTTATAAACTTATACATATGTTCTATATAATTCGTAATAAAACCTAGATAATGGGAGATAAGATGAGATAATGGGAGATAAGTATAAATAATGGGAGATAAGCAGAGGTAAGTCTAGATAATGGGAGTTATGGTGAGATAATGAGAGATAAGGACAAATAATGGGAGATAAGGAGAATTGTTGGGAGATAAGTAGAGATAAGCCTAGATAATGGGAGATAAGGTGAGATAATGCGAGATAAGGGGAAATAATGGGAGATAAAGAGAAATAATGGGAGATGAGCAGAGATAAGCCTAGATAATGGAAATTATGTGAAGATAATGGGAAATATGGAGAAATAATGGGAGATAAGGGAAAATATTTGAAGATAAGGAGAACTATTGCGAGATAAGTCGAGATAAGCCTAGATAATGGGAGATAAGGTGAGATAATGGGAGATAAGGGGAAATAATGGGAAATAAAGAGAAATAATGGGAGATGAGCAGAGATAAGCCTAGATAATGGAAATTATGTGGAGATAATGGGAGATAAGGAGAAATAATGGGAGATAAGGGGAAATAAAGGGAGATAAGGAGAATTATAGGGAGATAAGTCGAGATAAGCCTAGATAATGGGAGATAAGGTGAGATAAGGGGAAATAATAGGAGATAAAGAGAAATAATGGGAGATGAGCAGAGATAAGCCTAGATAATGGAAATTATGTGAGGATAATGGGAGATAAGGAGAAATAATGGGAGAAAAAGGGGAAATAATGGCAGATATTTTATTACGTTAGGTAACATAAGGAATAAGCAGTGACGATAGTAGTGAATCAAGTCCCCGCGAGCGGAGCCGCGGGCACTGCTAGTTACAAATAAAAGAGTATTTGACGGAAGTCTTCTTCAAAGCACTGATTTTTTAATAACTATAAGGAACTAAGGTCACAAACAGTGCGCGCAAACTGCCGTATGTATTTATCGTTAAAGATGCTTTTTCTTTGAGAAGTGATATGCCAAAACCATCCCGACTGAGTGATGTAAACTGCACTATGGAGAACACGACGAATCACAGAAAACGTCTTTGGTATTATGTCAGCACATTTTAGAATTTTTCATACCGATATAAATTTAGAATTGAAAAATATTAGTACAATAGTAGAAGCGAGTTGTGCTTCGCATTATTATTTAATATCAACTGTTGAATAAATTTAGCTCCATAAGATTTTCTGGGTTTTGAAGACATCGAAAATGGCACAATCATTACAGGTTTGACATCGAAGAAACATCTCACAATCCTGGAAATACCCCACTTAGCCTGAAATAAGCAAGAGAAGAATTTATGAGTTACTTTGCTAATGAAGGACGAGTATCCTGGCAACCCAACATTGTAGATTAAAATTAAAAATAACCGTTCAAATGCAAGTTGAACTTGCGCATTTAGTGTACCGCTTTTAAAACTAAAAATTTTTATTAGGAATGTATAAAATGATCAATGACTTCACAAAACTCACCCCAAATTAGTTTTCAACAAAGGTTTTTTCCGATCTTTAGTGAAAACTGATGACCTTGAATTTTTTTTTTTTAAATACCAGATAAATTATTAAAGATAATGCACTCCTGATAATTTTCGTTCAATCTACACCTTGTGGAGACTATTCCAGAATATTTTCCAAATTTTTTAATCAGTACTTTTCGAGATAAGTGAAGACAGCGATTTTTCGCGATTTTTTTAAGATAATATAAAGAAAGTGTGCGCAAGTATTACATTATATATATTTTTGGGCTTGGGTTTTTACAAGCTTTCATTTGACACCCCACTCGATGACCTGGTAAAAAATTATTTTTTTCATTTCCTATTTCACTCGCAAAATTAACCCCTTAAGTCAAAATTTAACTTTCAAAACTACCCGGCTCTGATGAGGCCATCAATTCTTATATTAGTACCAAATTTTAATTTTCTATGTCAAATAGTTTCGGAGAAAATCGGGTGTGACAGACAAACAGACAGACAGATAGACGGACGGACAGAAACCGAAGTGATCTTATAAGTGTTCCGTACGGAACACTAATAAATAAATCTTAATTATAACCTTCAATAAATGTAGTGATATTAAATAAACAATATTAAAAAGCTCTTCTTGTTCATTCATGTTGGATGAGGAACTTCTAGGAGTACCTTGATCTCTCAAAGAATCAAACAAATTATAATACCATAATGTAGATACGTGAATTTGGTCATTGTCCAAATCAAAGCGACAAGGTCCGTCAATTTATTTCTTTTTTCTTTTACAGTCTGTCAAGTAAGAACGTGTTCGCGATAATTCATTTCTGGTAGATGTGATTCTAGCGATTCAACAAAAAATCAGTAGAGAGAACCTTTGTCTACGACGCAATTTAGTTAAAGTATCAGCCGATTCCGCATGTAATATCCAAAATTCTTTGTTTGCGTGTCGGTTCGAGACAGTCGTCCTTTGTTCCCATCTAAAGAGGCCTAAAATCACATATTCCGGGGTTGCTAAATATGTGTTTGTGAAGAAGTAGGTGAATTATTTTAACGCGATAAAAAATGTCAATTACTTGTCAAAACGTGGCTCAGCAGACAAAGTCACTCCGAAAGTCCAAAAACCAATCGTCTTTGTTTTCATGGGACCCGAAATTGACTGCGTCAAGGAACGGCAAAATTAAGAAGTTCGGGTTTAAATGTGTCCCATCTTCGTGCTTATGATGTCAAATTCCGAAGCACGTTGAAGAAACCTTTACTGGGCAAAAATCACGTTGCGAAGCGGCCTGTTTGTGTCCACGATAAGATACTAAATTGGCCCTCACAATCGTCGGAGGTCAACCCTACTGAAAACGTTTGATCCCTTGTAAAGAAAGAACTCAGAGGAAAGACTCTGGGGACTTAAATTTGGAGAACATTGCTGTAGTATACAGAAAATCTCGTCGACAGCATGCCTTGAACATATCAGGCGATTATTGATGCAGGACAACTTACTACACACACAACTCCGTTGTTAGCACACCAAAAAATACATTGAGAGCAAAAAATTTCTCAAGACACATTTTTTCGAGAATACGAGATCAATTAATTTATATTTTTCTACTGATCTATTGTCTGCCGCATCTCTCTTTGCCTTATCCTGTTACTCTGGATTTAATACGCCAGCGACAGGGCTCACTGTGGTAAATTTAAATGAACTCTTAAAGTATTTCTCGATTACTTTGTCGTAAATCACAAGAGATGAAGCGAGATTGACAATTCACGTACACGCGTTTGTCAATACCGAGCGCTACTTCACGACTTCCTTGCAAAAAGCATCCATATATATGTTCAGATATTCACAAAACTTTTTTAAGAATGCAGATGAAAATTCGATTAATCTTCAAACCTCTGGTGCAATCAAAATGTTGCTCAAAATTATCATACAACGTTCAAGTACATTTTACACAAAAAGATTGTCCATGCATTCTTGTCAATTTACCGCAATTAATCACCTAACTTAACTGGCAGTGCAAAGAATAAGGAACTCTCCTCTTAGCAGCATTAAACTAGACTTAGCGAATATGGTGCAACCGACCTCTAACGAACTTTTGCGCAAACTTAGAAGCGTTTCTCAAGATAATTACGATTGTTTTATTGCCGTTTGTCTCGCCTCTCCCAGGTTTAACTTAATCTAAAGTTGATCCTAACTTGTAAATTTTATATACATGTACATGTTTGCTTAACCAAATTGAAAATTTTTAAGGTGGAAGTAGAATAAACTTAAAAAAATATACAGTTTATAGTTATATAATATAGTTTTTATATGTTGTAAGAAATACAAATTCGTTAAGTTGGTAATTTTTTAGGTATTAAATTTTTGTTTAGGTTACGAACATTAATTTCTAAGCGTAAGTTAGTTAAGTGTTACTTCACATCCACTTAAGCTGAATGGCAAAAATTTCGCCACTTAAAACCGGTAAATTTATAACCCCACAAAGTTAATAAAGTTTTGTTTGCAAATCATTAAACTCTTCTTGTCCAAATAATTTTTTTTTCGGCTTTATATGAAAACATAGACAAAAGAGAGATTTATGATCGTTCACCTTCTTCAAAAGATTTCGTTTGACTAAGCCAATAATTCTTCAGCCTGATGATCATATGGAATTAAAAGAAGATAAATAGGTAAAGCCCCTTTCTCTTCTTCTTTTATTAATTTAGTTTTCTTAGAGTTTTAAACAATCTCAGTAATATAAGACCGTAAAGTAAAAATAAACTTTTTATAACCATTTATACCAACAATTTTAGGGGTCACCTAAGACATTACGAATTTGAATTAGATTATTAGTTATACTATTATTATATTTATTCATCTCACAGATTAACATAAAATACCACTGTAAAGTAATTGTAGAAGTTTTTAGGAGATCGACAGAATGGCCTGAAGTACTATCTGTTAACACCTTTGCTTGAGCCAGTATGTATATCACAGTGAGTTTGGCGAGTAGAAGAGACATTACAACACTAACTATGAATACAGCTGGAAGAGAAAAATATAGTTCTGTGGCGTACTCTGGGAAAAATAAGGCATTTTTTGGACAAAAATCGCTTTGACTAATACGAATAATTTTTTTTAGATACTCGTGAAAACTTCTAGTTTACTCTCCAACCGCAGAATTTTAAATAAATTAACTTATTATGATTATATCTGATCATACATCAGTTATATGAAAAATACATATTTACCCCATATTAGGAATAGTACAAAATTCGACTAAATTTGACTTTTTAATGTATATACTTAGATATATTAACCTTCTTAATTCAAATCTGAGGATAATTTAAAAAAAAATGTGATACTCTAACCTCAAAAAATAACTCCCAGTTGCAAACATAATCGTAGAAATAGAACAGTTCTTTACTGCACAAATCTATCTGAATATGATAACTTTGTCCATTTTGCTCCAGCCGACAAAGGACTGACTAATTCAAAACTATGTGATATTTTATGGAATAATGGTGATTTAAAAAATAAGAAAAGGGACAATTTTGATGTCAGTCCTTTATCAGCCTTATTTTTCCCAAAGTGTGGCGTAGCCTAGGGGAGCCAAGCTATTCCTACGCTTCTCTGCCCTTGGTCTCCATTGTACTATTTTGCACCTCCATCTCATGTCTGTAAGTCTGGCCATCTGTCCTAACCATTTTCGTTTTAAAGTTGCTCTGCGCGTGATGACATCTGTGACTCCAGTGCGTCTACGCAGATCTTCGTTATGTATTCTGTCATTATGAGTCACACCAAGCATTGACCCCTCCATGCGCCTTTGCGCAATCGTCAGTTTATGTGCAGATTCCATAGTAAGGGCACTCTTCTCAGTTCTATAAGTGAAGACTGGAATGTCGACTTCAGACTAATTGGAAAATCGTTCTTAAATATATCCTTTAGAGTTTCAGATGCGGCCCAAGCTATATCGACTTTTCTTCTAATTTCGGATGTTGAGTTTCGGTCGAGGAGGCTTATTTCGCAGCCTAGATATATGTACTTGTCTTCTTGGTAGATTTTCTCGTCAAAGATTTTAGGGTATCAAGTTAGTCATGAATTCTGTTTTTCTAAAGTTAATCTTTAGACCCACGGGTGCACAGGCAACAGACAGATCTCTCAATAAAATTTGCATCTGTCTGCCTTATCGTCAGTAATGACAACCCCGTCATCTGCGAATTGTAGTTGGTTAAGTTTCTCGCCATCAATAGTTATAACTCTATTCTTCCCATTTATCGTCTTAAATGCATATACGAGGAGCGTTATAAAAAGTTTTGGGGGTAATGTATCTCCTTGCCGAATTCCTCGTTCAATACTGATGTTATTTGTAACATCATACAATTTAACAGCTATTGTGGCGTCCTTATATATGTTCTAAATCAAGGTGGTGTATTGGTAATCAATGCAGCTTTCAATGAGTGCTTCCATAATACTATCCATTTGAACGCTGTCAAATGCTTTGTGGAAACCCACGAAAGTAAGTATTAGAGGTCTGTTATATTCCACGACTTCCTTAATTAAAAATTTCACGGTATGTAGGTGGTGATTTGTTCCGTTTCATCAGCTGGAAAAAAATCTAGTCTATTTTCCAGTGGCGATGTGATAATTCTGGTAAATCATTTATACAAATGATTCGGAAGGCTGATTGGTCGGTAGTTTTCGAGATCTGTCTTGTCTCCCTTCTTATGTAACAGAACAGTTACGGCGTTGTTCCATTTAGTTGGTGTTGAGGCATTATGTAGGCGTAAATTAAAGATGATTTTAATTTTATTAAGAAGTATATAACCATCATGCTTTATGGCCTCGATTATCTGTCTAACCATTCTGTCCCAGAGCTTTCTTTTCTTTTCTCAGAGCTTTCTTTTCTTTCAATTTCTTTAGTGCATGCTTTATTTCGCCCGTTGATATATCCGAAATTTCTTTCTATCCTTGACTGATTACTTTTCTCCTCAGTATTTCCTTTTGTAATTAGCTTTCATGATAATTTCCGTATAATTCTACATATAACTCCTCCACTGTCCTTAAAAGATCGGTTCTGTTTTTAACAATGTCTTCGTCCTTATTCTTAAATTTATTAATTTCACACCTCCCGTTGTTTAATATTCGTTTCAACACCCTTAGGCTCTTGTTAGTTTCTATTGTTGTGTTAATGGCCTTCAGCTTTAAACTTTCGATTATCCTTTCTAGTGGCTTTTGATATCTCTCTGTTTATGTCTTTCAAATTTTGTATTGCATTATTATCGTTTCTGCTCATGATTTATCTCCTTTCTGTCACGAGGGTATGTGTATAAGGACTGAGTCTTTCATCTGGTTTTCTCGATTTACCATGTCCTTGGGGCTTTTTTGAACCGCTGCCGTCTATGCTTTCATTTTCTGGATTTGCCCTTATGCGGCCGAGACTTATTTCAACCTTGCAGCGTCCCATTCTATATTCTCTTTATATATATATATATATATATATATATATATATATATATATATATATATACATATATATATATATATATATATATATATATATATATATATATATATATATATATATATATACACACTACAGCATCCAACACGGGAAGACTCAAAGGAACATGCGTCATATTGGAGCAAATGTTAGGAAGAGAATTGTTATACCTAGCTTGCCGTCACCATATCTTGGAAATTCTGTTAAGAGGCGTATTCGACACAAAAATGGGATCAACCACTGGACCTCATCCAGACATTTTCAAGAGATTCCTCACTGCGTGGCCCAAGATAGACAAAGGAAAATACGACACAGGTATCAGTGACATTCTAATACAAAAGCAGCTAACTCCAGAAGTAATTGCAAATGTTATTGCTGAATTCGAGACCAAATTAACTGAGAGCCACCCCAGAGATGACTACAAGGAGCTATTGCAGTTGGTTCTCGTAATTGTTGGATCACTAGACGGCAATGTTGTGGGTTTTAGAACTCCAAGAGCCATTCATCACGCTAGGTGGATGGCAAAGGCTATTTACTGCTTAAAAATGTTCATTTTTCGTCGTCAATTTAAGATGTCTAAAGAAGAAGAAAGTTCTGTGCATGCCATTTCTGTTTTCCTAGTTAAAATTTATTGTAAAGCTTGGTTCAATGCTCCAAAAGCTCATCTTGCACCAAAGCAAGATTTAGGTATTTTGCATAGTCTGTTAGACTATAAAGAATGTGACAACGACATTGCAGAAATAGCCCTGACCAAATTTTCGAACCATTTGTGGTATTTGAATGCAAAGTTGGTGGGATTATCGTTTTTTGATCCCAGTATTACAGACGATGAAAAGTTGTTAATGGCTAATAAATTGCTCAGTAGCACAGATGAACCATCACAGCACGCTAGGGTTGTAAATCCAAAAGTTAGGAAAGAAAACTTAAAAGAGGTAGTTGATGGAGGATTGGTAAATTTACTTACCAAAGAAACGTTTACATTCTTTGACCAATTTAATATAAAAACAGATTTCCTAAGACAACATCCAAACACCTGGCCTCAAAATAATGACTTCCAAGAAGGATTGAAAATTGTCAAAACATTAAAAGTAGTTAATGATATGGCTGAGGGTGGTGTTAAATTAATGACTGACTTTAACGACCTTCTGACAAAAGATAAAGACCAAAAGCAATATGTCCTGCAAGTTGTAAGTAAATGCCGAGCATTATATCCTGACGTTTCAAAAACTACTTTAACAAAAGCTCTAGAATAGATTAGATAATTATGTAAAATTATCAACTCATGTAGGTACTACGTCTGTATCTATTCTGTGTCTGTTTTCTATGTATTATATACCTAATTTTTTATTTTAAAATAAAAAATGTCATATATATATATATATATATATATATATATATATATATATATATATATATATATATAATATATATATAGTGTCGAAGCACATCGCCTTGACGGTGTTGAGAAGACCCCATTCATGTAGGCATTCATATACGGCTACGGCTTGCTCCTCTCCAGAGCTGTTTGCTGTTACAGGAACTCCCAGCAGCTGTTCCTTTTCGCCATATGAAATAGCTATAGCTATTCGCTCACATTGTTCATTTTTTGAAACACCCGGTAAAAGTTTACCGTCCCAATGGACAACCACGGGCTCTTTTTCAGGAATGTTTACTTTATCAAAAATTTTTTTATTATATTGTTCTCTGAACATTTACCTTCTATCATGTAATAAAGTTTTCGAGACTTTGTACTCAAGAGGGTCAAGGTTTAGTGCTTCTAGAGTAGCTATTAAAATTCTCGTGGCATTTCTGTCGGATACCTTACATCGATCTAATAAAATGGACAATTTCATGTTTAAAATCTCTTTAACGCCCCTTGCAAATGAAACTTTCATCCTCTTGCTCTCAGATGGTCCTGGATCTTCTGCAGCTTCTTCAGGGATGTACATTTCCTTCAAACTCTCAAGTTCCTGGTAGATGCTGTCCTCTTCAGTGTCTTAAAATATCTTCACTAGATAATTGTTCGATCTAACCAGCTCAAAGGCACTTTAGAAACTAAACTGAATAAATAAAAGGTCGGTTGTACGCTGAAGTAAAATCACCATCCCTAAAATAGAAATTAGATTCACCCTCCTTTTACCTGTCAAATGGGTCTTTCTTTGCTAAACTAGTCAGGTAATCCCCATATAATAAAAGATTGAATTTGAACAAAAGGCTCTTTATGTTTGAAAATTGAGTTCCAAAATATTTTTTAACAAAAAAATGTTAATTCCGAGACACATTATGTAAAAACCCGTAAAATTCTTAGAATACTCCCAAACTGGCTCCTACTGGTACCAGGTCACGTTTTTGGGGCTAAAGGCTGTTGTAACTCGGTTTGACTTAAAATAACAACAATTATAAAATATAAATTTTGAAGAACAGCGTCGTTCAATCGAGCTCAAATTTCGGCTATCTCAATATCTGGAAAGGGGAATCGTTTTGTGAGGTCCAGACGAACAAAATTCCGATATCGATTTTTTGCGGTCACCCTAATATATATATATATATATATATATATATATATATATATATATATATATATATATATATATATATATATATATATATATATGTTATAATAGAGGCTTTCACGGATGGTGGAATATAATACATATACGTGTCATGGATATCGAACCATGTTTCGTCAAGGTAAATTAATGGCCAATTCTCTGATAGATACTTTTTAATTTCTTGTAAATAAGTATGTCTCAAGATTCGTAATATTTGTGACTCCATCATTACTTACCTTTTGTTGATTTTTCGGAACGTAAATCCCATTCTTAAGAGAATTCTGTGAAGGGTTGATCGGCCACAATGTATATTGGTCCCGTCCTGCACCTTAATTTTATTTTGTTTAGTGTCGGCACCATCATTCATACATAGAATATATTTTTCCCCCGATGACGTCTTTTTCACACTCGTCTACATGATGCATTTGAAAATCTTTCCGTTTTTTCCTGTTCCTGAGTGATGGTTTTCCTACAATATCCTTAATCGTAGAAATTGGAGTTTTTGTTAGTTCACTGATTTCTTGCAAAGCACTCTGTTTATTCAAATTTCTTTTTACCAAACTGTCATAAACATTTTTCACTATTAGCGTCAAGTGATAAATGTTTTCTCTTGCGATAGCTACTATTGCGATTTTCCCACGGACGCCACATAGAACCGTTACGTTGTAAGTTCTAAGTAAAACTAAAAATAAAAATAATAAAAAGTATCTTTCGAATCTTAAGGGGGACCTGTGGTCATTAGGCCTATATTATCAAATACTTAAAGGGCGCCAATCCTGGTTGCCAGGTAGTAAATATATAGGTAAAAATAGATCCAATATGACTGCAGGTGCAAGTAAGGGCAGTATACAAAACAGGTAAAATAAAAATACGTTTATCGTAATACCTGGCAACTATGCGCAAAACCTTAATAGGATCGTTTATTGCCCCATTGAAAAAGCAACAAGGCAGGATCTTATATCTTGGTATTTACTTTACCGAACTGTTTTCTAAAGCCAGCTTGTTTCTTTGGCTGCTACTGACCTAATTTATTGGTAAGTCTATTGGTGAGTATGTTTATAAATAATTTTTACACCTTTAATAGAAACAAGATCGGTCGATAATTTTATAAGTTAGTTTTGTCCTCCTTCTTATATAAGAGTATCACAACGGCGTTATTCCAGTTATTAGGGATTCTGCCTTGATTTATGGATTCATCGAATAACTCACACAACTTTATTGACAGTACACTTCCTCCATATTTAAGCTAAATATAACCTAATATACCAAACATAATATACTTAAAGTCTGAGTACCAATTAACAAAAGAAAATGTAACAAAAAGTAACATATTTTATTAACATTGCAAATAAACACAATCTAAAGTTATTTCTGAACCTTGGTATCAAATTTTACTTGCTTAATTATTTATTTTAATATTTGATATTTTTGGTATTTTTCCCTCGTTATACTTTTTCCTGCAGGTGTAGGCGTATATTCTAGATTACATTTTTAATTGTATGTTCTCTTGGTCAATTGGGTATTTTTTCCTTTGAGAAACGTTGGGCTTTTTAACCTTAGGGGTTAAACAATATTAAATCACACAGACGTAATAAACACAATCCGCTATTATTAAAAATTGTTGTTTTTCCAACAGTAAAAAATATTTTCATTGCCAAAATAAGTCTGCACAGATTACTATCGTCTAATAAGTAACAAGGTCTAATAATTAAGCATGAATGGACATACAAAATCATTTAATCATGTTAATTTTATCTTTCTTAGAAAATTGGAAATTTTTAATTCAGGCAAAGGCTACATGCGAAATATGACGACCGAATTCTAGCAGTGGATACTGTTTGTGCAATGCAAAAAAAAATCGACGATACTAACGAGGCACACAATTAAAGAATTAGAAACAAACTTCTTGCTTGTTCCAAAAATTCCAGGTTTTTTTGGTCACTAGGACTATGAGTCAAAATTCAGTATACCAACACTTATATGGCACATACTATAGTAACACCACTCATTGACAAAGCCAAGCTCTCAGCGGAACTTTTTGCTTCACGTTCTACTGTCGATTTCCAGGAAAAAACGCCACCCCAATATTCCCAATGTGCAGTCAAAGATATTCAATATTGCCTTGAAACAGCGTATCAGAAAACGGATCTTAACGAAGCTAGACTCCAGAAAAGCTTCTGGTGCTGATAGAATACTTGCTATACCATTTAAAAATAAGCGATGAGACTTACTTATATCACAAATATTTGGAACAACAATACTTGCTATACCATTCAAAAAATAAGCGAGTGAACTAACATCAGCGTTTTTCAACTTATCCTACAGAAAAAGAATGTTCTGGCTCAGTTGGAAATGAACTAGAGTTCAGACGATACCCAAAAAACGCGAGATACGTTGCCAAAGACTAGCGACTAGTTACACTGCTGACAAAAATATCGAAAGAGAATCTGGAGCTATTACACTTGACATTACATCAAAGGCATTCTACCTTGCTTTGCATAATGGATTATTGGCTAAGGCACGCTTATACAGGGTGCCCCATACGTATGGAATAATGATTCCATAGCATTTATTATTCAGTGTATCAAAAAATATTCAAATAAAAGTTATAGGGTGTTATACGGCGCACATGCTGACATTGACAATAAAATGTCAGTTCGAAGAAATTACACCATCTTAAATTTTTTTAAATGGAAAGCCCTGTATATTATTCCTATGTTTCCTTAGTCCTACTAAAAGTTCTAGATATTATTTGTTTAATATACCATATGTCGAAATTGAATTGTTTTGGAGTTATTAATGTTTGAAATTAAGGAGATCAAATTAAAAAAAAAATTAAGCTGGCTTGTGTCAAACATTTACTGTCCGGTAACGACTTAACACATTAAAAAATGATTTATTGACGAAAACGTTTATTGCTGCATTTTGTGAAACTGCAATTTGCGCGTAATATCATAATGGTACATTTAAGAGAAACTAAAAGAATCACTTTGTTAATGATGGTTGGTTATGGAAACTGTAGAAAAATATAATAGAAGGTGTGTGATCTTTTTAACGCAGAATATCCGAATCGAGAACCTATTACCCAATCCGTTGTTAGCGAAACATTAGACAATCCGGTCATGTTAAGGATCGTTCTAAATCTGGATCTTCAAAAGTTAAAACAAGTGATGACAAAAAGTTAGATGTTTTATTGGAAATTACAGAAAATCCCCATACAGCCACTCTACAGCTATGCCTCGACCACAACATAAGTAAAGGTACCTTAAGTCCTATATTGAATGAAGAAAATTTGTATCCATACAAACCCATTCTGTTGCAAGAATTATCTGAAGATGACTACGATAAACGCGTTGAATTGTGTTAGATCATGATGGAACGAATCAATAATGATCCTAACCTAATTCATAATATTGTTTTTTCTGACGAGGCGACATTTTGTCTTAATGGAAGGATTAACAGGCATAACTGCCGGTACTGGTCTACTGAGAATCCCCACTGGATAATCGACAGTCATTCTCAAGGACCACAAAAGATAAACGTGTCGGTAGGGATTTGTGGACGTCATATCATTGATCCCCTTTTTATAGATTGAAATCTTACAGGACAGCGGTCTTTATAATTGCTCCAAGAGCAAGTTATTCCAACTTGTACAGGTCTTTTTCTCGATAAAAATAATTTGGATACCCCTAACAGGAATCTGTGGTATCCTCACTATGAAATCAGTGTTCGTAGATCTTTGGATGCGATTTTTCCTAATAGATGAATAGGTAGAAGAGATGCTGTAGAATGGCCTGAAAGAAGTCTCGACCTTACGCCACTCGTTTTTTTATGGGATCATTTGAAAACCAAAGTTTACCGCAGTTGACCTGAGACTATAGATGATTTACAACAAAGAATTCAATATGACGTAGCACAGATCACCCCGGATTCTGCAGAACTCTGTTCAGGCTTTTTATGACCGATCGGGTCATTGCGTCGCTGTTAACGGTAGACATTTTGAGAAATTGTTACCTTAAAATTAAACCTAGAGTATTAATAGTTTTTTTGTTTTTTTTTTTTATTTTAAATTTCAAATGACAATAATTCCAAAACAGTTCAGTTTAGATATATGGTATGTTAGGCAAATAATATCTAGAATTTTTAGTAAATAAAATAATATATAGTTAATTAATGATCTATGATACAATAGTTTGTGTGTCGGGTTATGTTCTATTTCAGTTAGTGTCAGGTCTTGCGTTGGAGTCGATATCTGCCTTAAAGTCATGGTGATGGCTTGTTAAATTGTAATTGTAGAAATAATATTGATAGAACTCTGAAAATTTGAATATAATATCAGAATATTCTTTTTAATAGTGGGTTTGTTTAAGGCCTTGTGAATTTTTTACAACATAATAACCGTTAACAAACCTATTTATTATGATTTTAAAGATAAATGCTTTAGTAAAAAAATTTGTGTCCCACAATATTCACGCCGGTAAGTTAGCGCAGCCTGCAAACGACTCTGTTTTGCTAAGTTTGATCTTCTATGCAGGACACTCGGGTCGAAGCGTTAATTACTCACGTATAAAACAGTCGCAGTGTACTTATTTTAAATAATTTGTACTTGATACTCAACACACTCCAGATGATAATAAAAATGGCTTTTCATTTAAAAAAGATCAAGATGGTGTAATTTCTTTGAACTGACAGTTCAAAACATTTTATTGTCAACGTCAGCATGTGCACCGTAAAACACCTTATAACTTTTATTTAAACATTTTTTTGATACACTGATTAATAGATGCTGTGGAATCATTATTCCATACATATGGGGCACCCTGTATAATATCTCTGTTTATGGCTCTCGTATTTCCTCAGAGGGCGCTCTTTAAGATTGACAGTTGAGTGCACTTCCTGTCTATTACCTTCACCATCAAAGCGGTTATGACCAAAGGCTCCATATTGTATTCTATTTTATTTCTGAGCAGGACCAGGAATCCAATCTACAGCTTTAATGATAAAACTACGCTTATTTCTTTATTTACCTCGAACGCTAGCACATCAGCTGTTGCTCAACCTAACAAAAACCTGAAAATTCTATCTCGGGTGACAATACTCAACAAGAACTGAGTATAATTTGCAGTGATTTAAGACCAACATGAATTGTAGATGTGCCGTGCCTGTAACAAGAAATCATAGACTTTTATATGTTTCCGGTTCTGAAAATGGTTCAATTTTTACTTTTAAAAATTGCATGGAAGGTGCCATAAGAATAGGCATATAACTGTGACATTTCTGGTGTCTAACAATAATAGAAGGTAACATTAAACTGTTTTTATTTAAAGTAAACAGAAAAATGTGATAATGATTTTTTCTGTTTATTTTAATAAAGAAAATCATGAGAAAAAATATGTAGTTACACAATTTGCTCTAAGAAATACATGTCAAATTTAATTGCTTACAATAATAAAACATATCGTTCGACAATTAGAATTACATTTACAAGGATTAATTAAAATGTCCTTTGATATATATATATATATATATATATATATATATATATATATATATATATATATATATATATATATATATACATGTATCTATACATACATATATATATATATATATATATATATATATATATATATATATATATATATATATATATATATATATATATAAATTGGGAGTTTTTTATATCGGGTTTGCGGTCAGTGACAATAAACATTCGATTACTGTTAACCTCTCTATATTTCGTTGTACTTCACAACTTCATCGGGAGAAACTATAATTTTTAGAAAAAACAGTGTGTCAGGAATTTGTTTGTAAATAAATATTTATTTTAAAACTTACCAACTAAGAGAGAGTCACAACATTTATAAAAAACAAATATATATATATATATATATGTATATATATATATATATATATATATATATATATATATATATATATATATATATATATATATATATATACAGGGTGAGTCAACGATAGAGTAAAGTTCATTATCTCATTTGTTTTCGCGAATGACGAAAAAATTTTTAAATACAATAGTTTTAGGGAATGTGAAGGTGCAGAGTTTAAAATTATTTTTGAGTATACAGGGTACTTCAAAAAAGTGCGGCCAATATAACATATGTTTTTGAAATGGAACATCCCATTTTCTAATTTATTTTTAAATTTTGCGTAAAATTTTATAGCTTTTTTTTATTAATAAAGTTATATACCTAAACCTAGTAGTTTTTCTAATATTTCAATTTTTTTAAAAAATACTAGTTTTCAGTTTTATAAAAAATTGCCAGTTCTATAGGGAAGAAAAAAAAGGATATATGTAAAGAAATTTGAGTTAGTTACTACAGGGTGTTCAAAATAAATTTAAATTTTCGACTATTTTAAGTTGAAAAATTTCAAATTTTTTAATTGGCACACCCTGTATATTATTATTTTTTCTGATAGATTTTAAAAAACTCTCCAACTTTTATTAAGTATATGTCATATACCTATTTCTAATAGTTTTCGATTTATTTTGAATTTTTCAATTTTTACCCTTGTTTTTAATACACTTACGCTATTGTGAAAACATAAACAAATAGTTAATAATAATTTTAATATAGATTAACATATCTAATGATTGATTACTATGACGTAATAAATGTTCAAAATGCCCGTCTACTTGAACACACATGTTTAGTCATTTTACTATATTTTCCTTCACTTTCCTTAGCATAAACGGCGTTATTGTCCTGCACGCATACCGTATCCTATTTTCCATATCTACTGGTGTTGTAAGGCGATTCATATAAATACTTTAATGTAGCCCCAAAAAAAAGAAGTCTAAAGGTGTTAAGTTACATAATCGAGGGGGCCGCTGAATGAATCCATCTCTACCGATCCATTTTTGTGGGTAACGATCGTTTGAAAATTCCCGAACTTCCCGGTGGTAATGCGCAGTCATCTTGTTGAATCCACATTTGTTCCCTTTCAAAATTATCAACTTCTTTAAGAAGCTGGGGTAATTCGTTTTGCAAAAAATTTAGATATCTAGGCCCGTAAAGCGGTTCGCGGAAAAAATATGGACCAATAATTCACAAATTTAATATTCCATACCATACATTAAGCGACCAATGGTTTTGGCTTTGAACTTCCCGGCCCCAAAAGGGATTAACTGTTGAATAATAATGCATGTTATGGCTGTTAACTGCTCCATTACTGCGAAAAGTAGCTTCATCAGAAAACATTATTTTGGATAAAAAATTTGGATCGGCCTCTATTGCTCTATTCATGGTGGTACAAAAGTTTACTCAACGTTCAAAATTACGGTCTTGAAGTTCTTGATGTAGTCCTATATGAAAGGGATGATACTTGTATTTTCTCGTGGTGCGATTAGCCGTAGATTGAGATGTATCAGAGAAGTCAGCTAGTTGACTGCTGCTGATCTGGGGATTATCTTCAACACGAAGAAAAAACTCCATTTCTTTTTCCTCATTGGTAGCATTCTCGTTTACTACTTTCCATTTCTGATACCCAACGCTGCCACTACCATCAAACCGTTCCATTAAGTACTGAAAAGATTTTCTAAATGGTATACGTCTATTAGGGTACTTCGCTCCGTAAAGCCTTACTGCCAAAAGATAATTTTTTCCCGCCTCGCCCAGTATATAAACCATATCAATTAATTCATTTTTAGGAACATCCATAATTATTACCTTTATACGTTACTTACTACAACAAATTAAACTATTTTTTACTTGCTTAATAGACATGTCAAAATTTGACAATACCTACATTTTTGTTTTGTCTTGGCCGCTATGATGTTATAGCGTAAGTGAATTAAAAAACAAGGGTAAAAATTGAAAAATTCAAAACAAATCGAAAACTATTAGAAATAGGTATATGACATACTTAATAAAAGTTGGAGGGTTTTGTAAAATCTATCAGAAAAAATAATAATATATAGGGTGTGCCATTTAAAAAATTTGATATTTCTGACTTTAAAATAGTCGAAATGCATAAATTTATTTTGAACACCCTGTTAGCTTTTTCAGGAGCAATGATTGACGCGCTTCGAGTGTAAAAAAAAAAAAATGTTTGGTGTAGTGGTGTTATATACTGAGTAGTGTCATTGTGCCAAAAATTCCACATTCCCAACATGGTATCTAAAAGACAGGTAATTTACTGGCGTTCGCGCTATTTTCTCCAATGACACGTGACGTTGAAATTTGATGGTTGACGACTAAAGGTTCTTTCCAATATTTTTTTTCTTTTTTAATGTACATAAAGTAAATTATTCCATTTTTTTTTTATGTTTTCTACTTTATCAATTTTCATTCCAGGTTTTGACTTCATAATATTAGTTTTTAAAGATATTGTTCTTATTATTTTTAAAGTTTCTATTTTTTTATTGTAAAAATTCAATTAACAAATAAAATAACTAAGACGTATATACTTTTTTGGATTTATTATTTTATGGTGGAAAAGTAAAAAATTTAAAACATTTTTTTTTTAATTTTATTGTTATAACTACGAAAAATATTTTTCAATAAATTATGGGTAATAAACTGATTATAAAGTGGTATATTAAAAGATTAGTATCATAAATAAAAAAATCAAACTACGAGAAAACTCGCCAAACCAATAATAACAGGAATAACGTTTTCAGAATAAGTGAAGGTTATATGGCAATGAAGAAACGGAATTCGAGTGTACTTGTTCAGGTAGTGCATTCTCTTATGTATATTGTTTTAGACAGATTATAGTGGTATAAATAATACAATTATTCTCAGAATAATAAACTATTCCAGGAAAAATGAGTTAAAATTTTTAGCAAGTGATGTAATTCTACAAAAATTCACCTTTGGATAAACATTTTAGGGTATATTTACAGTTTTATACAATAATTAGAATATTGAAATATAAAATTGTGTCATTAACTCAGCGTTTCTTAAGCTGTGGGGCGCGCCCCATTAGGGGGGCGTGATTACACTATTTGGGAGGCGCGAGAGTATCCAAAAGAAATTATTATTAAAAACATTCATTAAAAACATTTAATATAATTTATTGAAAGGAAAGCAAAACAAAATACATTCTGACATAATAAAAAATAAAATACACATTTACACTGATTTAATACACCTAGAAATACGATTGTATTAGTACTGCACAATGTATTTACCTAATAATAAACATATCAATACTAAATTAAAAACAAGTTTAATAATTATTAGTGACTCTCTTGGGCCTGTTTTGCAGAGCAAACCCTGCCCAAAATTCAAAGAGTGATTTATTATTAAATTGTCTTTTAATTTCGCCACTTGCTGTGAAGTCTGAAGATTTCTTCGTCGGAAGTTGAGAGCCCTTCGAGAGTATTTTGAAATGGATTCCAGATGATTTTTAATGGTTACGAAAACAACGTTCACTTGTTCTTCAGTCTTGTATGTTTTAACACATTCACCCACATTTGCAAACATTTCTAGGTTTTTTTGCTCCACAATTCCAATTTTCTATAAAAAGCATTAATTTTATCACTTGTATCGAATATATGTGTGTTTGTTCCTTGGAGTTGAAGATTTAAGGTATTTAGTTTCTCGAATATATCGAAGTAGCTCAATTTCATCACAAATAAACTATCTCGAAACTTCTCGGCTTCCGGTCGGTTTTCTTCTTCTAGAAAAATGGCGATTTTGTTTCTTAATTCATAAACAGTAACGCTGAATGTTCGGCACCCATGTCTTTACAAAGTGCAGAAAAAATTCTAAATTTTAGGTGTCTCATTTTAATATAATTTTACTACGGTTACAACTGTATTAAGCACAATATTCAGAGCAGGACTCATTTCTTTGGAAGCCAGAGCTTCTTTGTGGATCATACAATGTGTCCACACACACAGTGGAGATTTTTGTTTCACAAGTGCTTGTACACTTTAAAATCTTCCAGACATTGAATGAGCACCATCGGTACATATTCCGACGCAATTTTTCCACTCCATATTTGCCTCGTTTATAAAATCATTTAAGATAGTAAATAATGCGGGTGATGTTGCTTTGAGTTCTATTGGTTTGTAGAAAAATAGTTCTTCTTCTGCTGACATACCACCACAAACTCGAACATAGGCAATGAAATGAGCATCTTTATTGCTATCTGTATCTATTAAGAGTATACGGGCCAACAGAAGACAGCACTATAAGAGAAAAAGACAATTTCATGGAAACACTAGAAATAGAAACACAAAATTAAAGAAAAACCAAGAATTAATAATAATGGGAGAACTGAATGGGAGAACAGGAAGGAAAACAATGGACAATACCGTAGGACCATTCGGAGAAGACATTACCAACGACAACGGAGAGAGACTAATACAACTGTGTGAACTAAACGGCCTCAAAATAACAAACAGATTCTACAAACACAAAGATATCCACAAATATACTTGGATGCAAGAAACACGACACTTAAAATCAATAATAGACTACATTATAATTAAAAACGATACCACTATTAAAATAAAAGATGTGAGAGTAAAGAGAGGGGCAGAATGTGGAACAGACCATAGACTATTAGTAGGAAATAAAAGGTCCCGTGGTACAAGACAATAAAACAAACAAGCTGAATTGAAAACAATTTGTCACGCAACTTCCCGAAAAGCTGATGCTGTACATCTTCAGCTATATCACCAATTCAACGGGCAACAGTATCATTTGATATAGCAATTGTTTGGCAAAATTATCTCCAAACATAGTTTCTACAATCTCAATTGCTGCTGGCAAAACAAGCTCTTCACCAATGGTGTGAGGCTTTTTTACATCTGGTTATTTTATATGAAACTTTGTAAGAGGCAAGTAAACCTTTTTTATTCACAGACAAAGTTTTTTTAAAAAATGATTTCTGCTTTACATATGATTTTAATTTTAATTCGAAGAATTCTTGGGGTTTGTTAAGGTACTCACTATGTCGTTTAAGTTTATTTGGTTTCATGCTATCTGCTGCCAAGATTTTTGAACAAATAACACACAAGGGCCTTTCTTCTTCATTTACTTCATTAATGGTAAACCCTAAATTTAAGTATTCTTGAGAATATTTTCTGGATTTTATTTTCGGAATCACGCTCGTCTGTACACTTGTTGATGCTTCACTATCGTCTAATGCTCACTTACGCTCACTTAAAAATTTATCCATGATTCTATATAAAGATACTGTCGTGAATACTTAATACCTTGAATTTCAATTAACCCGTAAATTATAACATACACATTCACGATAAATCCGATAGCTGTAGAAGGATCATCTCGACTGAGACGGGCTGTAATTGAACGAGGTGCAGCGTTTATACACTTTTGTGCAGACTTTCCGAATGTATGAGACAACTCGGAACTTCTCGCGAAGCCGCTACCGATATGGTGGACGTGAGAGCAATAGAGAGGCATCGATTTTAATTTTGTCAACGCAGCACATATGTGTTGCCAAATGTGAATAAATTTACTTATTCTTGGTAGTTTGTAAGGTTTGTAATTAAGGTCATAGTGTAGCTTTAACATAAAAATACTGAAAATATATTATTATTGCGTGCAGTGTAATTGTATGAGAGGGGGGGGGGAGGCACGATGAAAATTATGTTTGAAAATTGGGTCGCAAATATTGAAAGGTTGAGAAATGCTACATTAACTGTTAGGTTTTGGTAACTAATTATTTTAAAAGGTAACAACTTTTATATATTTTTTTATTAAGTTTGTTGTGAGAGGCCTAGTTAAACCACAGCAACACTGTAAAGGTCATGTGCCTATTAACCCAGTAGTGGTAGTCAAACGAAAACGATATTCTCATTTCATTCACTTCATTATTTCTTTAGGGTTATTTTTTTACTTTTTTATTGAGATCCGCTATTAAGAAAAATTTTCTGCAATTGGTCTTGCTATAAGCATATACCAGTTTTATTGTAAGCGATTTCCATAACACCTTGTACATATGATACTCCAAAGTTTATTTTCCTATAAATTCGTTAAACATCAACAAAATTGAATCGACTAATAGCTACTAATATTGCTAAACGGCAATTTACTTTATATACCGTATTAATTTTATATAAATTCAACTAACTGCTTTTATATTACATTATTTAGATTATCTACAAAATTAGTTGTTTATAGAGCTACTACATGTTTTAAACAATTATATCAACTTTCTATAAAACTAAGTAAATTTTATTGGGTATCTGTTAATTATACGAGGATGGATTGAAAAGTTTTCAGCCCCGCCAAAAAATAATCATAATATTTTATTATAGTACCCTCAATAAGTTCATACTTTTTTTGGTAAAATTTTGTTGCTATAGAATTTGTAGTTTTTAGGTTAGAACGAGTTTAGAGTTTTAGTGAGACCAAGTGCAGCGTTTTTGGAAAAATGGAAAAAATTGAACAACGTGCGGTCATCAAGTACCTGTTTAAAAAAAGATTAACACCAAAGAAGATCCACGATGATATGAAAACACTAGGGGAATCTGCTCCGGCCATATAACACTGTGAAAAAATGGGTTGCAGAATTTAAACGTGGACGAGAGAGCATCGAAGATGACCCTCACTCCGGTCGGCCCACCACGTCTACGACTGAAGAAAACATCGGCAAAGTGTGTGATCTCATATTGACAGACCGTAGATTAACTATCAGGGAAATTGCAGATACTATAGGTATCTCATATGATCGAACACAAAACATCATTGCTAACGAACTCGGATCTTCTAACGTTTCCGCTAGGTAAGTCCCCAAAAACGAATTCGACTCACGATTTCTCGCGACTGTTTGGAGATGTTTGAGACTGATCCGCAAGATTTTCTTAACAGGTTTGTGACAATGGACGAAACCTAGGTTCACCACTATACTTCAGAGTCAAAACAATAATCCAAGCAGTGGAAAAAATCTGGTGAATCGGCTCCAAAGAAAGCGGAGGCAATTCTGTCGGTTGGAAAAGTAATGGCGTCAGTTTTTTGGGATGCTAAAGGTATTATTATGGTGGACTACCTTCCGAATGGCGAAACAATAAACTCGACTTACTATTGTACCCTTTTGTGTCTTTTATGTCAAGAAATTAAAGAGAAACGTCCAGGAATACTGAGAAAAAAAGTTTTGCTCCATCAGGAAAACGCTCACCTTCACACGTCTGTTGAGTCTATGGCTCAAATTCATGATTGTGGTTTCGAATTGCTGCCCCATCCGGCTTATTCTCCTGATTTGGGACCTTCGGACTTTCATCTGTTTCCAACTTAAAAAAACACCTCGGTGGCCAGAAATTTTCATCAAATGAAGAAGTCGAAGCTGCAGTTAACCAGTATTTTGAAGACCTTGAGGAATATTTTTTTAAAACAGGAAACAGCTTCGGAAAGCAGGTGGAAGAAGTGCATAGAGCTAGGTGGAGATTACGTCAAAAATAAAAATATTTTTTGTACGTATTTTATTTTGTTTTCTTGACTAGGCCGCGAACTTTACAATCCATCCTCGTAGGTTACGTTTCTATTAATGAATATAAAAATAAAACAAATAACAACGATGTTAAAAGTATGGCGAGTAAACATTACCATTTATTATCTAAAGTTTATTTGTATCTATAACAGATTATTAAAGTAATATTCAGAACGTTCATTTTTTTATAGTTTTTTTGTCATTTTTTAATAATTTACATAGTAGAGGATTAAATTCAAAAATACCTAAATGTGGTCCTTCATCTAAATTAAATATTCTTGGATTATGTATAGTTTCTATGAATACTTGTAAGCAGTTTCATGAAATTATGGTGATGTGCTGATAGAATAGTCTGTTAAGTAAGAACGTGACCGCTCGTATTCTTGAGAAAATGTGTTTCGAGAACATTTTTTGCCATCAATATATTCTTTGGTGTCCTGTCAACAGCACAGTTACCTTAGTAAGTTGTCTAATCGCCTTCTGCATCAATAATCGTCTGACATCTTCAAGGGATGCTATCGAAGAGATTTTCTGCATACTACGGCAATGATCTCCAAATTTTTCAAATCTGGCGAGACAACTGAGTTAAGGCCCTCAGAGTCTTTCCTCTGAGCTTTCTCTTTGCAAGGGATGAAACGTTTTCAATAGGGCTGGCGTCCGGCGATTATGAGGGCCACTCTAGTATCTTATCGTGGGCCTAGGCGAGCTGCTTCGCGACGTGATTTTTTCCCAGTAAAGGTTTCTTCAACGTGCTTGTCAAATGATCTCATGGGACACATTCAAACCCGATTTTCTTAATTCTGCCGCTCCTTGACGCAGCGGCAATTTCGGGTCCCGTGAAAACAAAGACACGATTCGTTTTTCGACTTCGGAGTGACTTTGCCTACCGAACCACGTTTTGGCAAGTCATCGATAATTTTCGTCTCGTTAAAATGATTTATCCACTTCTTCACAAGCAATACCGACTTTTTAACATATTTAGCGACCGCGGAATGTATCATTTTAGGCCCCTTTAGATAGAAACAAAGAAAGACTGCCTTGAACCGACCCGCAAACAAGTGATTCTTTTTGGATTTTACGTGATTTCGATGAAAGCTCGGAATCGACTGATATTTTTACTAAAATGGGCCGTAGATTCACTCTACCGACTTTTTGTTGAATCGCTAGAATTACATTTACCAAAAATAAATTACCGCGGACATGTTCTTACTTAACAGACTGTAACTGAAATTTATACTTACCACAGTCGGTCAAATAAGAACATGTCGCGCATTGTTCATTAAAAAATTCATTTATTTAAAAGTTTTTTACAACTTTCGACAATAAAGGATTGCCATTGAAATGCCAATAGTTCAATAGTTCGTCCAGTCCCTATCACCGTCGACGATCGCCTGACATCTTCAGTGCATTCGACGAGATTTTCCACGTACGAGGCTGGTTTGTTCGTGCAAAGTCCGAGAGATGGCACCACCGGCGCGTATCGAGGTCATGTTTAGTTAGTAGCATCTCTTGAATGAACGCACACCAAGTTTCAGCCATATTGGTCTACTTCTTTGTGTTTGGCATTCGTGTGAATCAAGGAAGTCGAGTGATTTTCAAGAAATGGACGAATAAGAATTTCGTGTGGTGATTAAACATTACTTTATGAAAGGCAAAACGCCTCAGGAGACTAAAGAGAAGCTTGATAAACATTATGGTGACTCTGCACCTTCGTTTATAAGTGGTTTCAAAATTTTCGGACTGGCCATATGGACACAAGTGACGCTGAACGTTCTGGACGGCCTGTGGAGGTTACGACTCCAGAAATCATTGATCAAATCCATGATATGGTGATGGATGAAAGAAGAGTTAAGGTGCGTGATATTGCTAGTGCTGTGGGCATCTCGACTGAACGGATACATAATATTTTGCATAAACATTTGGACATGAGAAAGCTATCCGCAAGATGGGTGCCACGATTGTTCACGCTTGACCAAAAAACGGAATCGTGTGAAGTGTTGCAAGGATGATTTGCAGCTGTTCCAGAAGAATCCGGAGGACTTTAAGCGTCGTTTCGTCACTGTGGATGAAACATGGATACATTACTATACTCCTGAGACCAAACAACAATCTAAACAATGGATTACCAAGGGGGAATCTGCACCAAAAAAGGCGAAGACCGTTCCTTCGGCCGGAAATGTTATGGCGACTGTCTTTTGGGATTCGGAAGGGATAATCCTCATCGACTATCTGGAAAAGGGTAAAACTATTACAGGTGAATATTATTCATCGTTATTGGACCGTTTGAAAACCGAGCGCCCGCGATTGGCCCACAAGAAAGTCCTTTTCCATCACGACAACGCACCAGCACATACCTCAGCAGTTGTGGTCGCAAAATTAATGGAAATAGGATTCCAACTCGTTTCACATCCCCCCTATTCTCCAGACTTGGCTCCCTCGGACTACTATTTGTTCCTCAATTTGAAGAAATGGCTGGCGGGACAAAGATTTTATTCAAACGAGGAGGTGATTGCAGACACTAATGGATATTTTGCAGACTTGGACAAATCCTATTATTCGGAAGGGATCAACAAACTAGAACATCGTTGGACGAAGTGTATAAGCCTAAAAGGAGACTATGTCGAAAAATAAAAAAGGTTTACCCCAATCACATAAGTAGTTTTTATTTTTGCACGGACTTTTCAAACCAGCCTCGTATTCTTGGGGCACAGATTTCTAAATTGCCTAAATTTGCCATGACAACCGCTTCCCTGTGTACACTTTTTTACTACGAAGCTTCTGCTTTAAGAATAGCCACACATTCTCGATTGGGTTTGTATTAAGCGATTCGGATGGCCAATCTAGTGTGACGATACCGGTTTCTACTTTCCACTGGCTACACGTTTTTACTACGATGTTTGAGGTCGTTATCCTCTTGAAAAATCCGCTCCTTATTTTTTATCGATAAACTATCGCTTGGCAGTAAATACTAATGCTTTTTTGTAAATCTGGAGCATTTTTTCAGCGTTTAAATTGTAGTTAATGATAAAGAGTCTACAAAAACCATTTTTTCCGAAAGACATCCGCTAACGTGGATCTTCACAGGGTGTTTCACGGTGCGTTGAACCAGTAGGTTAGTGGAAATTGACCAGGCTGGAGGGATGATAACATAGCCCTAAAATAAAGCTTCATCGGAAAAAATTACATTGCTCCAGTCTCGATCTATGTTTTCCTCTGCATACGCGAGTCGTTTCCCCCCCAATATTTTGAGCTCAGCAAGAGTTTCTTGATTATACTCCGCCACTTTAAATCGTTAGCCCATTTCATACGATGTACCCGAACTTTTCTGCTATAATTTTTGCGCCCTTTGGCTCAAATTTAATTAAGAATTTCGGGGAAAACATGTTAATAATAATTTTTCGTCCTCGTATAATATTTTTCCCCTCGAACCACGTTCTGGTAGATCATCAACATTTTTTAACCGAGAGTATCATTTTAGTCACTTGCTGATGAATGCCCTCGACTGGCCCATATACTTAGCCGCCGCGGTAGGCGTCATTTTCAGACCTCTGGATGATTACATAGGAACACAGCCTCGAATCGCAAAACGTATACAGTACTCATATTCAGTACTCTACTATTTAACCATAAATATGGTTAGAAATGAATCTCTTTCTGTAAAGCATTGTTTGCAGTGGTGCCAACGTTAACCTAAAAAAAAAAAACGGAATTTCTATTACCGACTGCAAGTTATAGGCGTACGTTCTTACTCGACCGACTGTAAAATTGACCTTGGTCAAATTACTTTAAAATAGATTTCATGTATGTACCATATGTACAGGATTTCAAAGAATTAAAAAAAATCCTTTCTTACGAAGCGGGTTAATTTTGGTAAAACTGTTTATACCAATAAAAAAGCAAGTACGTTTTTCTATATATAATATCTTAGTTATGGCGTACATATATTTCATAGAATTTTTTTAAAAATAAACTAATAAAATATAATGCTAGAATATTTTGAACAGATACCCTCATGTTACGTTAAGTGGTTTTGTAAAATTTAACCGGTTGCAAAATTTTCCACCATAAATTCTTTGTTATCAAGTAAACATTTTCGTAATATGATTTTTTTTTGTTACAACCACAACGATTTGAAAGTCATTAACGAAAAGTTTGAATAATATGGCAACAGGCAACAGTTGTTGCAACGCAACGACACCTGTTGAGAAAGCGAACTTGTGGGCTGAACCCTTTGCTTCACATTTTACTGTCGATTTCCAAGGAAAAAAACACCACCTACTATTCCCATAGTGGAGTCAAGGATGCCCGATATTGTCTTCAGACACCGTATCATAAAACGTATTTTAATGAAGCTGGACACCAAAAGAAGCTTCTGGCGCTGACGGAATACCTGCCATAGTTCTTAAAAACTGTGCGAGGGAACTAACACCAGCTTTCTGTAAACTTTTCAACCTATCCTACAGAAAGGGAATATTTCCTTCCTGCTGGAAATGCACCACAGTTCAGCCGATACCTAAAAAGGCAAGAAGACCTTGCCCAATAACTACCGACCAGTCGCACTGCTTTCAATAATCTCGAAAGTCATGGGAAAGGCTATCAATCAGCATCTTCTAAAATATCTTGAAGGATTCAACATTATTAGCGATCACCAATATGGCTTTCGTAAACATAGATCAACAGGAGATCTTCTGACTTATGTCACACATGTTTGGAATAACGCAACTGAACGCTTTGGAGAATCTCGAGCGGTTGCTCTTGACATATCCCAGGCGTTCGACCGTGTTTGGCACGATGGATTGTTGGCTAAGCTACGCTACGGTATGTCTGAAAAGTTCTGTTTGTGGCTCTCATGTTTCCCCAGAGAGCGTTCCTTATCAGTGGCAGTCGACGGATTTCTTTCCGACACCTTCGCTATCAACGCCGGTGTGCCCCAAAGCTCCATATTGTCTCCTACTCTCTTTCTCATTTACAATAACGATCTGCTGGAAAAGACCGAGAATCCAATCTACAGCTTTGCAGATGACAGTACGCTTATCTCTTCATTCACTTTGAACGCTCGGACATCGGCTACTCAGACGAATATCCGCAGACAGTAAGAAGTCACTCAACTTAACAAAGATCTGGAAGAAATTCTATCTTGAGGTGACAGTAACCAAGTGGAATTTAACGCTACAAAAACCCAGGCCTCAGTTTTTATCCTTACCTATATCAAATGATACTGTTGCCCGTCGAATTGGTCATATAGCTGAAGATGTACAGCATCAGCTTTTCGGGAAGTTGCGTGACAAATTATTTTCAATTCAGCTTGATGAGGCAACAGACAGCAATAAAGATGCTCATTTCATTGCCTATGTTCGATTTTGTGATGGTATGTTAGCATTAGAAAAACTATTTTTCTGCAAACCAATAGAACTCAAAGCAACATCAATCGCATTATTTGCTATCTTAAATGATTTTATAAACGAGGCAAATATTGAGTGGAAAAATTGCGTCGGAGTATGTACCGATGGTGTTCATTCAATGTCTGGAAGATTCACTTGTGAAATAAAAATCTCCACTGTATGTGTGGACACATTGTATGATCCACAGAGAAGCTTTGGCTTCCACAGAAATGAATTCTACTCTGAATATTGTGCTCATTACAGTTGTAACCGTAGTAAATTATATTAAATTGAGACCCCAAAATATAGAATTTTTCTGCACTTTTTAAAGTCATGGGTGCCGAACATTCAGCGTTACCAGATGGTTATCACGTGGGAAATATTTGCAACGTGTTTATGAATTAAGAAATGAAGTCGCCATTTTTCTAGAAGAGGAAAACCGACCGGAAGTCGAGAAGTTTCGAGATAGTTTATTTGTGATGAAATTGAGCTACTTGGTCGATATATTCGAGAAACTAAATACCTTAAATCTTCAACTCCAAGGAACAAAGACACATACAATCGATACAAGTGATAAAATTAATGCTGTTTGTAGGAAATTGGAATTGTGGAGCAGAAATGTAAAGCAAAAAACCTAGAAATGTTTGCAAATGTAGATAAATGTGTTAAAACATACAAGGCTGAAGAACAACATGTGAAAGTTGTTGTAGTAACCATTGAAAATCATCTAGCCATGTTGACAAAGAATTTTAAAAAGTATTTTCTTACTGACGACAACTTTGTAGCAAGTTACGAGTGGGTTAGGGAACCATTTCAAAATACTCCCGAAGGGCTCTCAACTTCCGAAGAAGAAATCTTCCTAGACTTCATGGCAAGTGGCGAAATCAAAAGGCAATTTAATAATAAATCACTCTTTGAATTTTGGGCAGGGTTGAATGATGAGTTTTCTGCACTGAAAACAAGAACATTTCGTATACTGTTACCATTTTCAGCATCCTACCTTTGCGAAACCGGATTTTCTGCGGTGGCTGCTTTGAAAACAAAATATTGATCCCAACTAAATATAGAAAAAGAACTCAGAGTGTCTATTTCTAATATTAAACCATCCTTCGAAAATCTTTGCTCTGCAAAACAAGCTCAAGGGAGTCACTAATAATTATTAAACTTTTTTTTAATTTAGTATTGATATGTCAATTATTAGGTAAATACATTGTGCAGTACTAATACAATCCTATTTATAGGCGTATTATATCAGTGTAAATGTGTATTTTATTTTTTATTATGTCAGAATGTATTTTGTTTTGCTTTCCTTTAAATAAATTGTATTAAAAGTTTTAATGAATGTTTTTAATAATAATTTCTTTCCTATACGCTCATGCCCCCCCCCCCCCAATAGTGTAATCACGCTCCTCTAGTGGGGCGCGCCCCACAGGTTGAGAAACGCTGTCTTAAACTGAGCTAAATAATCCATTTGATAATCAGATCTCATTGAGCATACCCATACATTATTATTGAAGTCGTGTTCTTTATATCATCAACAAACCTTCACAACAGTTGCTAAAATCGAATAAAATACACATATTTCTTTAAATTATGTAGATAATGTTTCTCTATTCATTTTTCCTATATTACTAATTCATATTCAATTCTATATAATATAACAAATACTATTATCTACGCTATTACAATGTAGATAAATATATTATTGTATTTCTGTCCTTAACTGATTACTATGGTAGGTAGAAAGTTTACATTTTACTTTTATTGTAGTTTATTATGTAATAATTTTGTTGACTGACTTCTTCAGCATCTAGTACGAAACTGTTTATGATAGTGTATAGTGTAGTGCTAGTTTCGTGCTAGATTCCAAAGAAGTCAGTTTCCGGAACAAATCTGAACTGAATCGACATAAGAGAAACCCAGAAGTATTGTGTGTATTGTGTTTTCTGGTCTAAATTACCGGTTAAGAGTTAATATATCCTATTAATTGGAAAACGTTTTAAGAAATGTCTTCGGTTTCCTAATTAGTTCTGAAATATTTTTCAAAACTTTTTTCAAGCCGGCTCCGCTCGCGTGGACTTGAGTCACCATTATCGTCACTGCTTATTCCTTATGTTACCTAATATAATACAATATATCCTATAACCTGGCCAGAGAACATTTGTATTTTATAAAAAAAACACGTAAATTGAATAAGTGTTTCTTGAGTGCTAAGCGCACTAACGGACAGACAGAAAGACAGACAGACAAAGAAAACGTTGTGTTTTTATATATATTATAATTTTTTTTTTAAATATTAAGTTAAGAATATAAAAAATAACATGTAAATCGGATAAGTAGTTCCTGAATAATAAACACACTAACAGACAGACAGACAGAGAGAGACGTTGCGTTTTATATTATTATGTAGATTATTATTATTATTATTGTTTTTGTTTTTCTTTCTCACATCTGGTCAATGTGGTTCCATGTTTGGCTGACGGGCGCAAACCAAGTCAGCACAAACGCATTACTATTGTGTATTAAGGAATGACCTGACAATGTTACATGTTTTCAAAATCACTGACTTCTGAATGTTTCCGTGTATGTCTGTGTTGAGTCCTAATTGCACTAAATGTGGTGTGAATGTTATTGGTGTAAGGCCTGTGGCTGATATAATGAGGGGGACATTTTGTCCCGTATCTACGTCGGTTGCGCTTGGGATTGATGTTGGTGGGTCCAAGCGGCGAGTAATTCTCTTCTCAGTGATTTCTTTGTCCGGTTTTGTGTTTTCATTACAGCAACTCATGGCGTGTTCGTTGATTCCTGTGGTGCAACTCATGCGCTGCTGTGATTTTCCCGCCTTGGTGGGTGTCGGCTTAGTCGCCGACACAACACTTTTGGCAGGTCCATTTTCGGTTGCCTGGTCTTCATCGTTTTGGTCGAGCTGCCATTTCCCGCGACGTCCTCGACCGTTACGTCGCTCGCCTGATGCTTCTTTTATTGGTCTGTTGTTCTCTGGAATGTTTTCAATGTTTTGTGGTGTCAGAAGCTCAAAGTGTCCCGACATTGGGTTGCCTGTTAGTAGAAGGTTATTATTATTATTATTATTATTTATTACAAAGTTCTTCTTCTTTCTCACATTTGATCAATGTGGTTCCATGTTTGGCTGACGGGCCAAAACCAAGTCAGCACAAACGCTATTACTATTCCGTATTAAGGAATGACCTGACAATGTTACATGTTTTCAAAATCACTGACTTCTGAATGTTTCTGTGTATGTCCGTGTTGAGTCCCAATTGCACTAAATGTGGTGTGAATGTTATTGGTGTAAGGCCTGTGGCTGATATAATGAGGGGGACAATGATGACTTTTTCCTGTCTCCATAGCCTTTTTATTTCCGTTGCAAGGTCTGTGTATTTGGAAATTTTTTCTGTGTATTTCGCTTGGATGTTTGTGTCGTTGGGGACAGCTATGTCAATCAGATAGGTGACTTTTCCTTTTTTGCACTGAAAAGTAATATCGGGTCTATTGGCGGAGACTGTTTTTATCTGTATGGATACCGATATCCCAGTAGAGCTTGTAATCTTCATTTTCAAGTATGGATGTTGGCGTGTATTTGTAGTAGGGATCTGTGTTTTCTATGAGTCTGTATGTTGTGGCTAGTGCTTGGTGAACCACTTTGGCAGCTGAATCATGCCTGGCTGTGTACTCCGTTCCGGCCAATATTTTACATCCGCTCGTTATGTGTTCGATCGTTTCTTTCTGCTGGTGGCATTTCCTACATCTGTCCTCTGCAATAGTCGGGTCTTTGATGATATGCTTTTGGTAGTTTCTGGTTAATATGACTTTATCCTGGATGGCAAGTAAGAAGCCTTCAGTCTCAGGGAATAGCTGCCCATCCCGTAACCAGGTGTATGATTGTTTTTTATTTACGTGGTCTTGTTCTATGTGGTATCTGTGTTTTCCGTGGAGTGTTTTCTCTAACCACGTTTTCATCTTTTCCTGTTGTAATTGGGTGTGACTGTGTGTGTCTGCTGAGTGGTCTGCCCGGGCTAAGTCGAGAGGTGTGTAGTTTTTGTCTGCTTTCACTGTCGCTGTGTGGAGGCTGGTTTGCTTGCTGTGAAAGAATTTCCTAAGTGTTTGTATTTGTTTTGTGTGTAATGATTTGATGTCTATAATTCCTCTTCCTCCTGCCTTCCTCTCGATGGTAAGTCTTTCTTTGCATGCGTTGGGGTGTAATTTCCTGTATTTGGTGAATTGAGATCGTATAAGGATGTGAATATTTTCTATGTCTGTTTGTGACCATTTGATGATACCAAATGAATATGTGAGTATAGGTATAGCGAACGTGTTGATGGCTATTATTATTATTATTATTATTATTATTATTATTATTATTATTATTATTATTATATAACCTGGCCAGAGAACATACGTATGAATTTCAAAAAAAACACCTAAATCCGATAAGTGGTTCTCGAGTGATAAGTTATATGATATTGTTCCATACTTAACGGTTTAGGCAGCAAGAGAGTGCGCTAGCCGCAAACTTTTTTCCGACTTGATTCACTATTATGGTCACTGCTTATTCCTTATGTTACCTAATGCAGTAAAATATAGTCTATAACCTGGCCAGAGAACATATGTATGTATTAAAAAAAAGCACGTAAATCGGATAAGTGGTTCTCGAGTGATAAGCGCACTAACGGACAGACAGACAGACAGAGACGTTGCATTTTATATATATTATAGAGATTATAGATAAACTGGCCAAAGAACAAATGTATCAATAAAAAAAAAAAACATGTAAATGGGATAAATGGTTCTCAAGTCATAAGCACACTAACGGACAGGCAGACAGATAGAGAGATGTTGCATTTTATATATATTATATTCTTTGCTACATGATATTGTTTCATATTTAATGGTTTAGGCAGTGGATTGCAAGAGAACGTGCTAGCGGCAAACTTTTTACCGACTTGATTCACTATTTTAGTCACTGCTTATTCCTTATGTTACCTATCGTAATAAAATATAGCCTATAACCTGGCCAGAGAACATATGTATCTTTTTTTAAAAAAAAGCAAGTAAATCGGATAAGTCGTTCTCGAGTGATAAGCGCACTAACGCACAGACAGACAGCCAGACAGAGAGACGTTGCATTTTATATATATTATATAGATGAATTAAAAAATATATGTATTTCCTTTGTTTATTTTTATACCTTTATTTAAAAATTTCATAATTATATATTTTTTGTATATTTGTTGTATACTGTAATACAATTCTGTTCACTAATTACCAGGCGGACATACTGAAATTAAATTATTTACGTTATTATTTTATTAAGGATTAGATTACTCGTATGTAATCTAGTATATCGGTGTCAAAAAATTACTTTATTAGCTTTACACTTCGTTATATAACCTTTGTTTCTTTTCATCAAATAGGCCAGACAAACAAGTGACCTACTGACTAATAATTTTGTAGAGATTTTAGTACTTTGTAAAGAAGGCCTCCTTTGACGTTTTGCGTCATAATTTATTTGATGTTTCACGTAACTGTTCTCTGATTTGTGAATAGCAATTAACGAAGATCAGAGCTAAGCCATCCCTTATTGCACGTCAGTTTACTACTAATTTATATTGATTACATTTTGACAGTCAATTCGTCAAATACGAGTATTCCAACGTAATTTATGTGGACCTTCCTCAATTTCTCAATGTTTCACGTATCTTCCCTTGAGGCTCTTGAGTAGGGTTCATATATTAATTTAACATGTGTTGTAGTGGACAGAGTTAGCTTAGAAAGTCGATAAAATACAAGAAGCATTTATAGGACTTAATACTGAGGCGTCCGAGATTCATCTTATAGCAACCATAAGGAGATAACTAAAGATCTATACATGTAGCATCCTGGAATTATACGATGTATAGTCCTAAAAATTGCCTGTATGTTTAGTTTATTAACGCTGATTCGCTTGCTGAGACGTATATAAAATATGGAGCAATAATTTCAGTAATTTCGTACAAAAGAAAAGTAATAGCAAGTTCTAGATAAACACTTATTAGTAACTATAACAATCAACAGAATTTACTCAAGAAGTAGGTAATTGTTCATTATTACTATGAAACAAAATTTTGGCAAATATTTGTAAATGTAACTCCAGAAAAACATTTAAATAAATATTAAACCTTTAATTAGTATTAAAAACAGGCAACTGGCGACTAACTTTATGCCTTCCATTATGGCATTGATTATTAATTCATATTTGGTACATTTTTTGTCATAATTACTCTTCTATATGGCTTCAAGTCTATTATGGTACACTTTTCTACTGAATAGTGTCTAAAGTTTCTACATGCGAGAAGATGCAAATAAAAAAACAGCCGCGAGAAAGGAATTTACAAGGTTATCTCTTCAGCTGTAATAATCTTTTAATCATCCAATGATCAGATCTTACTGTTTGATTGCTCTCTGTCAAAGAACAATTTTATTCAATTTATAAAACTCTGCTTTGCGACATATGCGTAACAAGTACAGGGTGAGTCAACGATATAGTAAAGTTCATTATCTCATTTGTTTCGGGAATGACGAAAAAATGTTAAATACAGTAGTGTTAGGAAATGTTAAGGTGCATAGTTTAGAATTATTTTTGAGTATACAGGGTACTTCAAAAAAGTGGCAGATATAACATATGTTTTTTTTTAACTGGAACATTCTATTTTCTAATTTATTTTTAAATTCTGCCTAAAATTTTAAATTTTTTTTATTAATAATGTTATATACCTAAACCTAGTAGTTTTTGTAATATTTCAATTTTTTTTTTAAAAATAGTAGTTTTCAGTTTCGTAAAAAATTACCAGTAGCTTCATTGTTTCAGAAGGTGGAATACTCATAATTGGTACCAGCGTTCTATAGAGATGAAAAAAAAAAGATATATGTAAAGAAATTTGAGTTAGATGCTACGGAGTGTTCAAAATAAATTTATACATTTCGACTATTTTAAATTGAAAAATCTCAAATTTTTTAGATGGCACGCTCTGTATATTATTATTTTTTTGATAGATTTTACAAAACCCCACATATTATTAAGTATGTCATATACCTATTTCTAATAGTTTTTGATTTATTTTGAATTTTTAAATTTTTACCCTTGTGTTTAATACACTTACGCTCTGACATCATAGTTGCTAAGACAAAACAAAAATGTTGGCATTGTCAAATTTTGACATGTCTATTAAGCAAGTAAAAATAGTTTAATTTGTTGTAATAAGTAACATATAAAGGTAATAGTTATCGATTTTACTGTGTCCTTGTCTTTTGGCAGTAAGGCTTTACGGAGCGAAGTACCCTAATAGACGTATACCATTTAGAAAATCTTTTCAGTGCCTAATGAAAGGGTTTGATGGTAGTGGTAGCGTTGAGTATACCAAACGGAAAGTAGTAAACCAGAATGCCACCAATGAGGAAAAAGAAATGGAGATTTTACGTCATGTTGAAGATAATCTGCAGGTCAGCAGCCGTCAACTAGCTGACTTATCTGACACATCCCAATCTACGGCTAATCGCACCACGAGCAAATACAAGTATCATCCCTTTCATATGGAACTATACCAAGAACTTTAAGACCGTGATTTTGAACGACGAGTAAACTTTTGTACCACCATGAATTGAGCAATAGAGGCCGATCCAAATTTTTTATCCAAAATAATGTTTTCTGATGAAGCTACTTTTCGCAATAATGTAGCAGTTAACAGCCATAACATGCATTATTATTCAACAGTTAATCCATTTTGGGTCCGGGAAGTTCAACACCAAAACCATTGGTCGCTTAATGTATGGTGTGGAATATTAAATTTTCGAATTATTGATCCATATTTTTTCCGCGAACCGCTTAATGAGCCTAGATATCTACATTTATTGCAAAACGAATTACTCCAGCTTCTTGAAGAAGTTGATAACTTTGAAAGGGAACAAATGTGGATTCAACAATATGACTGCTCATTACCACCGGGAAGTTCGGGAATTTTTAAACTATCGTTACCCACAAAAATGGGTAGGGATGGATTCAGTCAGTGGCCCCTCGATCATGTGACTTAACACCTTTAAACTTCTTTTTGTGGGGCTACACTAAAGCTACTATTAAAGACAAGGGTAAGAATTGAAAAATTTAAAATAAATCGAAAACTATTAGAAATAGGTATATGATATGCTTAGTAAAAGTTGGAGGGTTTTGTAAAATCTATCAGAAAAAATAATAATATACAGGTTGGACCATTTAAAAAATTTTAGATTTTTCAATTTAAAATAGTCGAAATGTATAAATTTATTTTGAACACTCTGTAGCATCTAACTCAAATTTCTTTACATATATATTTTTTTCATCTCTATAGAATGCTCGTACCAATTATTAGTATTCCACCTTTAGAAATAATGGAGCTACTGGCAATTTTTTACACAACTGAAAACTAGTGTTTTTTAAAAAAAATTGAAATATTGGTAAAACTACTAGGTTTAGTTATATAACATTATTAATAAAAAAGTTATAAAATTTTATGCAGAATTTAAAAATAAATTAGAAAATAGGATGTTCTATTTAAAAAAACATGTTTACTCAAAAATAATTTTAAACTATGCACCTTAACATTCCCTAAAACTATTATAATTAACATTTTTTCGTCATTCCCGAAACAAATGAGATAATGAACTTTACTCTATCGTTGACTCACCTGTACATTGTGATGCGCCTATTGGCATACGGTCTGCTTGCTTTAATGCTTTCCTAATGGAGGCCATACACGATCAACAAGCCTGTTAGTTGTGCTTCAACAGTCCATCGAAGACTTAACCGGTAGCCGGAAAACGAACGAAAATATGTTACACCAGCCGGCTGTTCTGAGGAGAACGCAGGTAAGCCAGTTCGTGAGTGGGGTGAGGCCAAAGAGTACAAGCCGGCCGCGGCCGTCAGCCAGTCTTCATGTGTCCTCTTGTTTTGTAGAGAGAATCGCGCGCGCATTTTCATCATTGGGGAACATTTTGAGTCGACTGCTTGCTGGCCTGGATTCAACCACAGGTGTATGGGCGTTTTCGCATCTACCGACACGACACCGACAGAGCATACACAACGATGCCGGTGGACTAGAAATAACATATAAATAAATGGGAGCGGTTTCACACTTAACGACATGTCGGTGCCCTCGAGTAGCAATCTCTCCACTCGTGTCATTCTAATTTTTATAAATTTAATTGAAGTGCTAAGTGCTCTCGAACCTGATACCATGGCCTTAAAGTTTCATATTGTCATGTTAATTAAACTTATGGAAACTAAACTCCGTCTTTGGGATAAAACCAACGAAAATAATAAAAATATAATTCTACGAGAAAAAAGTTGGCGGGCTTTGACTATATTTTTGCCATTTACTTCTAAGATATAACAAATAACTCAAATATAAACTTATTAACAGCTGCCATGGCACTCAACAGACTTCGTAAAAAAATGTATTTCCTCGGTTTTATATCACTTTGTCGGTGTCGTGTCGGGACGATATCGTGCAAGTGTGAAAACGTTCTCCCGGTGTCGTGTCGGTGTCGTTGCCGGTAGATGTGAAAACGCCCTATGGGGTTTTCAATCCAACAGGCCGCCAGTTGGACTGTTCGGGCATAACTGATAGGCTTGCCGGTACGTGTATAGCCCCCATAACGTGGCCGCTGCGTATGCACAAATGAAGCGAGCGGTCTATACCTTCTCTTTTTCACTTCTAACCCATGGTTAGGGGATACGTCTCATAGACACAATGCCTATGTATTCGGGAGAATAGGTACTTTTATTTGAAACATGTCTTTATCCTAGATTGACAGCAATTTTTATATTTACCTAGATATGCCATTTTTTTTTAGATTTTAACATTACATAAGAAACAAAAAAGTTATTCTTATTCTATATTCTTCAAAATTTTGAATGAAGGATTTAAATAAACATTTTTCCTTGCTGTATTTCGGATTAAATGGTATGAAGACATACTTGGTCTCATTTTCTTCTGAATATTTAACGTGAACTTATGTCTATTAACTTGTTTATTAAGTCATCGTCATAACCATTAACTAGTTTGGTCACTTTTTCTTTGAATAGAGGAAACTTCAATAGTGAAAAGAATCGTATTAGGAAAATAAATATGTTATGACGATGACTTAATAAACAAGTTAATAAATAGACATAACTTCAGGGAAAATATTCGGGATTCCACCTTTTTTTACACGCGAAGAAAATAAGGCCAAATATGTCTCCACACCATATAATCCGCAATACAGCAGGGGACTCAATAAGGTATTTAATAAGGTAGGCCTCATCTTAGTCTATAAGTCATCAGACAATCTGAGAAATATCTTAGGAAATCCCAGACAAGATTCCTAATTGTGAGAACAGTAGAATTATGAAATTAGTTGTAATGATTGTAACAAAAAGCATGTTGGGCAAACTAAAAGGTCAATAAAAACACCATTTAAAGAACATTTGGTACATTTAAAATACGGTAGAAGAGAAAAGTCTAGCATTGCCGAACATGCCCTTGAAGCTGATCATACTGTAACATTAGATAATCTAAGATTAATTAAAAATTTATCTAATAGGAGATTGTTGAACGCATACGAAAGTATGGAAATTATAAAATGCAAAAGTAGTTTAAATAAAGACAGAGGGCCTATTCCTTATAGTCCCCTCCATTGGTTACTTGACCGGAACTGATGGCCTCGTCTATGCCATTAGTTCCGTCTGAGGAATTCAGGTGTTAGGCTAAGTACAAATAGGGTAGATTTGTAGTTTAGCTTTAGTCAATCATCGCTCCTGATGAAGCTAACGCGCGTCGAATGCAAGAATAAAATGTTTGGTGTAGTGGTGATATATAATGAGTAATACATCAGTTACCAGAATCAGGAACTAAAATGTTTCCATTTGGAGCCACTAAAAACTTCGGAAATGTATTTTTGAGGATGATGCATTTTAGACAAACTAAATTACATGCCAGGATGTAGGTTCTATACATGTTCAAAAATGGAAGTTCATTGCCCAAAGCTCACATCAGAACATCGTTGGTTCAAATAATTCCTACAAAAATCTGCTGAGTCGGACGTATATATAAACTATTTTATAATAGCAGCTATATTTGTTAAATCATAGAACCATAAAAATGGATGGATATACCTATCAGATATGATAATATAAGTACTGCCTGTGCCAGCAGAAAAAGGGCTTTTATTCTATAGGTCTAGCACACGTGCTACAGGGAAGTCCCTAAAGCGCTACAGGAGCGACACGTGTGCAGAGAAAGCGATTCACGTTGTTCTTGAATCGCTGTAGATTGTACTCGATGGGAAACACAGTCCTGGGTAAACTATTCCAAAGGTATGATGTTCTCCATATAAAAGACTGCTTGAAAAGCGTTGTACGAGGAGTAACAAGCTGAATCTCATACGGATGTGAAGTATTAGCGCGACGTGTACTTCTAATATGCACCGCTCTGGGAGGAATTAAACGGGCCACATCCTTCGAACGCTTTCCATGAAAGTACTTGTAGAATAGGCTCAAGTCGCCAACCGTTCTTCGATGTTCCAGCGAATCAAGGCCGTCGGTCAGTTCTGGGTGTCCAATCAGACGAATAGCTCTTCTCTGGATATAATCCAACAAATGCAGTGTATGTTTGGGAGCGGAGCTCCAAACATGGGAGCAGTATTCCATAGTTGGTCGAATTTGAGCTTTGTAAAGAATTAACAGTTGTTGTGGAGTGTAAAGCTTTCTGGTTCGAAACAATATTCCCAACTTTTGAGAAGCTCTCCTTGCTATGCCTGCAACATGTTCATGCCAGGACATATTTACTCCCAAATTAACGCCTAACAGATTGAGTGGCGATGTTAGGGGGATGGAGTGCCCCGACATAACTATGTCGGGTTCTGCAACGTTAACTTTTTTAGAAAAAACTGCCGCCTGGGTTTTTGTAGCGTTAAATTCCACTTGGTTACTGTCACCCCAAGATAGAATTATTTCCAGGTCTTTGTTAAGTTGAATGACTTCCTGCTGTCTGCGGATATTCGTCTGAGTAGTCGATGTCCGAGCGTTCAAAGAGAATGAAGAGATTAGTGTACTATCATCTGCAAAGCTGTAGATTGGATTCTCGGTCTTTTCCAGCAGATCGTTAATATAAATGAGGAAGAGAGTAGGAGACAGTATGGAACCTTGGGGCACACTGGCGTTGATAGTGAAGGTGTTAGAAAGAAATCCGTCGACTGCCACTCGTAAAGAACGCTCTCTGAGGAAACATGAGAGTCACAAACAGAACTTTTCAGACATACCATAAGAACGTAGCTTAGCCAACAGCCCATCGTGCCAAACACGGTCAAATGCCTTGGATATGTCAAGAGCAACCGCTCGAGATTCTCCAAAGTGTTCAATTGCGTTGTTCCAAACATGTGTTACATAAGTCAGAAGATCTCCTGTTGATCTATTTTTACGAAACATATTAGTGATCACTAATAATGTTGAATCCTTCAAGATATTTTAGAAGATGCTGATTGATAGCCTTTTCCATGACTTTCGATATTATTGAGAGTAATACGATTGGTCGGTAGTTATTTGGCAAGGTCTTCTTGCCTTTTTTAGGTATCGGCTGAACTGTGGCACATTTCCAGCAGGAAGGAAATATTCCCTTTCTGTAGGATAGGTTGAAAAGTCTACAGAAAAACTGGTGTTAGTTCCCTCGCACAGTTCTTGAGAACTATGGCAGGTATTCCGTCAGCGCTTGAAGCCTTTTTGGTGTCTAGCTTCATCAAAATACGTTTTATGATACGCTGTCTGAAGACAATATCGGGCATCCTTGACTGCACTATGGGAATGGTAGGTGGTGTTTTTCCTTGGAAATCGACAGTAGAATGTGAAGCAAAGAGTTCAGCCAACAAGTTTGCTTTCTCAACAGGTGTCGTTGCAATAGAATTATCTGGCCGTGTGAGTGGTGGTATGGTGGATTTGGTGAAATTTTGACTAACTGCCTTAGCGACTGACCAAAAGGACCTGGAATTGCCGAGACAAGCGAGAAGTTTGTTTCTAATCCGTTGATTGTGTACCTCCTTGGTTTCGTCGATAATTTCTTTGCATCTGTTCCTGGCACGAACAAAGATGTTACGATTTATGGTGTTAGGATGTTCACGCCACTGTCGGTATGCAAGATGTTTAGAAGCAACAGCTTCTTTGCATTTTAGGTCAAACCAAGGCTTGCCGTTGGAAGGGCATTTCTTCGAAAAAGGGATGTAAGCCTCCATACCGGCCAAAATAACATCGGAAACCTCCCTGGCGCAGTCAGATGGGTCGTCGGATCGAAAACAAACGTCCAATCAAGGGAAAGTTCGAAAATATTCCATGAGATCTTCCCATTTAGCAGATTTGTAGTGCCAAATCTTGCGCGGTTTGGGCGCCTCTCTGTCACTGATTGGTAGAATACTCGATGTCGAAAGTAGTTTATGGTCGGAAGAACCTAACGGCGGATTTACGCTGACCATGTAAATCTCCGGATTGGTGGTTAAAAACAGATCAAGAAGACTGGCGAACTCTCCGTCTCGATCAGGAATCCGTGTTGGTTCATCAATAAGCTGAGTCAAGCTACAACTGATTGAAAATGATTCGGCTTCACGACCTTGTTCGTCGGTAGTATTTGAATATTTAAGCCAGTTAATGTTGTGGACATTAAAGTCGCCCAGGATGGCAATTTCGGCATTTGGATAGTTAATTTGTAAATGATCTATGGTGTGTCTGCAAGAGAAGCGAAAAGTGTTCTAAAGTTTGTATCACTTGGTGGTCGATAGAGGATACAGGATACAACCTTGTGGTTGGTTGAGTCGCTATTTTTAACCACATAACATCAAAGTTTGGGGGCTCCAGAGCCTCTTCTCGTTGGCAAGAGAGGTCGCTTCTGACATAAAGACAGATTCCAAAGTTACGCCTAAATCGGGAATAGAAATCGTACCCAGGATAAAGATAGTTTACTGTGCTGGTCGCTGAACTGACCTTAGTTTCACAAAGAGCGAGTACATGAGGTTTATTTGATTGCAGGTGTTGGTGCACTGAATTTATGTTCGAATTTAAACCTCGTACGTTGCAAAAATCCATTTTGAAATTCTGTTCTCTGCATGTCGACGCCCCTGAACCAGCCCCCACCCGGAGATCCGAACGGGGGGCTATTTTACCTCCGGAATTTTTTGTATCCAGGTGCTGACACACTTGAATTATTAATACGTCATTGTCTGCGGGTTTGCGTAATTTTTAGATTCGGCATAGCACATGCGACTACTTACAGATAATGATAAATATCCTAAAGAAGAGCAATGAATACAATTTCGAACTTTACATAGCCTTCACAGACTATGAGAAAGTCTTTGATTCTGTTGAAATGTGGGCAATCATCAACGGCTAGAACAACTGTAGAATTAATTCTAGATACACTACTCTAATCAAAGATATATATAAAAAAATGCAAAGATATACATAAAATCTAGTACAGAACAAATACGTATAGGAAGAGGTGTACGACAGGGAGATACAATCTTGCCTAAGTTATTTATTACAGCTCCAAAAGACGTATTTCATTAACTAGATTGGACAAAGAAGGGCCTTAAGATAGATGGTGTGTATCTGAGTCATTTAAGATTCGCAGACGATAGTGTAGTCATCAGTAGTAATCCACATGAGTTACAAGAATTGATAAATCAGTTGAATTACCACTCAAATACAATAGACATGATGACTAATTTTGAAAAAACTATTTCACGATGTTCTTACGAATCTACTACGAGACTGGTTTGAAAAGTCCGTGCAAAGTCCGAGAGATGGCACCACCGGCACGTATCGAGGTCATGTTTAGTTAGTAGCATCTCTTGAATGAACGCACACCAAGTTTCAGCCATATTGGTCTATTTTTTTGTGTTTGGCATTCGTGTGAATCAAGGAAGTCGAGTGATTTTCAAGAAATGGACGAAAAAGAATTTCGTGTGGTGATTAAACATTACTTTATGAAAGGCAAAACGCCTCAGGAGACTAAAGAGAAGCTTGATAAACATTATGGTGACTCTGCACCTTCGATTAGAACAGTTTATAAGTGGTTTCAAAATTTTCGGACTGGCCATATGGGCACAAGTGACGCTGAACGTTCTGGACGGCCTGTGGAGGTTACGACTCCAGAAATCATTGATCAAATCCATGATATGCTGATGGTTGACAGAAGAGTTAAGGTGCGTGAGATTGCTAGTGCTGTGGGCATCTCGACTGAACGGGTACATAATATTTTGCATAAACATTTGGACATGAGAAAGCTATCCGCAAGATGGGTGCCGCGATTGCTCACGCTTGACCAAAAACGGAATCGTGTGAAGTGTTGCAAGGATGGTTTGCAGCTGTTCCAGAAGAATTCGGAGGACTTTAAGCGTCGTTTCGTCACTGTAGATGAAACATGGATACATTACTATACTCCTGAGACCAAACAAACAATCTAAACAATGGGTTACCAAGGGGGAATCTGCACCAAAAAAGGCGAAGACCGTTCCTTCGGCCGGAAAGGTTATGGCGACTGTCTTTTGGGATTCGCAAGGGATAATCCTCATCGACTATCTGGAAAAGGGTAAAAACTATTACAAGTGAATATTATTCATCGTTATTGGACCGTTTGAAAACCGAGCTGCAAGAAAAACGCCCGCAATTGGCCCACAAGAAAGTCTTTTTCCATCACGACAACGCACCAGCGCACACCTCAGCAGTTGTGGTCGCAAAATTAATGGAAATAGGATTCCAACTCGTTTCACATCCCCCCTATTCTCCAGACTTGGTTCCCTCGGACTACTATTTGTTCCCCAATTTGAAGAAATGGCTGGCGAGACAAAGATTTTATTCAAACGAGGAGGTGATTGCAGACACTAATGGATATTTTGCAGACTTGGACAAATCCTATTATTCGGAAGGGATCAACAAACTAGAACATCGTTGGACGAAGTGTATAAGCCTAAACGGAGACTATGTCGAAAAATAAAAAAGGTTTACCCCAAAACACATAAGTAGTTTTTATTTTTGCACGGACTTTTCAAACCAGCCTCGTATTTCCAAAAATATATATATTTTCCTAACATAAAATTGGCCCTTTTTTTAACTAATTTTGAATTTCACAGAAAACGCTCGCAGATGTCATGGTGTCTGCTCGTGACGTCACACCTTTGTAAACTCCATGTCAACAACAGTGAAGTATAGAGTGTCTAACAATAATTTTGTTATTTTGTGTGTTTAAAATTAATTCTAAAGTATATAAGTGGAGTGCGGTCCATCAGTGTAAAAACACATGCTAACAAGTTATTTGCTTACGTTCCAGACAAGAAAACTATTAGAAATAAGTGGCTAACTCTGGCACGGCGAGACCCAGCAGTTATTTCTCCAAATTCTTCAATTTATTTCTGTGAAGACCATTTTGATGGAAGTTTTAACTTAATATTTTATTATTATAAATGAGGTGTGTCGTAATAATCTTCTTTGAGAAATTGTTAATTATCTAAATAATACCTTTAGATAGTCAGATCACTATTGAGGTTAGGTTTTATTTCTTTAATGTTATCATCCACTACTGTTTATTTAATGGATACTTTATTCTTGTTCCAATTGCCAAATGATATGAAGAATTACATTCAGTATATATCAACATTTTCGTAACAATCATAACCTAACCTAAAACTAATAAAACCATGACGTAGAAATAAAGTACCGTTTTTATGGGTTTTTGAGTTTTAAATTGTAGTTTTAATACAGATTACTTATATACTTACATAGAACTTTTGATATTGTTAAATCTGCTTAGCAAAAGTCTTTGTTTGACGCCAGAAACTCTCCAAGCATCAACAAATCAATTTCAGGTAAATTAAAGCTATTTGCCTTGATAAATCCGTCTTCCATCGCTAACGTTTCTTGGTTCTAGTTTTGGTAACACAAAAATAAGCAACTCGATAGTTTAAAACCACAAATTAATTAAAGAGTTGATTGCCAAAGATAAAACTAATAAATACAATAAATCAGGAGTTTATAAACTTAAATGTCAAGAGTGCAATAGCTGTTACGTAGGCCAAACGGGACGGAATTTCAAGACAAGATTCGCAGAACACAATGCCTCTTATAGGCTAAAAAAATGAAAAATCACACTTTGCTAAACACTTCTTAGAAACAGGCCATACTTTTCCCAATATCGATTGTTTACAAATACTCCATATGGCACCTAAAGGGTCAAAACTCAACTTCTTAGAATCTATAGAAATTTACAGACATTCAAAGGATCATAATATAAATTTACTGAATAGTCAATTAGACGTAGCAAATTCTCTTTTGTTCAAACTTTTTTAACATATAATAGACCCACATCTGTTCATCATATAAACATAAAATACCAAAAATCTGTTTTAGTCTTAGTTAAGCGTTTGACAATGTAGTTGTACTACGAAATCGCGATAACGCAATTGTAAAATCTTTACAAATATATTTAGTGACAGTTAACAAAGTAATTAAGTAGTTTTATTGACAAATTAATTGATAAACAGTGCAGAGATTATCGTTAACACAAGAGAAGTTGGACCGAAATAATATTTACTTCGGCGTGACGTCATTCGCTCCGATTGTTGTTCCACATAACATGGTGGATTGCTATATTTTGCATTTTTATTTTACCAAAAATAATATTAATCTCACTTTTAATATAAAAATAAGAACATTTTTTAGAAACATTTTAATCTATTTCATTATTTAAAGTCATAATTTCGGTGATTCATTGTTACTGTCATCACGCTTATTGGTCTTAAGATGAATATAAGACAAAAATATTAACCAACACTAATAACAGCATAGTTATAAATGTAGAAGGAGCAGCTCTCGAGAATGTTAAGAGTTACGTGTATCTGAAGGAATGGGTCCATTTTGGGAGGCTTCCTATTCAAATAATCACACACCCCACACATAAAATGTGATGGCGCCATCATAGGAAAACTACAAAGGCTACTTGAACTAAAAACTGATCTAGTGAAATTTATTTTTTTGTAAGATTTTAAACCTGGGAAAAACGTCTATATATACAGGATGTTTAGTATGTAAATGTTGATATTTTGAAAGATACTAGAGAATGTCACTCTGGATATTTTTTCACATATACACTATATATATATATATATATATATATATATATATATATATATATATATATATATATATATATACATATATATATATATATATATATATATATATATATATATATATATATATATATATATATATATACATATATATATATATATATATATATATATATATATATATATATATATATATATATATGTATATATATATATATATATATATATATATATATATATATATATATATATATAGATACATATGTATCACGGTTGCACGGTTTATGAGAGAGATATCGGCAAAAAACCTATATTTTTTTTTTGAACAGGAGTTCGCGCAGTTTTAACTTAATAAAACACCACTTACTACTTTTACTTCTTTTATTATTTGTTTTTTATCAGATTTCTTTATAAATGACACTAAGCAGTTAATCTATACAAGACTGTACTAACAAAGCATATTCTGTACTCTTAATATGCTTTTTACGAAAAAAGTAATTTCTTGCACAATGTGGTAGCTTTATTTTACTATTTTCTGATTTGTGAGGTTTTCTAATGCTTTTTATTGATATACTGTATGATGTCCACGATGAAAAATGAAAAAAAAAAATCAGATAAAAACAGAATGTGTTTATTATCTTCTTTAGGTGCACATGTGTAGAAACAGGCCTATTTGTTAAAATTGAGAAATATTTTACCAAAAATAGTTATTTCTTGGCCAAGTTTACATTAGAGTACAATATTTTAGTATTCAGTTGAAATTATTAATCTTTATTATTTTCCTAATTTTTGCAAAATTTTTAAAAGACAGAAAACTCTCTTACTTCAAAAAAATATTTTTTATCGGCAACCTTATGAGACTACTCATTTTTAAAACCTAAATATTTCTTGTATCGACTTTTCTAAATGAAAACAAAAATAACACATTAAAATTTTGGTACAGCTGGTGCAAAGTTGGCAGAATTTCAAAAATTAAATTGAATTATATTGACTTTTTCAGTACTTAATTGACGCTAAAATAAGAATAAATAAACACATCGCCAATATAGATTATATGGTGTCCAGTCTTCCAGGAAAAACTTTTTCTATTGAGGTTCTTGATCCCTGTTTAACATTTAAGACATCTAAGTATCTTGGCTGCGTTGTTCAAGTATATGATTGATACCATAACGCTATATAATATGTAATATATTGCTAAAAAAATATAAAATACTGTTGATAACATACCAAGCAAAAAACACTGATAAACACTGTACTTACTTTTCATTTAAATATAAACGAAAAAACTATTTCTGATGATAAATTAGTTTTATTATAATTTCTGTATTATAGTACTTTAGAAATTAAAAAATTATTTTTGATCACGCATTTTACTACGAGGGTCGCCTTTTAAGTTTTTACAAACGACCACTAGATGGTGCTATTGAGATGTGACATTGCCATTGTTGTAAAATTTGACATTTGTTATTTCCAAAACTGTGACAGCTTAGAAATTACCCGTATAGGTTGTTTACAGTGAGCGTTTAGACAAACCGTTTTATGAACAAATGGAAATTTCACGTGAAGGTTTTCGTTGGATGATTTTTTACAATTTTAATAAAGGCCTAACTCAACAACAATGCCTCGAATCGCTTTGTTCAATTTTTGGTAATGAATCACCAAAATTGTCTACAATTGGTTTGCAGAATTTCGTGATGGTCGTGCTTCCGTCAGCGATGAATTTCGGGAAGGTCGTCCAAAATCAGTTGTTGTTCCAAAAAACATCGATGCTGTGCGCAGCCAGAATGAAGAGGATCGGCATGAGATTTACCGTGAGGTAGAGGCATCCTTAGGCATATCGAACATTACAGTTCATTCGATTTTGTATGAACATTTAGCTATGAAAAAAAATTGTTCCCGATGGATTTCGATATATTCGTACGAGTCGGAAACTAAGCAACAATCAACTGTTCCAAGATAACCTGAATTCAACAAAAGTGGTTCATTCGGGAAGCACTTCCAAGAAAATGATCGCTTGTTTCTTTGGTTAAACCGGACTTGTTGCAACCATTGCTATAGAGGACTGAAGAACAGTTAATGCTGAATGATATACAACAATTTGTTTGCCAGAAGTCATCGATGAAATCAGGAAAAACAACCGAAAACGTCGCATCATTCTTCATCATGTCAATGCCTGCACACAGCACAAATAATTGATTATTTGACGGAGACAAACATCCAATTAATGTCTCGTTGCCAATATTCACCTAATTTATCTCCTAACGTCTTCTTTTTGTTCCCGAATGTCAAAAAAATGCGTGGACAGCGATTTTCATTACCTCAAGAAGCTGTTGAATTCTTCCAAATTAATGTTTTTGAGGTACCAACTTTAGAGCGGAAAAAATGTTTTGAGAATTGGTTCGAACGCAAGCAAAAGTATATATATATATATATATATATATATATATATATATATATATATATATATATATATATATATATCTTAAAGGCGAATATTTTGAGAAACAATAAAACGATTTGTATCAAAATTTTTTTTTTCTTTCATCGCTTTTTAAACTGTAAAACTTAAAAGGTAGCCCTCGTATCCCAGAGAACCTCAAAAAGCTGCGGGAACTCAATACTTTGTGCTAATGTTGCAAGGGATGACTTAGTTTCTATTATTAAAGATTTTCAAAAGAAAAATTCTTGTGGTGTTAATGGCATAACTTCCAAAATATTTTTTTTAAATTGCCTTGGCTCGAATAGATCAACTATTATAATTAATTAATCAGTCTTTAATCAGGGGTACATTTTCAGACCTGTTAAAAACGCCAGTAGCATTTATAAAAATAGATAAAGAAATAATGTTGAAAATTTACCGAACAATGTCTGCAGTTAGTGTTTCTTCAAAAGTTATTAAAAAAATAAAAAACCGGTCAAGTGCAAGTTGGACTGGCACAATTAGTGTTCCGTACTGTGATTGCCCTTAAAATAAAATTTTTTATTACGAAAGTAATATAATGATCAGTGACTTCACAAAATACAGCCCAAATTAGTTTTCAACAAAAGAATTAAGAACCCAGATTACAAACATGTCCAGTGAAATACTGACTCAGCAGGTTAATCATACCAACCACAATAAGACTAAAAGTTCCATGTGACGCATATATCTTAAGATCCAATATGTATTTTCACGTATCTTTTTAGCCAATAATGTATAATAGTTATAGCATCTTAGCTACCTAATAGCTAATAAATCAATCTAACTCAATCTAGAATCTAGTGGAAAAAGTTTAAAATGAATATCTACTACCTAAATATTTGTTTAATTATAAGCAAATAAAATAAAATTATTTTGTCTCGGTCCCTAATGCTTAAAGCAGTAGCTATCAGTCCCTGTCCAATTTACAACTTTGGATGAAATAAACCTTCACCATGTTGGCGGGCAAATATTTTTTTTATACTAGATAAATTATCAAACGTAATGCACTCGTGGTAATTTTCGCTCATCCTACTCTTTATGGAAACTATTTCAGAATTTTTTCAAAATTTGCTGATCAGTACCTCTTGAGATAGAGTGGGTGAACGAGGGGTTTTTGGTCATTTTTTCAAAATAATACAAAAAAAGTGTGCGTTAGTATTACATCATATATATTTTTGAACTCGTGTTTTCACAAGCTTTCATTTGACACCCAACTCGATGACCTATTTCACCCCCCAAAACTAACCCCTTAAGTTAAAATTCAACTCTCAAAACTACACCGCGCTTATTGAACCATCAGTTCCTCTATTTGTGCCAAATTTCAGCCTTCTATGTCGAATAGTTTTTGAGAAAATCGGGTGTGATAGACAGACAGACGGACACCGAAGTGATCCCGTAAGTGTTTCGTTCAGAACATTAATAATCTATATATAATGTTGATTTCTTTAAAAAACTACAACATTCTTTCTAGTCTGCAGCATAATACTTGCTCGGGGCTGGACAACTGTGTCTACTAGTTCCTATAAATATATATATACGAACAGGGTGATAATGGCAATGAGGTCGCAACCATGCTATTTGATCTTACTAAGGTTTTTGAGTTATTCAATAAAAGGATTCTCATGAACAAAGTGTGGGTATTAGAGGAAACCTAAAAATGTAATAACTAAGAGTCATTTGAATTAAGTCTAGAGATAAGAATAGAGGACTCAATTTTGTGACTCTTTTTATTGCTGATAAACCTAAATGATTTACTGCCAATAACAGTGCTCATATCTCTTGATTTATCAGCAGTGGAAGGATGAAAAGCAAGCATAAAAAGTATGAGCGAAATAAATTAATTTCTCTTTTAACTTTTCATACCAGTGCAAGGTTTCTAGGTACTTACGTCACAATACTTTTTTATTAGAAGGCAATTCAACTTCTTTCAAGAAGCTAAGCAATGTTTACGACGTTATCTTAGAATTGAAAATACAAGTAGTGCTTGATTTGGATGGTTTATTGAATTATTATTATGCGTTAGTGCGATAGTGTATTCCTAACTACATGCGCAAATAACCAACAGCCCAATTATGATTACAAAACAAATAGCAACATCGAAAAAAGAAAAAACTCAAAAATTAATTAAAGAAACACAAAATCTCATGAAACAGAGACGACTAATAAGAAATGATCCTACAAATTGTAGATTAGAATTGACAGAAATAGACAAAAAAATAAAGAAAAAGATCAGAGAAGACGTCAGACAGTACAGAAACTTAAAATAGAAGAGAGTTTGAAACACCTAAACAAACAAATGAATGAAGGGAGACATCAAATAATAAAACTTATAAATAACGATAACCAAGAGATCGCACAAATCAAAGAGATAGAGGAAGCTACAGAGAAATAAATATTATCAAACAGTATATGGCACGAAAGTATCGCCACCCCCCGGTGAAGAAGAAGGAAATAGAGTGATAGTAGGAAATGTGGGATCTGAAGAAATTCCTGATGTAACAACGGATTAAATAATGAACGCCCTACAATATATTCACAGCAACAAAGAACCAGGAGACGATGAAATAACTATAGAAATGATAAAGTATGGAGGGGCATCGATAATACAATCTCTTCAAGCTCTATTTAACAGGTGCCTCATAGAAAGTAAAATACCAACACCTTGGGTAAACGCCTTGATTGTGCTTATATTTAAAAAGGGAAGCAAATTTAAATTGGAGAATTACCGACCCATCAGCCGGTTATCGGTACTGTACCAAATCCTCACTAGAATCATAACGTATAGATAAACAAACAAATTAGACAGTTATCAACCACGTGAACAAGCGGGGTTTAGACGGGGATACAGCACTTTGGACCATCTTCAAACAATTAGATTATTAGTGGAAAAAGCAAATGAATATAAGGTCACCTTGTGGATAGCAATGGTTAACTACGAAAAAGTATTTGATTCGGTAGAGATATGGATAGTTCTTAACGCCTTAAGTAACAGCAGAGTTAATGAAGGTACACAACTCTTCTTGAATACACATATAAAAAATGCCACATTACAAAATAATGCTTGAAGAAAAAACAAATAAAATCAAAAATAAAGACACGCTGATGGAATTAATTAAAAAGTCTCCAGAAATAGGTCTAAAAAACCAAATATTTAAACAACGAAAATGAAGATAATAGCCAGGAATTAGTACATTTACATTTAAATTGGACATCCCAAATACAATAAAAGCCAGAGTATTCGATCAATATGTACTGCCGGTATTAACATATGGCACTGAAACGTGGGCTTTAAATAAAAGTATAATAAATAAACTCCAGGTAACCAAAAGAGCAATGGAGAGGAGAATGCTAAATATTAGACTCCAAGATCGTATTCCTAACACTGAGATACGAAGAAGATGAAAAGTGACAGATATAATACAACGAATATGTATATTAAGGTGGAATTGGGCGGTGCATATCGCGAGGCAGAATGATAACAGATGGATCCGTCATATAGTTGAATGGAGGCCTAGAGAAAATAAAAGATGCAGAGGTGGACCACAGACAAGATGGACGGACGACATAAAAAGATTAGCAGGATACGATTGGATGAAAAAAACAAACAACAAAGCTCATTGGAGACAACTTGGGGAGGCGTACATCTGACTATGGATGAAATAAGCTAATGATGATAATGATGATAGCGTACTCCTACATTTCCCAAAATATCATGTTTTAGGGAAAGGTTAGGGTGTGTGAGGATATTATGCAAAAGTTAAACTGTATGATCTATTTGTATTTATATTTTGTCTATTACAGCTAAATGCAATATTAGTAAATAAAGAGTTTTAACTGTAAATCATAATTATCAATCTTGAAACGGATTTGTTATAATCGTTCCATTTTTAAAACTTACCAGACAGTGAATTATTGATGGCAAAAATGAGATTATATATTGCGAATAGCTTAAAGTACAATGATCCCAAAAAACTTTTTTTCGCTACTATTTGATGTCTGGTCTATTTTAATTATTAGGATCGATAGTTTTAAAGCAGTTCCATTTTTTTGTTTTAGTATATTTATATTTTACTTATTATTTGTTCACGTAGGTTATTGTTGTCTTGTTAAATTTATTCGTAATAAAATTAATTTTAATGACAGTGGCTTCACTGAGCACTTCGTATTATTTGATTTTATTTTTATCCTTATATTTGACGTACCAAATGCATAATTTTATGTAAATTATGTCAGTGATAAAATAAAAATTTGAAAAAAAACCAAATTATATATCTATTACATTTTTTAAATTGTACTGAAAAAAAAGCAACACAATTAAAATATTTGATTTCCATTGCTGGCATATTCAATCAATATTATTTATAATAATTAATTATTTAAATTACAAAGTACGTTGTAAAAGTTAGTAAAGTACTGTCACATACTCATAATAAATATTAATTTTTCATCGTTTTGGATATCTAAATTAGAACGATTTTATTTATTCCTATATACAAATCATTTTAATTCTCAAAAAGCAATTTTGTGCGCTATTATTTTCAATTTTTTTTTTTATTGGTCTAGCACACGTGCTGCAGGGAAGTCCCTAAAGCGCTACAGGGCCACACGTGTGCGGAAAAAAAAAAGCGATTCACGTTGTTCTTGAACCGCTGTAAATTGTACCCGGTGGGAAACACAGTCCTGGGTAAGCCATTCCAAAGGGATGATGTTCTCCATATAAAAGACTGCTTGAAAAGCATCGTACGAGGAGTAACAAGCTGAACCTCATACGGATGTGAAGTATCAGCGCGACGTGTACTTCTAACATGCACCGCCCTGGGAGGAATTAAGCGGGCTACATCCTTCGAACATTCTCCATGAAAATACTTGTAGAATTGACTCAAGTCACCAACATTTCTTCGATGTTCCAGCGAATCAAGGCCGCAGGTCAGTTCTGGGTCGACGAACAGCCCTTCTCTGAACAGAATCCAACAAATGCAGTGTAAGTTTGGGAGCGGATCCCCAAACATGGAAGCAGTCTTCCATAGTTGGTCGACTTTGAGCTTTGTAAAGAATTAACAGTTGTTGTGGAGTGTAACGCTTTTTGGTTCGAAATATTATTCCCAACTTTTGAGAAGCTCTCCTTGCTATGCCTGCAACATGTTCATGCGAGGACATATTTGCTCCCAAATTAACGCCCAACAAATTGAGTGACGATGCTAGGGGAATGGAGTGCCCCGACATAACTATGTCGGGTTCAGCAACGTTAACTTTTTTAGAAAAAACTGCCGCTTGGATTTTTCTAGCGTTAAATTCCTTTGTTAAGTTGAATGACTTCCTGCTGTCTGCGGATATACGCCTGAGCAGCCGATGTCCGAGCGTTCAAAGTGAATGAAGATATAAGCGTACTGTCATCTGCAAAGCTGTAGATTGGATTCCCGGTCTTTTCCAGCAGATCGTTAATGTAAATGAGAAAGAGAGCAGGAGACAGTATGGAGCCTTGGGGCACACCGGCGTTAACAGTAAAGGTGTTAGAAAGAAATCCACCGACTGCGACTCGTAAAGAACGTTCTCTGAGGAAACATGAGAGCCACAAACAGAACTTTTCAGACATACCACAAGAGCGTAGCTTAGCCAACAATCCATCGTGCCAAACACGGTCGGTCGAATGCCTTGGATATGTCAAGAGCAACCGCTCGAGATTCTCCAAAGTGTTCAGTTGCGTTGTTCCAAACATGTGTTACATAAGTCAGAAGATCTCCTGTTGATCTATGTTTACGGAAACCATATTGGTGATCGCTAATAATATTGAATCCTTCAAGGTATTTTAGAAACTGCTGATTAACAGCCTTTTCCATGACTTTCGATATTATTGAAATTATTGACATTACCTCAACTGTAACAGTTATAAATTTGAAATTGAACTGTAAAATATCAATACAAGTAACATTTATGTTTAAATAAATAATAGCAATTTAATATTCATACCCATAATTCACTCTTCCATTTACTCTCATTGTGTCAATTTAAATGATGATTTAATATTCTCGATAATAGATGGCGGCACGTTCTTGAACAATTAAAGTGTATAGTTGAAGATAAGTTTTAAGAGGAAAAATCCCTTTTTAGGTATGTTTTACGCAGGAAACTAGATTTTAAGTCACATCGTAGTTAAAATTACGTTCTAACCAAGTTTCTAAATTACCTACTAAATATTTTTGGTTGTAAAAAAAAAATTATAGGTTTAAAAGTTACAGTACTTTTCATAATAGATGGCGTCACAGGAAAAAAGCACATTTTTTAAGCAGTTGAGGAAACAATTTAAATTGATGATAATAGGGCAAAGGTCAAAGAATTTTCTTTTTTTTTTATTCTTTTTGATAAACGTTAAGAAAGTAGTAACAAATAAAAGCGTGATCAGAAAAATCGTACGTGCAATCACAGTCTAAATGCCATGCTTTATTAGAAACCCATGAAAGTACGACTAAACTGTGAACTGAACGTGAATTTTTTTGACCATGGCTGTACACTTGTACACAATTCATAAAGGGGGAAATTTTCTTCACAGAATTCTTAAACTCCGATAAATATTTTTTAGATGTTAAGTAACGGAAGTCACGACACGAATAGTTTTTTTTGATTTTGGTAAAGCAAAATCTAATGCCAAAGTTAATTTTGCCAAAATAATACATAGGCTGAAAAGTTTTTGGTTTAGCTACTTAAAACACATTTTTTTTGCAAAGATCGAACTTATACATCAATATACGTCTTCTTCAGAAGCGATACAATCAGTCCAACGTTCTGCTAGCATTTATCTACCTTTCTTGTAGAAGGATTTCTCTTTGCCTTCACAATAGTAAAAACTCAGTTTCGGTGATAACTTCTTCATTGGAACCAAATCTCTTTCCCACGAGCATTTTTTTTGGGATCTGCGAATAGATAATAGTCGCTGGGGGCCCAATTCTGGAGAATACGGTGGATGAGGAAGCATTCGAACTTCAATTTATGCAATTTTACCATCGTAACCATTAACTTGTGACACAGTGCATTCTCTTGATGAAAGAGCACTTTTTTCATGTTCATTTAGGGCCTTTTCTTTGCGATTTCAGACTTCAAACGCATCATGAACTTTATATACTATTCGCTATTGATGGTTTTTCCCTTCTCAGCATAGTTGAAAATTATTCCATGCGCATCCCAAAATACAGAGACCAAAACCTTCCCGGCCGACTGTTGTGTATTTGGTCGCGTCGGACGGCTTTCACCGGCTGCTGTCCACTCAGCTAACTGCCGATTTGATTCCAGTGTGTAGTGGTGGATCCATGTTTCATCCATTGTCACATTTATTGCGCTTAAACAGGTCCAAAAAGTGCTCAGAATCATCAACACGTTGTTGTTTTTGGTTTACTGTGAGCAAACGCGGTAGCTATTTCGACAGAGCTTTCTAATGCCCAAATATTCATGCAAGATATGGCCAACACATTCTTTTGATATCTTTAGGGTGTCAGTTATCTCAAGCAATTTCACTTTACGGTCATCCAAAACAATTTTGTGGATTCTTTTGATGTTTTCAGATGTAACCACCTCATTTGGGCGTCCAGGGCGTTCAGCATCATTTGTATCTGTACGACCGTGTTTAAAGTCAGCATACCAGTACATGTGAGTGATTTTTCAGGGGCAGAGTCCCTGTAACACTTATCAAGCCATTGCTTTGCTTAAACCAGTATTTTTTCTCAAAAAAGAGTATTTAATCAAAACACGAAATTCAATGTTGTCCATTGTTTTCAAAATATCAACAACAACCACTGTAACTAATAAACTAATCGTCGAAATGTAATCAAATTTTGACACATATCGTTTGAAGATTGGTACTTCCTAAAAATCATATGGATTTTTTGAAAGGGGTGAGATCTATGTGCTTACGGGTTAAGAACTTCCTGATTATCGATTGGCATCTGCTCCGCTATAAGCAGCTTCGCCTTGAGTGTTTTCCCTTTTTTTTTCTTAAAGAAACACCTTATATATCCACAATTTTTCCCAATCTTTTAAACCTAGTTACGCCACTGGTTTCAACCCTTTTTCAGTACTAATTCAAGATTTCTAAGGTTAAACGCTTAAATGGCGTCTTCATTTATTCATATTTCGCGAATATGGCATACGTAACCCTAAATATCCTAATCAACTTATAATGAGAGCACGAGGAACAACTTAAAATGTCTAATCAACTTAAAATTCTATTTTAAGACCCCCTATGCTATGAAAAAGTAATAAACTTCTCAGGATATTGTCGGTTATCATGCCAAATTTCTTACTCGATTTATTATATTGCATATTTAATATTTGCGGTACAAAAAGTATTTTATTAATATCAGGTTAATCATGTATATGATATTCTATATTTATACACGATAATACACTTACATAAATAATTTTGATATGTGGATATTGACAGAAACCCATTTTCCAGGCTTATAACGGATGCTCTTCAAGTTGGGATTTTTATGCTTTCATATTATAGTACTCAATAAAATGGATCACTACATCAAATATTTTAATAAAAATATTTAAAATAAATCGATTTTTAATGAAAAATTTTTACTCCGCCTAATTCACTAAATAGATCTAAATTTTAAACTAGTCTAATTTGACAGTTACGGTTCAATCTGGCTAAATCATCGGTAATTCAACTAAAGTTGTGAAGCTGTACAACAGCATGTACAACATTCGAAAATTCTACGGTTTTAATTGAACCGATAAAAAACTATTTTGTAAAAACTCTAAAAACCTTCACTATCGATTAAAATTTTCTTAAAATAAAACATATGTTTGGTAATACCATATTTACAATACAAAATATTACTTTGTCAAATACAAAAGTCAACTGAACAGGTGTTAAATTCCATCGTAACTAGACCGGGTCTAATTTTCCTAGAGCTGGATGTAGAATGTGAATGTTCTAATTACTTTGTTCGGTTTTAATTTACTGTAACAAACTAAACGGCACTATTAAGATACTTCTTCATTAAAATTTTGTTTACAATTCTTTTTTCAATAAAACTATTTATGTCCAACAAATATTGTGACGTAATAATAATAGAGTAGTCGAATTTTTAAATAGACAGTTTCCTAGTCTACTAATATTTCTGACAATTTGATGTTAGTAAAAAGTTATTGGTCATAAATGGACCACTTTATAACTCGTTTATTGATCACAAATATCTTTAAAACAAAAGTTGTTGCGTTTCTAAATATTTTTTCCAGGGTTAAAGCACAGTAAACAAACTACAGTAGCGAAACTGAGCCCCAATTTGGTGACGAGATTTTGACGGCGCGTGCGTCGACGGGTCCTTTTTCAAAATGGCCGCTCAGTGTTTACATCCGATCTCGGAATGTGTCTTTGGAAATGTATTGTCCATCGTTTCTTGATGTGACTGCAGTTTATATGAATATAAAGACAGAAGGAAAAGAGAGTTTGTAGAAAAAAGAGAATTAAAAACGTTTGTAAGTGAAGAGGATCGAAAAGGTTGAGAAATAATTTATATAATCATGGAGAAAGGAGGTTATTGTTGTGCCGTTGAGAATTGCAATATTCCATATAATTATTTTCGCAAATTATTTGCTCGAGTCACACTTTTTTATGCTCTAAAATTTGCAAATAAGAAATTTCTAACTCAATCAGGGCGCGCTAAGACTATTATTCTAAATCATAACTAAATTTATTTATGCTTTATTTACATCACATGTAATCATCAACAGTATTACCGTCAAAGTTTAAGTTGCTGCATTAATGATTTTTTTTTGCAGTTCCTCTGTTTTTAGTTGAAACAATAATTTCATAGAAATCATGGAATGCGATTAAAGTTGTTGGAGTTGTTGATTATTTTAATAAATCTCTATTGTTTGCTTTCATAAGACAACTTTTCACTATCTTAAATGCATTTTTGAAAAAATACATATGCATGAAACAATATTATCATTACTAATGTACATTTTGTTTGGGCGTATTTGCTCAACTTCCAGGGAACCTTGATTGATCTAATAAAACGTTCGTATTGGTAGAGTGATTTAGTCATTAAAGCTTCAAATTTATTTGTAAACTTAGTTCGACTGGTTATTTAAAAATCCTGACGTGATTGTTCAATTCTGACCTCGGATTCGGTTTCAGCGCCCAAAAATACATATAGGTATAGTGATCTGTTCGGTAGTGAAAAACTTTTTTTGTGTGCCTGTGTAATTTTTTTATGATTAATAAATAATCCTCCAAATTCTGGTTTTTAGAAAGATTTATTTTTGCGTAAACTAGTATTCAGTTATTTAAAACTATTTATATTTAATAAATTATAAATAAAACATATTATTTTTTTCTAAAAGATATATTCTCAAGAGACTTATAGTTTTCAATAACTTCATCTGAATTAATTGTTTGATACACCTTTTCTAATAATAAACCTGATAAATTTAACACTGTTTAATTGCAAATACAATTAATACTCTGAAAGCGACTTTTTTTCCTATTTTTCTCTATAAATTACATTGCTCCTTTTTCATGCCAATCTTTCAAAAGTTTCTGTGAATATATTGTAAGGAATACAGAACCTATAACAACATATTTATTATTTTTTTCAAATTTTACACAGTATATTTTATTTTCTTATAAACTGGGTTTGAAAGTTTAAATATTAAGTGTCGTGTTGAGATCACAAAACCACTGGGGAATGGGATTATTGAAATAACTGATATAAATGGATTATTGAATCAAATATGCTATTAAAATAAGAAAAATTTTAATGTGATTCCAAAGAAATTTTTGTAATATGATTTTGTCAGACGATGTGTGCCAGAGGGTAAAATATTCTGAAAATAAGTTCGTTAAATGGACAGTACACCTAATCGAAGTCCATTTTGATGGTAATTATGGTTACTATTGAAATTTTGAAGATTTAGTTACCTGTTATTAATATTCCTCCTATAAAGAACTTATTTCTATTGTTGTATACCGATACTATAAATTAAATATAGTTATTTTCCTTTTAAACTGTAATTGACAATACTCAGTATATATGAGTCAATCATTTCTCCTAATGAGCTAATATGGTTAGCAAAACGCGCGTCGAGTGCAAAAATAAAGTGTTTGGTGTAGTGGTGATATATACTGAGTAGTGTCATTGTGCCAAAGATTCCACATTCCCAATATAGTTGTAACTGAAAAGTCAGCTTGGTCATAACTAAATATTGTATGTAACTATAATTAGGAAATTACTGTATTGACTCTTTGATCGAAATATTAATTCATTGTAAATAAAAGCAAGCGTTAATTATAAAAAAGCAATACAGATAACAGAACACAAAAAGGTATAGAACCTCTGAGAATCATTCACATAAAAATAGAGGTCTATTCTTATACGTTCATAATTCATTAATAATATTATATTAACCTTTCTCGAGGTTACACAATATAGTTTTGTAGTTTAAGAAAAAATAAGTACCAAAAAAGTAGATACAGTGTTTTTTAATTAATGAGAGATCTATCACACCAAACAACACAACACAGCTTACAAAAAAATGCTTTTATTTTAGAAGATGTTGACATCTTAGTAATGACAATTAAAATTAAATTAATTTAGTCCTTAAAAAACATCTTTAATCACAAATTTACTTGAAAAATGATGTAAATAAAACTTTAACCTCAAACAGTGACGTTTAACTTTGATAGACTTTTGAATTTTTGGATAAGGTTATTAAAAACTGAAGTTGAATATGTAGGATTCCATCAAATATCTTCCTATCAAGTTTTTCACCTGTATTCATTTATTTTCTAACAAAGTACTCCATTCTTTTTGTTTTTTTTTTTATATTACTCATGCTGCATTAACTTTTATATTACTCGTGCTGTATTAAATAACAAATCAAAAATTTTCAAACATTTCTATATATATGATTTTGAATGATAAAACTTTGCACAACTTTATTTGCATTTCAAATCTCGCGCTGGTCCACTTTTAACATGGCGGATTGCCACGTGACCTTCTGAAAACGAACCTGATTTTCCTATGCGATTATCCTTGAGTTTCGCTACTGTATAGTGTGTTTACTGTGGTTAAAGCAAAAACAATCTGGCAACGTCTTTTTGACGCATGACGCAAACTTTATTTTTTTTAAATAGAACAGTTCAGTTTCTTCTTCTTGAAACGCAAGTATCTATCTTTATGGTGTTATTGTACAAAATAAGAACGCTTTCTCTAAAAATGTGAAAGTTAGCTATATACAATTGGTAATGACATTTGTTTATGTTAAAATTTTTTACAGTAGTGAATTAAAATTAAGTGTTTCTATAAAAACATTTTTTTCGGAGAGTAAGAAATGGAATATATAAAACATATTTATTAAAAGGGTTCTAGCAAAGGTCAAGCACAACGGAAATATATAAAACTTTACAGAAAGAAAAGAAGAATCCCTAGTTTAAATATATTTTCAAGAATATAAAATCAAATCTTAAATGAAATAACGTTGACACAAAAGAAGATAGTACAAATGGGTAAAAACAACCAGACATGGAGAACAACAAAGAAGTTTGTTAATTGGATCCTAAATATGATATTATTATTACGTAAATTAAACATGTCCCCTATTCTTGCTATTGTCTGTTTTGAGTTTCCAAAATGATTCCTTGGTTTTGATCATTTTAAATTTTGACTTTCCATGCAATTTTTTTCCTTTGAAATAAATAGTCTTCAAAAAAGATGTCAACTCAATTAAATCTGGGCTACTTGGTGGCCATCAAAATTTGCTAATTTAAGAAGATAAAGCTTTACCTAAAAAAATGATTACTGCGAAAATGTGTGATGGAACGCTATCCTGCTGCCAAATTATTTTCCTATTATTATGTGCTACCAAATTTTGAACAACTTTCATTAATGTGTCTAAATATGATGCCCTGTTTAATTTTCGATTAAAAAATTTTTGCCCTGTTATTTAATATACTGCACCAAATCAAACAGATTGACGTCCAGAATGTTTTGTTTCTGGTAGTATTCTGACTCATCTGTAAAAATATTTTATTATATACATTATCTCCTGACCAAAACTTTGTGTGGGTGATACCCATGATTCTGTAAATGATTTTGCCTATATATCTTCAAGAATATCAGTGATATAACTTTCTGTTTTTTTTTAAATCAAACAAAAAATAGCAAGTATTGGTTTTTATTCGGTTTTCCAAATAGTAAAGTATCTCGAAAAAACAATACAATTTCCAGTTCTTTATTTTCGTAGTTTTCTCACTCTTTGTGCAGTAGTTTTCTTTCGTTTAAATGTTGTTTCAGTTAAGATTTATGTATTCTTGGAAATTTATTAGTGATTCTTTTTATACCATAAAGTCTTATATATTTCTGTTTTGTTTTCTTTGTGTTTAAATAAATATTTCCTATTTATCCTGTTTTCCACTCTCCGAAAAAAAATATACAAGTGTTTTTTACCCTTTTATACAGTAGCACAATAAAATTATTACTGAAGTTTCTAAATTTAAGTGTTTTATGAAACCGAAAAATATTATATAGAGTATTCAACTGTCTCTGCTAAAAATATAAACCGTATGTTTAATGTAAAAAATCCCATACGTAATGTGCGATTGTTTCTGTTTTAACTGCGTAAAATATTCTGTAATAACTTTACTCATCAATGCCACTAATTTTTTTGGTTCCTACCTTGGTTGCTAAGCAACAGCATGATTTTTTTTTTTGAATTAATATTTATATTTCCGGTAAATTCTAGAGTGCATATAACTATGTAACCTTAATAAATAACTTCAAAATTGTTTGACCTATAGCGCTAAGGGAAGGAAAGCTAAAGGCAAGATAGTGGCACCTAGCATGACCCTAGTTCTTAAAAATTGAGCTGCTGTGGAGCATCTTACCGAAATGTAGTGTATTTTGTGCGCGAAAGTTTTACAAAAGTAATAATTCTATGACTATCACAGCGAAAATTTTGTGTTCCATATCGTTTACATAAAGTAATCATCGTGAGTCCTACTGATTAAAAAATCAGTGCAGAAATTAAGAAAAAGACAAATTTAGTGCAAGAATTAAAACTAACCGATACTGTTAATTTCTGTTACTGGAGTCCGAGAACTAAAACATATATAAACCTTTACATTTATCTCAAATGACAGCTTGGAATGCAATGATGCCATTACTTCTGAGCACCTCAATTTACTGTCTCCACATAAAAAAAAACCATTAACGTATCTCGTAAACAAGATGTTCAAGGAAATTATATTTCCAAAAGTTTTTATGGCAGGTATTGTTAAGCCTCTTAAAATAACTATAAACTTATGCCCCAAATATCTAGTACATCTAATGTGGTAGAAAAAATAATTAAAAAACGAATTGCCAATTACTTCTTTATTAAAATTTTCAATTGAACTTACACAACAGTTATTACCACCATACCAAATACTTTATTTTTGCACTTGACGCGCGTTTCGCTATTGAGTGATGAGACTGAGAGACTGAGAGATCATCAATCATCGTTTCTAATGATGCTAACACGCGCGCGTTGAGCGCAAAAATAAAGTATTTGGTGTAGTGGTGATAAGTGTTGTGTAGTGCCATTGTGCCAAAGATTCCAAAGTCCCGACGTTGTGGCATATACGCTGGCTTATGTTTATAAAAATTTGAACTATTCTCAGCCTTTACTCTTTGCCATGAGCACCAAGAGTCGACGCCTGGAGGACAGTTTTCGTGCTGCGATTTTTCTTCTGTCGAAGTTTATGGTACAGAGTAGCTCAAATTTCTTTTTTCATATTCTTTATTAAATCTGTTTTCCGACGAGTACTTAGGCCATAATACATTGTAAGGTCAGCTATCAATTTCCCAGTTAATTTTCCTATTCCGCCAAGGCCTTTCGTAGATTTTTGCATACTCCGTAAGAGAGTTCCAATGCGTTTGTGAACATGAGCGATGAACTCTTTCTTATTTACGATAAGATTCTCGTAAGATTTTGCGTCCATTATGCCTTTAAACGTTTTGCTATCACATCGCCTATATACTTAGCATATTTAACATTGTACAGGGTGGTCCAAATTGGACGCTTTTTAAGGTAAACCCCTTTATCTAAAGGAGATAGACGAAAACTGATGTCGGTATCTGAGGCTCAATTTTTATAATAAACTCAATAGTGAAAACCACATATCGATATCTAGTACCGTTTCAGATATACAGGGTGTTTTTCAAAAATCTGCATTTTGGAAAAATTTTTGTAATTCTTTTCCTATTGTTAATTTTTGATTTCTGTAAAAACATTCTTAGGGCACTTTTTTACGTGGATTTCAACAGTGTAAGTTACAGTTTTTTACAACTAATATTTTAACGCAAAAATATATTTTTTAAATGGGATATCCTATATATTTTTCCTTATCCGAATAGAGCTTTAAATTACCATTCTAAAAATATAGCACACTTTATATTTTGCTTAAATCTACTTCAAAATTTAAACGTTTTCAGTTTTTACGCGAGTTTTAAATGCAATTTTGTTAAGTAGGCTTTGGACGGAGCGGCCATATGGTTTAATCCAATTGTTTACTCGTAGTTGTCAAATTTTACTTCAGGATCAGTTATTGAATTGCCAAATAAATCGCGGAGAAAATTCGGAAGCAGCAAGTAATTTGTACCACGAACGGTATCCAGAGAGGCGTCAACCCTTCAAGGATGTATTCGCTCGATTGCGACATAACCTAGTTAATAGTGGCCAGTTTGAAAAGAAACAATCTAAAAATTATACATCAAACAGGGATAAGAAGTTAGAAGAAATAGTAGTTTTAGGAACTATCGGAAATAATTCCAACACTTCAACCCGTCAGTTAAAAGAATCCACTGGACTACCAAGAACTAACGTAAGTTGTACTTTGAAGAAGCACAAATTCAAGCCATATAGGACAAGAAAAGTTCATCACCTTAGAGACGGAGATTTTCAACGGCGTATGGATTGTAACCATGTTCCAAATTTTTCATTAAATTGCATTGCAGACTAAGCTTATGTAAGCAATGCAGGTATTTTTAACCGTTACGATTCTTATACGTGGGCACAAGAAAATCCTCATTTAGTTGTGGAGCAAAGAAATCAAGGCAGATTTGTATTTAATGTGTTGGCAGGAATTTTTAGAGGCAGGAGTATAGGGCTATTTGTTTACGAACACCTCTCAGAGATATTTAGAAATTTTAAGGCAGCAAATAGAACCTCTTGTTGATGAACTGCCGTTAATGGACCTTAGAAATATATTTTTTCAACACGACGAGGCACCCCCTTATAACGCTGCAGTTATCAGTAATTTTTTATCGGTGAATTTCGACAATAACTGGATAGCCAACCAAGATCCGAACCATTGGCCGGCAAGGTCACCGAATTTAACACCCATGGACTTCTATCTCTGAGGAAGATTGAAAGACCTAATTTTTAAATTGCCGACAAACACCAGGCAAGAGTTAGAAGTCGCGTTTTGCAGCTCTCACGCCTCTTGAACTAATAAACTCAGTAAGAAGTATCCAGAAAAGGTGCCGCCTATGTGTAAATGAAACTTATAGAAAATTGTTTTGTTTTAGTTTGCTCTACTCGGAATAAATTGTTTTATTGTTGTTTAGTTTTATTTTCTACATAGTTTAAAGTACTATAGAAATTAGTAAATTTCATTGTAGTTATGACTCTTAGAGTTACTACTGGGAATTTTTTTTTACGATTTGACTGCTATCGGTAAACAATTGATATTGCCGCTCCGTCCAAAGCCTACGTCACAAAATGTGCATTTAAAACTCGTTTAAAAACTGAAAACTTTTATATTTTGAAGTAGATTTAAGCAATATATAGAGTGTGCTATATTTTTAGAATGGTAATTTAAAGCTCTATTCGGATAAGGAAAAATATACAGGGTATCCCATTTAAAAAATATATTGTTGCGTTAATAACTATTAAAATATTAATTGTAAAAAAATGTAACTTAGACTATTGAAATCCACGTGAAAAAGTGCTTTGAGAATGCGCTTTACAGAAATCAAAAAATTTCAATAGGAAAACAATTACAAACATTTTTCGAAATGCAGATTTTTGAAAAACACCTTGTATATCTGAAACGGTACTAGATATCGATATGCGGTTTTCACCATTGAGTTTATCATAAAAATTAAGCCTCAGATACCGACATCAGTTTTCGTCTGTCTTCTTTAGATAAAGGGGTTTACCTTTAAAAGTGTCCAGTTTGGACCACCCTGTACAGTTCGACCGAACGTTGAAACATCTCAAGTAGACCGTCAACTTCCTTTTTGCCGAAAGAGCCAGTGTGATTGCTTTGACAATTTTCCGCATGTGATTCTAGCCATTCTTCATATTCAACATTGTCAGTATTTTTTTTTTCCCAGTATTCGCACGACTTACAATATTTAGATTTTACATCAGTAACTTTACCAGTATACCAACCGATTAGCGATACGATTTCGTACAGAGAAGAAAATCCGCGTTTTCGCCCCGAGCCGTCGCCTGAGACGGTAATTCCATCAGTTTGGCCTTTTTAAATGCTGCTCTCTTTCTCTTCTCTTGCTGCCTTTTTTATGCCCACAGTACGAACTGCCATAAAAAGAGTGAAAAATCGGAGCTGGTATATCCATGAAAGCACAGAACTTCTTCATTCCATGTAAGCCAATGCCTAGTAATCTCATTACAAAACAAAATCATCTGTTTATTTCGTAGCCGTTTTTTATGAACGGAGAGACTGGATAGGATTTCGTTTCACATTTTCCACAGGAAACAATCACTTTGAAACCTAACCCTCGCTTACTAGTCTCCGAAAATTGCACGTCTGTGCCGCAGCTCCTGCACACTACACACGCCGAAATCGCACTCGTGAAGGCTGCAAAATTTATTATTCGATAGCCGAATATACCATCGATAAGCACATCATTGAATTTGTCGGATGATTTTAATGTTTTCGAAAATGTGCTAACTCCCTCCGACTCCGTCTCCGCCACGTGTCTATTCAACGGCCGCCTCTTTGAAACGTTGCTCCTTCTTGCGGGCCACGTGAAGCTTTTCATGCCTTTTTTGCCACGATAAACTCTATTTTCACTCATAATTCACTTGATTATTATAGAAAGAAAACTGAATTCTAAAAAAAAAATTGCAAAATCTCTTTTTTACAGCGTATACTCGTACTTGCAGCTCGTGCGTCGAGTGTACAGAAAACGGGGTGGTTTCAGCGGTTGTACTAATACTATGGTGAAAAACTTGAATATCGGATAATTATAGAGGCCCTCTATTATTACGTTCCAAAAGCACATCGTAAATATTGGTCTCATTTTTACTATGATAGTGAAAAATCCGAAGCGCGCGTAATACGTAATTTCATACGTTCCGATACGGCTTTCTTGACTTAGAGGGTTTAAACATATTTTTAAAAATTTGCTTTCAGTATGAAACGATTTTTATTATTTTTTTGTGATGCTAAAGCATCAATTAAGACAATAAAAAAAATATTTTTTTGAAAAATTACGTTCGCCTAAGGCCTTAAGTATAATTTGCTGTCCACAATTTGGATTTAAGCAAACATAATCTAAGGAAAATGTCCTCATTTATTTAACAAATAATATTTACAACAATTTTGATGAAAACAGGTTTGTCTTGGGGGTTTTCCTAGATTTAGTTAAAGCTTTTGATACGATAAATCCTAAGATCCTGATTGACATGTTAGAAGACGTAGGATATAGAGGAATAACTTTGAATCGATTAAGAGTAATTTAAATAACCACTTACAGCTATCTGTATCTCAAATTCGTTAACTAGTCCAGCCAAGGTCGAATACGGTATTCCACAGGGGCAGTTTTAGGACCAAACCTGTTTCTATATATTAATGAGTTGTTTAATTTCAGAACTATTGCTTCTATTTCCCCTTTTGCTGACGATATCGTGGTGTCATACACAAGAAAGTCTTGGATAGACGCGAAAGAACATCGGAAATATAACGTAAAAAATTTGAAAATGGCAGTATGTACCTTTGTTTTAACTATAATGAAAAAAATTTGCTATACTTTAGCGAAATTGTAGTAAAACAAGATCAACACGATATTGTAATGTAGTAAAGTTTGTATAGTACATATCTCGGGGACAAATCGATTTTTTTTTTTAAATTTTGACTTCAGCAGTTCTGCATACACCCAGTCGCTAATTGGAATAGGCACAAATCGATAGCTTCTTTAAATGGGATAATCACACTACTAAAGAGTTATCAAAAACGTATTGAGCCTTTTAAAGTCAAAAATGAGACAATTGTTTTTTATATTTTCAAAGAACT